>ML780798.1:132887-168299 GCA_009831015.1 Picea engelmannii
GTCGCCATTTGAGGCATGTTTTGGCTATTTTCCCAAGTCGCCTTTAGATTTTATCTTTGGGAAAGATATTGCTGTCGATGGTCAATATGACATTGATAGGGCAGAGAAGTTCATTGAACAAATTCAGTCGATACATCAGGTGGCGCAAGAGCAGTTGGAAAAGAGTCAGGCCAAGTACAAGACGATACATGACAAGCATCGTGTTGATCACAATTTTGAAGTTGGTGATGAAGTTTGGCTTTACATTAGCAAGGAGAGGCTTAAAGGAGAAGGTAAAAAGTTGAAACTGATTCGATATGGTCCCTTCAAAATTGTCGACAAGATTGGTAACAATGCTTTTCATTTAGATTTGCCTCCTTATATGCAGATGTATGCAGTTGTTAATGTTGAGAATTTGAAGTTGTATGAGCCTACATTGATTGATGATCAAGAAGAGCATGTTCAAATTCTTTCCATAGATGATTTTTCTCCAGAGTATCTAACAGAACTGCAGGAAGACACCATCCTCGACAGGAGGATGCGAACTTCGAAGCAAGGAAATGTGGAGTATTTGCGAGTTGGTCTTAAAGGGACGAATCCAAGCAAGGCCAAGTGGATTGAGTTTGGAAGGATGAGGGAACTAAACCCTCATCTTCACATAGACTGAGATGGTCTTTTGGAGGTCCAAAATCTTCCCAATGGGGAGGTGTGATCAGAGGATCAAATTTTGCTCAAATTTCAAAGTGCTCGGAATTTGACGAAAACAGTGCCATTGCGTCCGTCTCGTCTTCTTGATTCCGGTGGTATATTTACTTTGTCAAATGGACTCCGTATGGAGAAGATACCGCGATCTGTTCTTCAAACCAAACAGGCAAAAAAAATTGATGCTGACTGTACCAGTCCGTACGGTTTGACGTGGCAGGACCGTACGACCATACAGGGGTGACGTGGAAGATGTTGGATGGTTGATAGATGGTGAGTCAGGAGCTGACACGTGTCCATTTATGGGAAAATGGTATGAGGACACGTTGCCCAATCGGTGGGTGCCACATGTCACTCATTATTTGGTTTTTGGTTATATGTAAAATGTTATGGGAGTCCGCGGGGTTCGACCCCCGGACCTCCCCCACTATGCAAAGCTCTAACAAACCTCCACTAACCAATTTGCCACCGCATGGTTCTTGTTAACTATGTGGTGGAAAATATATTTATGTTTGTTCATTGTATTAAATGGAAAGGGGGGCGGGTCGGGGCTTAGCCCCGACCCGTGGTTCCATTATACAACATATAACCGTGTTATAAAATATATGCGCGCGGGTGTGGTTTATGTTTAATACATATGACATAACATTGTAACCGTTGGCACGGGTTATACCATATAACCACGGTTTTAACATATGACCGGTGTATAATGTGCGCTGGAGGTTAGTTACACGGTTGTGTAACCACTTAACCACTTTTTGCCTTTGAGCGAGCTCACATGCGCCATACGCCCAGGTGCCGAGGTGGTTAGGGGATGGCGCGCCCTTAACCATCCTACGGTTTGAATCATTGGCGTGATTGCGCCCGGTGCTGGGTTTTTACGCCATATAATGCGTGTGAGCCAAGTTCATTTAGAGAGGGTGCGTTTTGTAGATGTAGAGACAGCAAGCTTGAAGGAGGAACTTCCAGGAGGCAGAACTTCTTCATTTTTCGACCGATTGAGGTGCCGAAAGAACCCAGACAGGGGTTTTGGGATGCTATGAAGCCATTGGAGCAGTCGTTTTGTCAGTTTGAGCATTGTAAGACATTTGTTTGAGCACTTTTGAGCAATTAATAACAATAAACCATTGGAAGCTGGACCAGGAGATGTAGCCCATAAGAGGGGTGAACTCCTTTATCAAATTGTTATTTTTATGTGCTTATGTTCAATGATTATGCTGCTGTCTATGTGTAATTTTCATAAGTAATCCTTTAATTTATGTGTTGCAAACTAATCCATTTTCTTTAAACACATAACATTTACTTGCAATAAGTTTTCAAGTTTTTCAAGTCTTCTTCATTTTTAGATCATTCGCGTACTGGGAGTTTGTGATGCAATGACTCCAAAATCAATTGTCATTCCAAAATCTGAAACCTGAAATAGCATACTTCGAGCGCAAGATCAACGACTCCTGACGCTTCTCATCCAACGGTCATTACTCCTCCTGAGCTTTCTAAATATTGAAAGGCACTCAGCCACAACGTTCTCATAGATCTATGGGATCCAACGATCCACGTGATTTCGTGAGTTGTCCATGGAGAATTTTGATCATCTGATTCACTCCTCAAGAATCTCTGGTCAAACTGACTTCGTATCCTTCCACTGAACTTAACTTCTGCATGATGATTTTTCTCCCCGTCTTCCTTTGAACACTTCAAAGGTACTAACCCTCCTGAGCTTTCACCTACTATTCAAGCGTCCAAAAGGAATTCTGCTCGCACTCCTTGCGGCAATCTTTCAAATAAGCTCTGGTTATTTGAGTCCTCGACTCTGTGCACTTTTTGGAACAACATTCCTTCCACCTTCACCTTAGTTGATAACTTCTAAGGTTTCAACAATCTTGCGCACACCTTGCACAACTTTGTGCTTCCCCTGCACTTCTACTGGTATGAGAACAAGGGTATCTCTCCTGAGCTTTCTAAGATAAAAATCAGACTCTTGTCAATGCACACCTTGCGGACATTTCACTCCACTCCTTGCAGGAACTCTTAGGATGAGAAAAAATTCAAACTCATTCTTCTCCTCTCTCAGACTTCATATACTTAACATGAAATCACACATTCAACACAACATTGAAACAAATGTATAAACAGAGAACATAAAACAACTGTAAGCATACCATTCAGTAAATGTAAACAGTAAGCATCATAACACCATGAAAATTGAATCAAAGCTTCATATATTAACTCAAATGCTCCTGTACATGGGTTGTTCTCTATAGCTCTCTGTTATAGATCAACAACTTATGAAATCTCTTCTTCTTCTGTTCTAATCATACAATAATACAAGGGCGAGGGTGTCTATATCCGTTTTCTCTCCTACGCTTCTAAAACTGTCTAATCTCTTAATTCAAATCTACCTACCTTCATTAAACAAACTTAATGTCTATTACATCTAGTAGATGAGAGAAAATTGCTCAAGATCTGTTTACAACATGCAAGTACACTTCCTTTAACTAATACATTAATATCTGCTCATTAATTTTTCAAAAACATTTCAAAATGTGCAAAATGTGTGTTGCGCTTTTCCAACTATCTTCCGCCTTTATGGTTGCTTGGTTGGCTGCTTATGATGCTCCTGCATCATACTCCCTTTCTTGAAAATTTTCATGAACTCCTGTTCATGAGCTCTTGCGCGGTCTATCCATGCTTATGAATTTCTGCTTCATCTTCCCAACTCGCATCTTCAATTGGTGTCCCTTCCATTTTACCAAGTATTCAAAATACTCTTTTCTCTTGGTCTTTTTGCTAATACTTTTATCAATTATTCCTTTCATCTGTGGATTTTTAGCTACAGGCATTTGTTTGGTCCTTTGAATCTCTTTTTATTCCTCCTTTGCTCCTGCTTCTTCAGCCCTGTAAGGGTATAAATCAGCAACATTGAATATCGGTGAGATTCTGATCCCATCAGGTAATTCAATCTCATATGTGTTTTCCCCAAATTTCCTTATGACCTTGCCCGGTCCAATCTTTTTCATCTTCAGTTCGTTATATGTTCCTTTTGGGAACCTCTCTTTCCTCAGATGCGCAAGAATCAGATCACCAACTTCAAATTGAAGTTCTCGCATGTGTTGATCTACTCTCCGCTTGTATTCTTGACTTGAACTCTACAATCGCTCCTTGACACGGCTGAGAAGCACCTTCATTCCTTCTGCAAAGTCGTCTACACTAGCACTCCTAAATTTATCTTGTTCTGAATATTTCAATTCAGGAACTCCCCTTGGTTACATTCCATATACAATCTAGAATGGACTCTGCCTTGTGCTTCTGTTAAGTGAATCATGATAAGAAAATTCCGCCTGTGGCAGAATGTGATCCCATTGACTGTGGTGTTTAGTCACTAAGATCCTCAACAAATCTCCCAAGATTTTGTTCACGACTTCTGTCTGCCCATCCGTTTGAGGATGATATGCTGAGATAAAAGACAAACTTGTCCCCAGCTTCTTCCACAAAGTCCTTCAGAAATGTCCTACGAACTTGTTATCCCAATCAGAAACGATATTCCTTGGCAAGCCGTGAAGTCTGACGACTTCCTTGAAAAATAGGTTCACAATATGAGTTGCATCGTTGGTTTTCTGGCATGGTATGAAATGTGCCATCTTTTAAAATCTGTCAACTACCACAAAGATTGAGTCACATCCTCTTTGTGACCTTGGCAGTCCCAATATAAAATCCATGCTCACTGCATCCCACGACCTTTCTAGTATGGGTAATGGTTGGTATAACCTTGTGTTATGCCTTTTCCCTTTTGTGTGCTGACAAATCCTGCATCTGTCCACAAATTTCTTAACATCTGTCCTCATCCCTAGCCAAAAATATAATCCATTCAACTTTGAGAACGTCTTATCATGACCAAAGTGTTCGACCAATCCTCCACTGTGTTTTTCCTTCAGCAGGTTCTCCCTCATGGAGCATTTTGGAATACATAGTTGATTTCCCCAGAATAATAATCTATCCTGGATCATATACTCGGTCCATTGGCTTATGTCCCTGAGAACTGGATTCTCAGATGCTTCATATGCTTTCTTGAAATCTGGGTCATCCCTATACATTTATTTGAGGTTATCAAAACCCAAAGTCTTGACTCTGAATTCCTGCATAAGCAAACATTTCCTTCTCAAAGCATCAACAACTTTGTTAGTAGTTCCATAAATATTCTTAATCACAAAAGTAAAATTCTGCATGAATTCAACCCATTTAACATGTTTTTGGTTCAACTTATCCTATTGAGTCATGAATTGTAAAGCATGATTATCACTGTACAAAACAAACTCTTTAGGAACCAAATAATGTCGCCATTTCTTTAGCGCTTGTATGACTGCATAGAATTCTTTTTCATATGTTGAGTACTTGATCTTCATTTCATTCAGTTTTTCACTGAAGTATGCGATCGACTTGTCATCTTAGCTCAAGAACGAACCAATTGCAAATCCACTCGTGTCACACCTGAACTAGAATGTCTTGCTAAAATCCAACAAAACTAGAATTGGTTGCTCTGTGGTCATCTTCTTCAGCCTCCTCTACTTCCCGACACCCGAAGTGCCAAAATACCAAAATCCCGAAATTCACCCCAAGGCACGTCGCATTTCGCGACTTCAGAATTTTAAATGCTAAGCACCCTGACTCCTTGTCATCAATATTCCCGGTATGCAAAACCTCGAAATACTAAAATTCTAAGATTCCACTTCAAAAGGGATCAATGACTATGAGCCTCTCCTGATTCGACGGTTGGCACGATTTCGCGTACCGGGAGTTTGCGATGCAGTGACTCCAAAATCACTTGTCATCCAAATTTTTGATCAACATCTCTTGACGCTTCTCATCCAATGGTCGTTACTCATCCTAATATTTCTGAATGTTGAAAGGGACTCAGCCACAACCTTCTCACAGATCTGTGGGATCCAATGGTCCACGTGATTTCGTCAGTTCTCCATGGAGAATTCTAATTGTCTGATTCACTCCTCAAGAATCTCTGGTTAAACTAACTTGGAATACTTCCACTGAACTTAACTTATGTACAATGAGTTTTCTCCCCATCTTCCTTTGAACACTTCAAAGGTACTAACCCTCCTAAGCTTTCAGTTGCAATTCAAGCCTCCAAAAGGAATTCTTCTCGCACTCCTTACGGGAATCTTTCAAATAACCTCTGGTTATTTGAGTCCTTGACTCTGTGCACTTTTTGCAACAACAGTCCTTCTACCCTCACCTTAGTTTATAACTTCTAAGGTTTCAACTAGCCTGCACACACCTTGCACAACTCTGTGCTTCACCTGCACTTCTACTGGTATGAGAACAACAGTATCTCTTCTAAGCTTTCTGAGATAAAACTCAAACTCTTGTCAACGCACACCTTGCGGATGTTTCACTACACTCCTTCCAGGAACTCTCAGGATGAGAAACAATTGAAACTCATTCTTCTCCTCTCTCAGACTTCATATACTTAACATGAAATCACACATTCAACAAAGCATTGAAACAAATGTATAAACAGAGAGAATAAAACAACTGTAAGCATACCATTCAGCAAATGTAAACAGTAAGCATCATAACACCATGAAAATTGAATCAAAGCTTCATATATTAACTCAAATGCTTCTGTACATGGGTTCTTCTCTACAACTCTCTACTACAGCTCAATAGCTTATGAAATCTCTTCTTCTTCTATTCTAATCATACAATAATACAAGGGTGAGGGTGTCTATATCCGTTTTCCCTCCTACGCTTCTAAAAATGTCTAATCTCTTAATTCAAATCTACCTACTTTCATTAAACATACTTAATGTCTATTACATCCGACAGATGAGAGAAAATCACTCAAGATCTGTTTACAGCATGCAAGTACGCTTCCTTTAACTACTACATTAATATCTGCTCATTATTTTTTCCAAAACATTTTAAAATGTGCAAAATGTGTGTTGCGCTTTTCCAGTTGTCTTCTGCCTTTATGGTTGCTTGGATGGCTACTTACTATGCTCTTGCATCATATGTGGATTTCCTTTTCCATTTTGAAATTGATAGGAACTTCATCCCTACTTCGTTACTCACTTATTTTCTATCTCATTTCTCTCATCCACTAGCCCCTTCACTTTCATAGATATTTCACTTCTCTTCGATGCTCCTTCACATTCTTCAAATCGAGATGAACTCATTCATATTACAATCACACAAAATCCTCCTCATCTATATGTTGTCCAAATTCATTAGGGTTTTGACTGTCTCCCATAGTCACCTCATCATCATTCATGGTTCACCATCACAATCATCCACAGACCCTACACACACTAACACAAATAACACACATAGATATTATCAAGAGCATTCAAACATAACTCAAATTTCATTAAATTGATTTTTCTACATCATTTCTATAACTCAGAAACCTTGATTTCTCCTTTTTATCCTAATTTCATTCTATTTTAGCCACCCCTCACATGCCTGAAGGCTTACATATTCATGAGGAAGATATAATTCCATACTACTAAAACAGATCCCTAAAATCATGCAACTAATTAAAACAATAAAATCCCTCTCTCTATTCTTAATTACATACATACAAGGATCAATAATATTGAATCCCCGATACTTAGGAAAATCCTCACTAACCTAACTAATTTTTGTACATGGAAATTAAGAAAAAAAGCCCTATCCTTATAGAATCTAATTACAAACTTAGGGAAATACAATTAATTTCATTAAGGGAACCCACTCCCTTTGATAGATTCCAAGGCCCCCTAACACATGTTCAAAATGGTTGATTTCTTATGGGAAATGCTCCTGCATCGCACTCCCAAGGTACAAAATTTTTCATGATCTCCTGATCATGGTATTCAATCTATTGCATTCCTCTTGGATCCAAAATCTTGTGTTTTTTATGTTCACTTGATTTAATTTCTTGTTGTTGCATTACTGTCTACACTTTTCTAGGATCCAAAATTTTATGTTTCTACTAACCATTTAACTGAATTTTATATGTGATTTTTGCTAGCTATGCTTTGCTGTTGATTTTCTTCTTCATCATTTTACCTTCCCACTTAGTAATATTCATCAAACACTTACATAACTCATTCAATTCAATGTCCAACTATATATTTTGTTGTTGCATACTATTGCTTCAAATTTTATGTTTCAAATCCTCACATAATCTTAGTATGGTTTCTTCCATTTCTTCTTCCTTAGATCCTCTACACCATATTTCTACATTACCATGTGTTTTTCTATCCTAAATTTACCTATGATACTCATATCATTGCACATTTATATTTCTTTCCTGAGACATTACCTCATCAATGTTTTTTTGTAAGAGTTATAAGAAATATCCTCCATTCCTCTTAAAAAAATTCTTCACAAGTCTCTAGGGAACATATCTGCCTTCCCCAATATTATTTCTTCTTTGTGGAATAATTTCTTCTTCCATATTCAAAACTCTTGTTTTCATCTTCATCTTCACATAAATTAAATATATCCTAGGAAACAACTCTCCCCTCATCATGTAGAGACTATTTTTCATCTATAATAATGGCTATCAATAAATATTGTTGTTCTTCTTTAAAATCTGCCACATATGGAAAATTTATTGTCTTCTCCCTTTGAACCATTGTTTCTTTGGAAACTTGTTGGCTATAGGTTGAAACTTAAACCTTTTCATTGTCCTCCATGAAAATGCCTTGCTCGCCATTTTCCTGCTGTAAAAATTCCATACTACCATACTTCCTCCAATTTTATTTATTCTCTTTATCAAATCCATGTAAGATGTATGGTTGCCTTACCAATCTTAATATGATATCAATACACTATCTAAAATTTTCTTCAGCATTAAAAACTACTAAGTTCTCAACAAGTAAGGAACCATACATTCCATTCTCTAGCTAATAAACCTATAAATGTTTCTCAAAGTTAGTTACATATTCCTCAGTCATCATTGCCTCAACTCTGTTGATATCATTCAAGAACTCCTTGTTATATAGATAATGATTACCTCTATTTCACTCTTAAATTATACAAAATATTTATGTTGTGTAGTCCATTTTACTATCTGGACTAATTCAAGCAACCCTTAGATAATTTTTTTCTCCATTCCTCTATCTTCTCCAAAATATGCAATCTCTATACAGACTTTCTCAACCTTGGTATTTACTATCCATTCTTCCAAAATATTTAACTCCTCATCATAATCTATTAACACTGCATTTGAGTGTTGTTCTTCATCTTCAGTACTCAAATTATCTTTCTCTGTCACAATCTTTTATTCTTTCATTCGATCTATTGGAATATCCACACCTCTATATCCTTGAGACAAATTTTCACTATAATCTTCCTTTATGACAACCTTTAATGGTCGTCCATCTTCATGAACTGAATAACCTACACACACAAATTCTTAGTTTTGAAAACATGATACTATTGAGTCTCTTCAGATTCCTCTTGCATCCTTATGTTGGTCTGAACCCTCCAAGATCCTCACGAGTTCTCCATTTTGAACCTCATCCTCTTCTCCAAGCATTTCTCCCTTCTTTGGTTCAAAAAGTGAATTTCTTATCCTGCTTCCAAGGAATTTTTGTACTTATATTCCCTAAGTTTATCCTTTGGCTACAACCAAACATTCATCTTGGGTCTCAAGATTTTCCTCATATTCCTTGCAAACAATGGTACTATAGGCAATTTAAACCTATTCTTCAAATTCCAACCATATCTCTTGTCTTCTTAAACTTTCCCTGGTAGTAGCATCATCAACATATTGAGGTATTCCTTCAACTCATCTATTCCTATGTCAAGTTTCTCATTTCTCATCTTGATTTGGCCAATTTCTATGGAAATTCCTCTCAACTTGTTGTGGCTTCCTTCTAAGCCCTTTATCTGATTGTCTCTAGTCACCTCCATTTCTCCATTTTTGAGCTTCTCCATGCCCAATTGTGATATGCAAATAACCTCTATAGTAACACCTCATTTTCACCTCGCTACATAATGCCTCACCAAGTTTCTCTCCTGAACCTAGTATTTTGGTATTGTTCTAGTTCTCTCCTCTGGAACCTTTTATGTTTTTTGTGTTTCTCTAAGATTATTCACCTCTACTCACAATTTACTAGATATTCATCTACTCTTCTTCTTTTAGAAAACTCTATCCATAATCACAACTTTGGAGCTACCTGAACAGCCTCTACCCAACCTTAGTTGGAAGTTTTTCTTCCGTCTTTCTCTATTACAACTTCTCAGCTGTAAATATTTAAGCCACTACTCTCCCTTTTTCATAGCTTCCTAGTTATAGGAACTTACCATGCTTCTCTTTCTCTTTCTACTACCTGCAAAGAACACATATGCTCTATCCAAATTAACTACAAAGCATAAATACCATTTACATGTAAGGTAGAGTTAAAATTTTCTTGTAAATATGCACCTTTAGAAGTTGTGTCTCTATCAGTTTTACAATTCTACCCAAATTTATCTTGCTAGAACTGTTCTTTTGAAAAATTTCTTGATCTCTAATTTCATCTTCCCAAAGAGCGTTACTATGTTATGATACCCATTGATGCAGGAAAAAGCCCTTAACCTGCAAAAACACTTCAAATGAATGCTTTCTTCGTTTGACATCAAACAACCAAGCATTATATCTCCAACCCATATGACCAAGGACTTAACTCTATACCAAACGTGATGTGTACATGGTAATATTTAAACCCCCTTAACCCTTATTTAATATTCCTCTTTTAAATAGATTTAATAACCTTTGTAAATGTGTCCAATTCCTTTCTGGTTAAAATACAGTCAATTGACCAACCAAAATCACTGACCACTAGGATCATTTTTGCAATCTCCTTTGTTGTGTGTCCCGACAACCGCGACATTGGACCACCAGGCTATCGGTCTACCAAAAACTTTAACCTTTATCCTTTCAATGACTAAACTCAGTCTATTTCTAACCATCCTCTAGGAATTGGGTATCCCTCTTCACAAATCCTCAACAATCAAAGTCTGGTACAGTTTCACTGACCACTGGGCATTGGTACTAATCCTCTATCTATTCTCACACCCTCATCAGTCCGGTCTGGTTCAATCGACCACTAGACACCAGCAATTTAAAGCCACAAAGTACTTAATCATTGGTAATTTAGGAAATTTAAGGAAAATCCAGTGCTTTACTCTTAGCCATTGATCTCTAATAATTAATGGTCAGGATTTAACCCGCTCCAGGTCCACAGTTCTGTTGCGCAGTTCGATAACTATCATCGATATTCTTCTTGATCAACTTAAACTATTTTTTCTTGATATAGGTGGATTACCTTTTCCATTTCAATGTTCATAGGAGCTTCATCCTTGGTTCTTGTCTGGCTTCTCTTTGAATTTTTTTCTCTCGCCACTAGCACCTTCACTTTTATAGATATTCTATTTTTTCAATGCTCCCTCACATTATTCAAATAGAGATTGACTCATCCAGATTCCAGTAACATAATATATTCCTCATCCATATGTGGCCTGAATTCATTAGGGTTTCATATATCTCCCACAATCATCTCATCCTTAGTCATGGTTCATCATTACATTAATCCAAAGACCATGCACACACTAACAAAAACAAGAGATATAGATAATATCAGGAACATTCACACATAGATCATATTTCATTAAATTGATTTATGTACATGGCTTCTATAACTCAAAAACCCCCCTGCTCATGTAGGCTTGATTTCTCCGTTTTGGCATGATTTCACTATGTTTTGTCCACCCCCAACTTTCCCGAAGGCTTACACATTTATGTGGAAGATACAATTCCAAAGTACCCAAATAAATCCCTAAAATCATGCAACTAATTAAAAAAATAACATTCCACTCCCTATTCCTGATTATATACATATAAGGATCAATAAGATCAAATCCTCCATATTTAGGAAAATCCACACTAACCCAACTAATTTCTTTACATGGGAACTAGAAAAACAAACCCTATCCTTCTAGAATCTAATTACAAACTTAGGGAAATAAAATTGATTTTGTTGAGGGAACCCACTCCTTTTGGTAAATTCCAATACCTCCTTAGGAATTTTCAAAATGGTTTATTTCTTATGGGAAATGATCTTGGCTCAGGAATCCACATGGTGCATTATCGCGTGCAAATATATAATCCATGTTTTCGGTTGTTGTGGGTTTCATAAATTAATTTTCATCATTCATTCTTCTTTAGTCCTGTTCTTATTTTTGGCATGGTAAAAATATTCTAGAGGTAGAGATCCATTTCTATTTGGTTGTATGTATCTACTAGTTATTCCAACAACGAATTAATGCATGTGTGCATGAGAATGATGGAAGTTGTGAAAGAATTTTTCACAATGGATAATCCTTGGATTTTCCAGCATTGATATTTCTTTACCAGTAGCACTAGATCCCTATAAAAAAGTGGAATAGTTTCAGGGGATGCATTGTATAGAAAGGGGTTCATTTATTTGTGTTGTATAGGACGAGGGGGAAAGAAAGATGGAAAAATAGGATTTTCTATGTGGTTGAGAAAAAATTGAGAGATTGATAGATGACTAGTGTGTTTTAGAGTTGGCCTAGGAACCCATCCTAGTGGATTCAAAACCTTAGCTTGAGGGTGGACTATTGTAGGGAGAGAATGTGAAACATAGCCCAAGGTTGGGAAGAATGTCTAAGGTATGTGTTGAGAACACACTTATACTAACAGGGGGCGTGAATTAGTGTAAGACAATATTTTTACTTTTTTCGAACATCCATTAACCATAAGAAAACAATCACATCTGAGAATATGATTTATGTGGAAAACCTTTCGGGAGAAAACCAAAAAAATTCTCTTTATAATTCTCTGTAGGAACCAATCTATTGTTACAAATATTTGTAGGCACCAACCTATTGGAGATGCCCATCCCCACTAGTACAAATTCTGGTAGGCACCGACCTACTTTTATATCTCTTCTTAGACACCAATATAGTGGAGACACTAATCACCATCACTAAGCACCAACTTAGAAAGAGACACCAATATCTTATACATATTCGTAGACAACAATATACTAGAAACATCAATCCCCACCACTAAGCACCAACTTATAAAGAGACAAAAATATATTATAGATATTTGTGGACACCAATCTATTGGAGTCACCAATTCCCACCACTAAGCACCAACTTAGCAAGAAACACCAATCTCTAAAGTTCATGTTGGGCCCTTCATTTTAAAGGACATTGAATTTCACAGAAGTATCATAGTTTTGAAGAAAATCATAGCAGGGTAGCAAAAGGATAGAAGCAGTGGAAAGTAGCTTCAATGAGCATAAAAATAATTACAAGTGCGTCAACAGTAGTAACAGTTCATGCGGAAGCTGTAACAACAAGTGGAAATATATAGAAGCCTCAAGCGCATGCAAAGTGGAAGAAGGATTAAGAAAATATAATAGCAGACTCAATAATTTAAGAAACACTTGAGGAAAAGTCATACATATGGGAATATGTAATGGGGAAGGGTTTCCTAATTGTTGAGTTGATGGGTTGCTTAGTTGTTATGTCAATGAGTTAATTCTAATATCTTATGCTATTGTCGAGAGCTTTTAGAATATTGTTGCTACATTCCTTGTCATTCTTATTTTTTCATTCGGCTATCTCCATTATTGTCATCAAGTTTTCTATTGTAAGATATTGTAATGAACTACAGGGAATTAATTGTGGTTGCGTAGAAGTATAAGAGTTCATAGTGGGTATTTGATTGTTGATTCTGTTTTTTCAATCATGAAGTGGAATGGATACTCTATGCATAATGGGTTGTGATATGATAATAACATGATGGATTATTCGATCGCCGAAATTTTTCATTATATGTATGGATATTTGATCTCTATGATGCACAATCTTTCCTACTCTATTTAATTGATATTTGTGATATTGTTTACAATCTCTTGTGATGTATGCACTTATCTTTATGTCACTCAACATGGATTATAGAATGCACATACATGCTTAGAATTCTAATGAAATAATATTTTTGCATTCAAGTATGAATTTGTCTTGTATTGCATTAGGTCTATTGTTTTGTCCTTTCTGACTCACTTTATCACACACAAGCCTCAGTTGCGCTTCAGGTGATACATCCTTCCCTTATGGAAGGTTCAATATGTGAATGCTACTATACTACAATGATATTTTTTTTGGTAACCTCCAAGAACCTTGGTCTCCAATTGTGTTCCAACAAATGGTTTTGTTTCCATGACCTAAATATTTATATTTAGTTTTAGAGGATGTTGCAACATATCTTTAAGAATGACATTGAGAATTGGTGGGAAAGAAGGTGTCACAAATTTATTCTGCAAAAAGTTGAGGTACGACGCAAAAGTGTGAGGGTTGTGAAGAGAGATTTCTTTTTCTCAGAACCAACAAGAAACTAGTATGAGATCCTCTAGATTTGATTCCTGGAAGATGTATTTCAATTGCTCAACAAACTACAAGAAGCAAAATAATTCAAATATTGAGTCAAGAAAACCTATGATTGGATTGTCGGGTGTTTAACATCCCTTCACAAAAATAGATCATCCAATTTCTAGGGTTGTGTATTTCTGGGTAAAGATCACCTTGGAAGGATATATAATTGAATTTTCCACTACAATTCACCAGTCTTTTTCAAAAGAAAAATCCATATTCAAAGAAGGAGCTTGAGGAATATTGTTGTGGGAAATACCCCTTTAGATTAAAATTTTAAATGCAGAAGAGGGGGTGTTACATGTTCTAGTGGAGATGGAAGCATAAACACCTATATATGGGGGGGTGGTTTGAGATGGATGATGAGAGAAAATTGAAAGAAATGAACGAGCTCTGAAGAGGGTTTGGGCTATTAAAAATAGGTGGAAGACTAAGATGAGAAAGATTATGAAGATATGTGACCCATCAAAAAATGATATGGACTATGATGGTAGTAAAAAAAAGGAATTAGAAAGATTGCGAGAGTTACAAAGACGTGGAAGGTTGGCCAGCTGATCATTGAAGGAAATATTTGGTGAGAGTAGTGATGGTTTTGTAGGAAGTAGAAAAGAGGTGGGAAACTTATGGGGATCAAATGAAGTAGGGAGAATAGGTTTAACATATGGAGCAGGTGGCTCATCTGAGATCTCAGTTGGATTTATGAGAGAATCAGAGCTCATAACTCCAAAAGTTACAGGACTGCAATACAAAGTATAAGGAATATTATAAGATCACTTGATCCTATAAATTAAAGATCTTTGTTCTATCAGTAAAGGATCCAACCTTGAGTTTCTTACTCCCCCAGTGTTGTCTACAAAGTTTTTAATCTCTCTAATTAATATTTATGTAAATTTTGTTGTGTCGAACCCTTCTAGTCTAGTAAGTTAAAGAAATAGTAGTAATAACAGTGAATCGATTTTCAGGACACCTTCAAAGGTCGTGATTTAAAATGGTATATGAAATTCAGTGAATCTAGAAATCCTCAAAGACAATATTTAACTCTTGCTCCATTCAAAAAAAAATTCATAGCAGAATTTAATTTACCCCAGTGAGAACAACAAGTCATCTATGAGTTGTGGGAGATCAAACAAAGAGATGGTTAGTCTTCATAGGAGTACAACCAAATATTTAAGGATGCAATATGAAAATTGGAAAACCCAATCCATGAATACCACCAACTAGAATAGTTTATATATGGATTGTTATCATTGAATAGGATATGATTAGTCTAGCAACAAATAACTACATTAGGGGAAGCCTTAGAACAAGCGATGAAAATTAAAGTAATGGTTGGCTACCCAAAAATCTTGATGATTATGAGAATGACTAAATGCACTCATATTGTGCAGCTACAAGGATACATTTTGTCATTAACCAACAATATTTAAGAGTTGACCCACCCTACAAGAGGTTAACCACAAGTATGGTGTATTGAATGCTACATTGAGGGTGATACAATGAAAGAATGTTATAGACTAAGGGGCGTAGGACCATATAAACACTTGATGGTGCCTCCCCCAGCAACACCATCAAGAGAGGTCATACAAGTTTCTGCTACAACACCATTTCATGGCCCTGTGTAGTACCACACTTTCCCAAATCCTCAAGGAGGACATAATGGGGAATATTATCAAATTTGTCAAAGCCATGGTTACTCCCCTCGACATTGTTCAATCCTTAAAAATTATTCACCTATTCCAAATATGGTATGCTACGAATTCAGTGGGTCGCCCACTCACACCACCAACTAATGTTGTGCCCTGGATTCTCTTGTTGATAGGTTGGAAAAATATTCATTTAGGTTTGATGAAGTCCCTCCATTTTTTGGAGGAAGACGTAGAGGTGGAGGAGGTTTTCAGAGGTGGATGAACTAGAAGAAGAGGGTCAACTCTCTGTTACAGTTGTGATGAACAAGGGAATCTTGCAAGAGATTGTCCTCTTCCAAAATGACCATGGTGTTCCCACTATAGAAACAACACCCATGCCACCAAGGATTTCCCTGAGTTGATCGAGAAGTTGGAAGATCATGCAAGAAAGTAAGGAACCAATCAAATTAATTATGATCCCTAACCTATCACTAAAGTAAAGGAACCCAATATTAATATTATTACTCAAGGAGGGACAAGGACTCATGTTGATCTTCACAATCCAAATCAAAACAAGATTCTAAAAGTAGTATAGGTACATTCTAAGTATGATCCCCTTAGGAAAAAGGTGTTATTTCATAATTCCATAGAAATGTTTCGATAGATGTCTAAACCTTCCATATCAATAATTGTAGAGCCAAGTGTTGAATTCCAACCAGGAGTCACAAAAAACCTGTTACATCTGAAGAACCTACCAATGATGTCACAAAAGATCATTGAACTATGGTTCCAAAATTTTTATGATATTTTGGATGATGAACAACTCACTAAAAAGTTATGAAATGTGCTTAGGGGATCTTTGGAGACTGAAGGGAACTTAGAGGAGACGATTTTTGCCAATATTCCATAGAGACATATGGGTAGAATATAGAGCAGGAAGTTGATATGTGGAAGAGAATTTAGTCAAAATTCCCATATCAAAAACTAATATATTTAAGATGTTATGCAAGAATTGCAATCTGACGTCACCATACTACCAAAGAAAACTTGGGAAGCAATGGGTAAGCCCAAGATTGTTTATTCACCTATTCAATTACACTTGGCCAATCAGTACTATATCTATCCTGTTGGGAGGCTACAAAACATATAAGTGGAATTAGATGGTGTTAAAACATTAAATGAATTTAAGGTCATCGAAATAATGGGAGAGAAGGATCCATATCGATATTTATTGGGTATCAACTAGGCACATGAAATTTACGTTGTCATAGATATCAAGAAGGAAATCATGACCTTTGAAGTGGATAGTATGAAAGTAACCAAACCTCTAAACCCCTACCAAGGTCCTCGATACATGATCCAGTTAATGAGAACATGGAACTTGATGTCTTGACTCAAATTTACACTTTGACTATAGGGAACTGGGAAGATTAAATTAAACCTACTTTGGATGGATTAGTAAGTTGGAGAAGTATTCAATCTAGAGGTGAAGATTCTAAGATCACTTTTGATAGCTAGAAATAGGGTAGATATGAGAAATTATCAAGGCATTCCATGAATATCAGAGCTTTGAGGTGGATTGGATCAAATATTAGAGAACACCTTGTTTACAATGACACTTCAAATCTAGGAAGCGTTCTCATTGACCTAGAGGATAAAGTTGTGCTAGAGAAAATAATTCCCATACTTTATATTTCATTAAAGTCATCTCCATCTATATGGTGGGCCACTCATAACGATACTTTGTCTTCTTGGGATGAAGCAAAGTGTGCCATCAAATATCACTTTATTCCCCCATCACATGGTGTTAAAACAAATAACAATCATAAGACAAAATGTTAGACCTAATATTTGGAGGCATATGATGGGTCCTTTGATGCAAAGGACGATGGTGTGCATTGTATTCAGGTATGAGAAGCTATGAAACTACCTTCTCCATTTTGGCTGCATCAGTTTATTCACTCATTAGGATAAATTCCAATTGCTTGGTATGTGCATGAAGAGGCTCGATGTCAAATCGCTTGTTGGGAAGTACTTCAAGCCCATTTCTGGGAAGACTTCTCATTGTCAGGTAAGTTGCCTCAAATCACCTTAGCTTTGCAACATATTAAGAAAATGTTATTTACGGATGAATTTAAACCTATACATATTCACATAGTTTGTACTTCACATGAATACCTACTTAATCATATCCTTTACCAAAACCCTGCATGAATACCCACTTCATCATATCCTTTACCAAAACCTTGCATCAATACCTTTGCTTGTAGTAAAATTGAGGAAGACCCAAGAGATCCTGAATGTCTGAATAATCTTAGGAATTTGGGATTTAAAGAATCAAAATGTCGTAGAGTTGTTCATGAAACTAACTCAAATGATGTTAATAGTTCTTATTCTAAACCCCTAAAGTTACGAAAGATAAACATAGGGAGTGAGGACCACCCTAAGCTAGCTTCCATTAGAGATTATTGGGATGAACAAATCGTGACAAAGATACAAGATCCATTGTGTGAATATGAGGACCTATTCCATAAAACCTTTTTAGAACCAAAAGGGATTAAGGGAAATTTAGGGGATATGAAGATAAATTTAAAACCTAACTCGTGACCTGTTAAATAAAAGCCCTACCATATGAACCCCAAATTCAAATAGAAAGTGAAGAAGGAGATTGATAAGATGCTAGAAGTTAGGATGATTTTTCGTGTCAATAAGGTTGAATGGATTAGTCCTATCATCATATAAATAAAGAAGGGTACACAGGATATATGAGTCTATGTGAACTACAGAACCTTGAACATTGCCTAGGTACATGACCCCTTTCGTACCCCATTTAGTGATGAGGTACTGGATCAAGTAGTAGGAAAAAAAGTGTATTCATTTACAAATGGTTTTTATGGATACCTGCAGGTTCAAATCACCGCAGAAGACAAGAAAAATACTACCTTCACTACCAGGTTGGGATAATTTTCCTATAATTTTATTCCTTTTGGGATCAAGAATTCCCTGGTAGCATTCTCTCAGATAGTGATTGCAGTATTATGTGACTTCATTCATAAGTTTCTTGAATTATATCTATAGAGACTAGACTATATACAGTTTACTCACGGAGCACATCGGACTATTATGGTTGATGTTCAACCACTACATACAACTACAAATTTCCCTTAATCTAAGAAAATGTGTTTTTTGTATACACTAGGTGAATCTTCTCAGACATATAGTTTGCAGGGAATGAGTGCTAGTCGATCCTGTCAAATTTGCAGTACTTCTCAATATGCCTCCTCAAATCTTTTTCAAACAATTGTGAACTTCCTTGGGCCATACTGGATACTATAATAGGTTTATTAGGGGCTACACATGTATAAAAACACCTTTGGAGAAGCTGTTGAAGAAGTCCAAAGAATTTCATTGGACTCGGGACTATGATAAAGTGTTCGATATGCTAAAAGAAAAGTTGACTATGTCACCTATTTTAACTTATCCTAACTGGAAAATTGAGCTTCATGTGCACATTGATGCCTCTGTGACTGTGTTATGTACTATTCTAGCACAACTAGGGGAAGGAAATATCGATCATCCTATATACTTTTCCAACATAAATATTTCCCAAGAGGAGCACAACTACACTACAACTGAAAGGGAAGGTTTGGAAATGGTTTATGATTTACAAAATTTTAGATATTATTTGTTAGGGATTCATTTTATGTTTTTTACTAGTCACTCTACTTTGAAGTATCTAATTAACAAACTTGTGTTAGAAGATCAAATTTTCATATGGTTTTTATTATTTGAGGATTTTTCATTTGAGTTCATTGTCAAGCCTGGTAAAATAAATGTGAGGCCAGATCATTTGTCTAGACTAGAGTCGGGATAAACTGGTGAAGTTGTAGATGATCAACTCCCTGATGAAAATATTTTATGTATTGAGGATATTCTTGATTATCTGTCAGACATTTCATTATTCATAACCACTGGGACTATGATAGAGGGCTATTCTGCAACTCAGAAAAATAACCTAGTGGTTCGTGCCGCAAACTATAAACCAATTGTGGGCCAATTGTAAAAATTAGGATTGGACAACTTCTTGAGGTGTTGTGTACTAGACCATGAAAGAGTTGATATCCTATGGGAATTTCATAGTGGATTTGAGAGAGGACAAGTTGGTGGCATGGAAACTTCCTTTAAGGTATTACAAGTAGGATTATGGTGGCCTACAATGTTTAACGATGATAAGGAATATTCTTTAGTCTACGATGTATTTCAAAGTGTGGGAAAGTCATATCAGCATGATGAGTTACCTTTATAGCTTGTCCAAGCACTGCAATCCTTTTAAAAATGGGTTGTAGATTTCATTGGTCTGATAAATCCCCCTACCAAACATTGAAAGAACATATACATAATTAACACAACTAACTACCTAACTTGATGGAATGAAGTAGAATATTTTTTATATTTCTCTATAGCCACAACAACGTGGTTTATTTTTCAGAATATCAATACCCGATTTGGTTGTCCTCAGAGATTGACTACTGATCAAGGAGCCCATTTTATCAGTGAGACTATCACAACCCTTACAAGATAATTTTTTATTCAACATCATAAGACAAGTCCCTACCATACGTAGGCTAATTACAAAGAGGATTCATTTAATAAAATCTTAGAGATAGGGTTGAATAAAGTCTATTACACAAATTGGGATGAATGGGATGAGAAAGGTCCAACTGTGTTATGGGCTTACAGGTATTACACAAAGTGACTACACATGTATACCCCATTTGAATTGGTATATGGAAGAGAAGCAATAGTGCCAACCAAGTTTCTCACCCCAATTTTATTCATTTCTCAAGCTACTAAGGTGACGAATGATGAATCCTTTGTCACACAGATTAAGGAACTGATGGAACTTGAGGAGGCTATATTCTTATCATATTTTCATAAAAATATGAATAAATACTGATTGAAGGCTTGGCATGACTGATATATAAAGAATAAGTCATTTTCACAAGGTGACCTAATCCTATTATAATACATCACGTATCAAAAACATTCAGGAAGCTCCAAATGTATTGGATGGGACCATTTATAGTTGCAGAAATCCTTGATTCTGGGGGTATCACATTAGCAAAACATGATGGAATTATTCAACTATGATGGGTGAATGGTAACATGCTTAAATCCTTACCTTTCGTCTTCATAAATAATGTTTCGTTACGCTCTTGTCTGTGGGAGTGAGTTTCATAGGTAGGATTTCCAATTCTTTCTTTGTTTTTCGTTTCTATCCACAAAATGGTAATGTGTCCAACTCTCACTAGTCCTATAAGTATAGTGGTCATTTCCAAGTCATCCATCCTGAATATCACCTTTTTTTTGTGGAGTTATAACTCAAATATTTCTATATTCAATGTTTCTCGTGTTTTACTTTTGTGTCTTGTCTTTGTCATTTTCGGAGTTAAATATTGTTGGTAATTTCGCACTTGTTATATTGTCATTACCAGTCAAAATGATTTAAAAATCACTGTCTGTCAGTAGTTTTCTAGTCAATTGTTGGTGTGGCCATTACTTCCCCTTTTTCTTCGTGACCCCGTTATCGATTTTCCATTCGTAGTCATAATTACCCAAATCTCCCTTGGATTTTTCCACATTCAGGGTTCATCTCCGACATTAAGGTTGCGTTATTTCTACATTTTCTCTCTTAATGCATGTAAATAATGTGAGTTCCTACATGTTTCTTATATACTCTCCATTTCCTGATGACCCAACGATTATTGTGTTTTCATCTAGTTACTTCCATATTTCATCCTGGAGCCCCTTGAGAAACTTGTGAGCCCACATCCATGACTATCCACCTGTGTTATTTGTTTACCAAAGAATTTATGTTACAATGGTTCATATAGTTGGTTAGAGGGTCCTCTATGTAACCACTATTCCAATGGAGTTTATTTATTTGTGGGTCATCATTCAAGGAGATCAACATGGGAAGGTTGAACAAACCTATTTGGTCGACCTTGATTTTATCGATACTATAGAATATCCACACATGGACATACACTCATTTATGGATTGTGTCACACTGCCACATGGAGAATTCCAATGGTAGTGGAAACCTGATTTCATACCGCTGTAGGATTCCATGTTGATGCATCTTCGTGTCCTACCAGTCTTTGGCACTACTGGTGAAGTTTCCTAGTGCATGAATTTCTTCATTAGCCAAGTGCACACTGGTGCCTTATGGTTATTAAAGGCCTACACAATCCATGTGGAGGATATACATAATCTCATGAGCTTGCATATGTAAGATCCTATTCTATGGCTCAGGGAAACAAAGTCGGAATAAGGGGGAGATTAATATTTATGAGATATATGGAACCAAAAAGGGGGTCCCGGACAGTAATTTTCATTGGTAAAGGATTCACAATTCTACATGGCATGCTACCTTATTTCTAGGAAACTAATGTAGAATTATAGTAGAAACAAGTGTACCCTTGATATTATCATTGTAGTAGAGTCAAATAAGAATGGAACACACTTAAATAGGTGTCAATATCTCCTCACTAAAATGTTACAGGCATGTGTAGATGTGCACAAAAAAAATGAGGTACCTCATCTATGAATATTTTTTTTGTATAAGTTTCTATGTGGAAATGGAAGACGCTAGAGGGTCACTGCATATCCCATTCTACAAACAACCATTTAGCCAAAAATTTTGACCCTTGGAGTAGTCACCCTTCTACCAACAAATTGACCGCTCACACTGCAATATTACTACAATAGTATAATGAACTCATCTTTGTAAAACAACGACCTTGAATTTCACAGTCATTACTCCATCAGAACACCCACAAAATATAGTTCAGAATGAACCATGACTATACTTTTGTTCAACCCCTTGAGGATGATCTAGCCCTCTTCCATGTGAAATCTCTCCTATTTTACCTCGATGAGACTTTTTTTAGCAAATAAGTCACTGCATGGCCAGGTGTTACTATCGAACGAAAGAGGTTGGGAATCTCCTACATGATTCCTTCTCTTGGACAACAGTCAGATCTAGAACAAACTTTAGACATAAGGATTTGTTTAGTGAAAAGGGATCGGTCACCTTCCAACTCGGAATAAGGTGTAGATTAAGGAGAAGAAGAAGCACTACCATGATAGTCTATCCCAATACTTTTTTCTTCCATTTCAGATGATGCAATGATCTTAGGTAAGAAATGTCGTGAGCTCAGGGATTCTATGTTTCCTTTAAAGAAGCAATGTAATGGTTCACCCTCTAAACCTGTGACCAATCCCATCATCACTGAGACCACTCCTTTGTTTTTCTTTCCATGCCTAACCCACACCGTTTCCTCCTCGCCTCACTCCACTACCCCCATTCCCGCTAATGTCCCAATTATACACATCAATGATGATCCCCTAAACCCATCCAAATATACTACCATCACTGAATAATTCACTACTCCACAACCTAGTATGTCCTCCAATACCCCACTCACCACTCCACCATCCCATGTCCAAACCAACCTTGATACTGTGGGGATTTCAATTAGTGACCCCTTTTCCACTTCAACATGAAGTTTTCATCAGAAGTTTCCCATTTTCTGCAAGTGTCAAAAGTCCAAATTCCACCTAACCTTACCTAGCTCAACATGGTGTTACCACCGACTACCAACCCCCTTGATGCAACTATTGTCCCTAAGGTTACATTACCCTCCACTTCTTTCCAATACCTGCAGGTTCAAATCCCCATGGAAACACATCCCCAAGCATCCATCCATACTGGGCCAGAGACATATATTCTAATGGACCAATATCTTCCACTGCAATATCCCGTAGTTGGCCAAAATGATTCTCAATTATATCATAGAATGAATTTGGTCAAGGAAATAATTGCGCCAATGTTGTAGGACTCCCAATAGTGCCAGGAAATTTTAGAACTATGTCTTTATTGCATTGATGTGGTGACAAAACTTCGGCTTCAACTCTAATATCAAGTTGTTCACAACATTTTCACTATTTCCCCATGTCCTGATGGTGTTGGTACCCCCATAATATCAGAGTGTTCAATGGAAACCATCCAACCACTTGCTTCAATATTTACCTTGGATCCCTTTATTTTCACAACAAAGATTTCCTCATGGGATACACCTAAGATCTTGCACCTGGTATGTTCCTCTACAGACCAATTGGAACAACGGATTACTACACTTATTCAATCTAATGATGATATCCAAAAACAAGCACAACAATTGAGAGAGGTCGTCACTGAAACTACCTCTATCGTGGAATTTGAGCATGAATTACGTGTGCAGAACAAATAGATATTTATGGTCATAGAAAATAAATTTTCTCAATTCTATCCTTCTTTTCGAGAGTTTCTTTCTTAGCTTCTCGAAGATATCACTCCTGTTGTGCCAAAAAAAAGAGTTTATCTGATTTCTAGCAGATGGTCACAATTGGATGCAAAGATTGATACCCTACAACAAGATTTAGATGAATTGAAATTGAAGGAAGAGGAGAAACCCAAATAAATTCTCCAAAAGATTACACATGTATTCAAGGGTGGAAACATTGTCAAGTCCTCTCTTCATGCTTGGTCCGAGGAATGTAACCATATTTTTGACATGGTCAATGTTTGGGTTGGCTTGATAGAATGTCATAGAAAACTTATTGAATACTTTCACACTCAATTGAAAAAAATGAATGCAGAAGCTCAAGAAATCACCAATCCAGTCAAGCATGTTGCTAAGTTTGTAGAAATCCAAATTGAGGATGAAAGACTCAATGCCCTGGATGAATATACTCATGCCTCCAAGAAAGAGCTCTGCAATTTCTACCTACCATGAAGGTCGAATACATCCATATACAAAAGATTGATAACATTTCCAACAATGAATGGATGACTATGTTGGCTACTAAGTCGGAGAAACCCAGTGTTCCCATTGTGCAAGAGTTTGTTGCGGGAGCCACAATCTTATCAAGAAAATGGTAGGATCGTGTGGACCACTATGACAGTTTCCCTAAGAAGGCCCTTACCATTGTACCGAATTTGGGACCTTTGTTTTAAGGAGACCATAGAAAAATACTGGAAGGTTGACTCAGGACAATTCAAAGATTGTGGTCAGGGTCCATTGGGCCCTTCATTTTGGAGGATGTTTAGTTTTGCAGAAGTATCATAGTTTTTCAGAAAAGTGTAGTAGGGAATAAGAAGGATATAAGTGGAGGAAATTAGCTATGATGATAAGAAAGAAAACTATAATCACTCCTATAGAAGAAACAGTTCATGTGCCAGCCGGACTAGCAAGTGGAAAGATCTAGAAGCCTCAAGCGCATGCAGAGCGGAGGCATAATAAATAAAAGATAAGTTTGGACTCAAGAAGTCAAGAAGAACCTAAGGAAAATCCATAAATATGGGAATATGTAATGGGAAATGGTATCTTAATTTCCGAGTTGATGGGTTGCTTAGTTGTTAAGTCGATGCGTTAATTATAATACATTTTTCTATTATCAATATCTTTAAGATTATTGTTGCTAGATTCCTTGTCATTCTTGTTTTGTGATCATGATATTTCTATTACTGTCACCGAGTCTGCTGTGATAATCTATTGTAATCAACTATGGCGAATTAAATTTTCTTGTGAAAAAGTCTAAGTGTTCATAGTGGGTATCTGATTGTTGTTCATGTTGTATAAATCATGAAGTGGAATAGATACTCTATGTATGTTGGGTTGTGATATGATAATAACATAATGGATTATTCGAGCACCAAATTTTTTCATTATGTGTATGGATATTTGATCTCTATGATGTGCAATATTTCCTGCTATATGTAATTGGTAGTTGCAATATTGTTTACAAGATCATGTTATGTATGCACTTATCTTTATGCCACTCAACATGGATTATCGAATGCACATAGAATCTTATAATTCTAATGGTAGAATATTTTTTCATTCAAGTATGAATCTATATTGTATTGTGTTAGGTCTGGTGATGTGTCCTCGCTGACTCATTTTATCACACACAAGTATTGGCTATGCTTCGGGTGAGACCTACTTCCCTTACGGAAGGTTGAATATGCCAGCGTTATTAGACTACAATGATATATTTTTTGGTAACCTCTAAGAACCCTAGTCTCCAATTTTTCACCAACAATGCAACAACATTCACCAAGTATACTTGTTATTTATTCCTTTACCAAGTCTTCTCGATGCTTCTTCCATTTCCAAGTCTACTCACTATTTTTTCCTTCACCATGTATCCTCGCTACTTCCTCCTTTACCAGTTCTAACCAAAATGTGAATTTCCAAATGGAAACTTTCCCAAGGCTTGTTGTTTTGGGCCTGTTCCCAAGAACAAACTTGTGCAACATGTCAAGTACCCTATTTTAAAAATAATATTCTAAATTTTTTACCTAAGGTACTTCTATATGTCTCCTTTATTTTTATTTTTTATTTTCACAATCTTAAGAGTCCTAGAAAATAAGTTATAATGAAAATTCCAAATTGACCTATTTGAAACTAAACTTAATACCATTATGAAACTCTAACTTCCAAAGAGAATATATCAAAAATTACAACGAACTAAGATATGAAATTTGTACCTGAGGTATTTATGTATGTTCCTATGTTCTGTAAAAATTTCACTATTTGAAGTGTCCCATAAAAGATGTTATAGTGAAAATTCGGAACTGACCTATTTGAAATTGATTTTAGGAACATTTAAAAACCATAACCTCCACATAACATATCTCAAAAAGTACATTGAAATAACATATAAAATTTTCACCTAAGGTACTTCTACATGCCTCCTCTATGCTATAGAAATTTCATAGTTTGAAGAGTCCCAGAAAAGAGGTTATAGTGAAAATTCCAAAGTGACCTATTTGAAACTGATTTCAGGAGAATTCAAGAACCCTAACTTCCACAGATAATATCTTTGAAAGTATAAAGAAACAACATATGAAATTTTTAATGGAGGTATTTCTTTATGTCTCCTATGCTCTGTAAATATTTCACAATCTAAATGGTAACATAAATGAATCTATAGTGAAAATTCCAAACTAGCCCATTTCAAACTGATTTTAGGATCATTAGGGAACCCTAACATCCACAGAGTGTGGCTCCAAAATTATAGCGAGCCAACATATGGAATTTTTACCAAATGTACCCAGTGGTATCGTCCATATCTACAAAATTTTGATTTCTAAAACATCCCAAAAAATAAGTTATAGAGAAATTGTCAATCTGACCTATTTGAAATTGATTTCAGGAGAGTTCAAGAACCCTAAATTCCACATGGAATATCCTTGAAATTATAGTGAACCAACATCTAAAATTTTACCACATGCACTTAGAGATATATCCTCTATCAATTCAATACTTCAAGGACTGTAACACCCCATAAAATAAGTTATCAAAAAAATTCCAGGATGACCTGAAACCAATTTAGCAATTCTTCCCTTTTGGAATGATATTTGATATTTACACATCCATTTTTCAGACACACACTTTCTCTCAACACTTTTTCTTTTTATACTTTTTCATACGCCTTCATGAAGGTACATGTCCATTAATTAAATGATTAATTCCAAATACTATGGGAAAATACCCCAAATACCATGGGTAAATACCCCAAACCATGGGAAAATACCCCAAACCCATGGGATTGAAACCACCATTTTACCTTTTTACTTGTTTACATTCACCCCCTATTTAATATACTTAAAAAACTATATATATATAAATCAATATTGGAAATGTTGTGTGTATTTTGATGTCATAATATGACATTAATGATATCATTAATACTTTGACATCAATGAAAATAATTCAAACTATCACCCCCTTTTTCATTGATGGAAATCCTACACTGAAACACATAGTCCATGAGGAAGAGAAAGAATTCTCTCTCTGTGTGAAACTCTCCCCCTTTGACATCAATTGCAGAGTGATTCTCGCCCTGAGCATGTTATTTTACTATCATCAACACTATTTTCCATATATATATATATGTTGTTAGAGTAAAATATTCAGTACCACAAGACAAATTCCAAGTTCTGTTTATATATTTGAATATTCTTTTCACTATTTTCACATGAGATTATTTTGATGAAACTTGAAACCATGCTACCAATCCTACTATTTTCATAATGTTCGGCCTTGATGATGACACAAATATTAGGTTGAAAATCATTGACCTATACAATGTTTTATTTTCTTCTCGATATTCATCATCTTTTCTCAATTTATAACTGGTGATCATGGGTGTGTTGAACAACACAAAATATCCCATTTTGAATTTCTTTAATTTTGTATCAAGAAAAGTTAGTAAGTGCAAATCCATTCAATAAGTAATATTTGAGTCAACAAGAAGGAATCGGTTGGGTTCACTTATCAACAACTTAAAGTATTCCTTCTCGAGGGATGAATATGAAGCAACAATAGTTCTCTTTGAAAATTATAGTCGACGAAAAACCCAGTTGAAACTGAGTCACTGTTTACTCAAATGAAATTTCAATTGACTTTCATGTTGGGTCGATCCTCATTCGACCAATTATAAGGAAATAATTAGTAAGCATGAGGAAAATTGTACAACTGTATAGTCAATGATACAAAACAATATAAATTCCTCAAACATATTATCAAATGATTCCATGATTGTCCATTAATCCAACCACAATCTATCCTCGTAGTAATCACTGGTCAAAAATTGTGTCTTTCACATATCTTCTGCAAATATCTAAAATGATGATTGACATTCCTTCAATTTTATGGTGAGCATGTTTATAGGGCATATTTTTTTTGTTGGATGATCAAAGGAAGTATGATCAGGGTCAAGCTCTCTTTTATTTGTCTTCTTTGGAGCTTTGAAGGTTTCTTCTCTTTGATGGATTTTATTTCTCTATCCTCATTTCATACACCGTGAGGATCCCATGTAATTCAACCATTGTTATTTTATCAATATCCTTCATTTATTTGATGGAAGATGCATTAGAATCAAATATTAAGGATATTGCCCTTAACACCTTTTGTAAAATCATTGCTTATTCTACTTTTTCACCAAATCATCTTATGGTGTCGACAATTTCATCAGCATGAAGGAGATAGGATACAAAATTTTCTTCATCTTTCATTTTAAAACTCTTGTTTTTCATCTTATGAGTTTGGATATTTTCCTTCTTAAGTGTTTAATCACCTTAAAAATTATTTTAAATCTTGTCCCAAATTTATTTTTCCAATCCACAATGCATCACCTTGACAAACTCAGATTTTGATAGACCACATAAGTTGGCATTCATGGATTTTTCATTATTTTCACTATGATTCTTCCTGAACACATTTGTTGGTGGAGTTATTGGGGATTTATAACCAATCACAACTAATTTCCAAATATCAAAACAAATATCCATTAAATAGGTTCCCATCCTTATGCTCCAGAAGGCATGGTTCATTCCATTCAAGAACATATCTTGTTTGTGGATAAAACTACTTGATCGTCCATGTGTTCTCCTGATATCTACCTTTCTATGGTTAGTCTGTTTCCGAAGGAACCCACTCTAATACAAGATGTTCAACACACACTTATACTGATGGGTGGGGGGGTTGAATTAGTATAAGACATTTCTTTTTATTTTTTCAAACATTCATCAACCATAAGAAAAAAATCACATATGTGATCTATTGACTACAAAACAAGATTTATGTGGAAACCCTCTTGAGAGAAAACCACAAAAACCTCTTTATTATTATTTATAGGAACCAAACTATGTTAAAAATAATTTTAGGAATCAACCTACTTGAGATAGGAATCCCCACTAATATGAATATTGGTAGGAACCAACCTACTCTTAGAGATCTTCATTGACACCAATCTACTAGAGACAACACTTTCCACTGCTAAGGACCAAATTAGAAAGAGACACCAATATATTACATATATTTGTAGACACTAATATACTATAGACACCAACCCCCACTGCTAACCAAAAAGTTAAAAAGAGACACCAATCTCTGACACATCTTTGTAGAAACCAATCTATTGGAGACACCAATCCTGACTGCTAAGCACAAACTTAGCAAGAGACACCAATATCTGAGTTGAACCAACCTTTATCGGGTCTCCTTGTTATTCCATCCTTCACCTATTTGGCTCGTTTCTTCTACATCTATCATTTCTACCCACTGCTTCTACCTTCACTACGTCTGCCCACTACTTCTTCCTTTACCAAGTCTTATAAAAAATTGAATTTCCAAATGGAAACTTTCCCAAAAATTGTTGTTTTGGGCCTTGTCCCAAGAATGAAATTGTACAACATGCCACGTATCCAATTTTAGAAATAAAATTCTAAACATTTTTCTTGATATACTTCTATATGTATCCTCTATTATATGAAATTTTTATATTTTGAAGAATCCCACAAAAGAGGTTATAGTGAAAATGCCAAACTAACTTGTTTGAAACTAATCTTAGAATCATTCAAGAACCCTAACTTTCACAGAGTATATCTCATAAATTAAAACTAATCAACATCTAAAAAAATTTCCTGAGGTACTTTTCTATGTATCTCCTATTCTGTAAAAAAATCACAATATGGGGAGTCCAAGATAGAAGATATAGTGAAAATTCGAAACTAACCTATTCAAAATTGATTTCAGAAGAATTCAAGAACTGTAACTTCCACATAACATATCTTTGAAAGTAAAGAAAAGAAACATATGCAATTTTTACATGAGGTACTTATGTATGTCTCCTCTATTATGTAAATATTTCATAGTCTAAAGAGTTCTATAAACTACATTATAGTGTACATTACAAACTGGCCTATTTGAAATTGATTTCAAGAGCATTCAAGAGCCCTAACTTCCACAAATCATATCTCCAAAAGTATAGTGAACCAACATCAAAAGTTTTTATCACATGTATCCATAGGTCTCTCCTCCATCTCTGCAAAATTTCAATGTCTATAATGTACCATGAAGTAGGTTATCACAAAAATTCTAAGATGACCAAAAATTGATTTTACAACTCTTCCCTTTTAGAATGATATTCAATCTTTGCACATCCATTTTTCACACACATACGTTCTCTCAATACTTTCTCTTTTTATACTTTTTTGTAACCCTTCATTAAGGGACATGTCCATTAATTAAAGAATAAATTCCCAATACTATGGGAAAATACCCCAAATACCATGGGAAAATACCCCAAACCATGGTCAAATAACCGAAGCACATGGGTTTCAAACCACCATTTAACATTTTACTTTTTCACTTGCACCCCTTTTTTAGTATACTTGTAAATGTATATATATAAATCAATATTGAAAAATCTATGTGTATTTTGATGTTGTAATATGACATGAATTACATCATTAATACTTTAACATCAATGATAATAATTCCAACATTCTCCATCATGTCGGTGAAGATTTTATCTAAAAGATAATTTCTATGTGTTTCTCTATAAATTATATTCCGTTGTGTATTTATTTCTATGTGTTGAGTTATGACGTGCTTTCTTGATGTTAATTATATGCATGGAATGATAAATATTTCATTTATAGATATACATCATTATTGATTGTTGTATGTGCTTGTATCATGTTTTCATTTATTTATTCGTATTAGAATTTTGAAATCAATCAATAATGTGAATTTTGAGGTACCCAGGTAAGGGGTACATTATAAATATTCTAAGTCAAAATGAATGTCAAATGTAAATGAAAGTCGTTGACTATAAAGAAAGTTGGCAGAGTTAAATCTAAGATAAATATGTTTATAGCAAAAGTAAATTCAGACTCATATCCAAATTTGACGTCAAAGATCCTAGTTATGTAATGAAGTCTTGGTAAAATTCAAATTCAACTCAAGTTTAGGTCACACCAAATCATGACATTGGTGCATCAATTATTTTTTCCAAACCGAGGTCATATATTTCCTTATTGGAAATTGTGCAACCCAACAAGAAAGATATTTTTTGTAAGTAGGTAATTTTAGGTGCCTGAAGAAGATTACAAGTGTAGATGAAAGAACATGAAAACATAAAGAGGAAGATGAATAAGAGAGAAGAATGTGCAAACTCCGTGATTGAGTAAGATGACAAAGAAAGTACAAGGAATATGGACAAAAGAATATTCAAGAAGAATAAATAATAATATGTACTCTTGGGCATGAACATAAGAAGAAAAAGTCAAGGGTACATTGAAGAAGACAAATTGAAGAAACAACAGAGAAGAATGAAGTAGGAAATAAAATGGCATAGGAAAATGGAACTAACAAATGATGCAAGAAATCAATGAATGCATGAATGAATAAATCAGGTAAGAATAAATAGTACCATGTGTTATGAAATTGATATGCAAAAGTAGTGAATCCATGAAAAATGCCATCCCTAAAAAGTTTAATGGTCCTCTTTGAATAATGTTTTTTGATGATGTAAAGAAAATCGTTTTAGTTCAATTTTTGTATAAGGGTTATATTAGCATAGAATGGATTTTTGAAATTGTATGTGTTGGAAAGAATGGTACAATATTGTCATTGATGTTAAGAGGGTGCAGAAGAATCCAATACAAACCCAAAGATCACAAGGAAGTACATTAATCGAAGCTCAAGAGGGAGAGCACATTATAGAAATGCTATCAAGATTGAAATCCCCATAGTAAAACTCCAAAAGAATCAAGGAAGAATAATGTTCGTTGATATAGTTCTCGGTAAAATCTTGGACTGTCAGATCATGAAGAAGCTAGAGCCTACACAGAATAATCTCGTGTGAAGGATCATGGAAATCTAATCATTCATTCAATTTTTGCGAATAATTGCAACCATTAGATTAGTTAGAAACACTAATCAAAGAGAAGAGGAAAGATAACATAAGTTTTGGGACATTGGAGATAAGGAAGAGGAACAAACTCACGAAGAAATGAAATTTCGCCAACCATTAGATCAAGGAGGGACTTCGGATGAATTCTCGACCATCCAATGGAGTTTAGTAGAAGGAAAGTGTAAGCCACAAATATCTTGGAGTCTCAGATCAAACGAACTACCATCAATTGTTGATATGGATTGAAAATATTGGAACCATTAGATCATAATAAAGCAAAGGAAACAGTCAATTCTGGAGCTGACCACTTCAGTGAAAAGAAGCCAATAATAGGTAAGTTTACCCAAAGTTCAAAGCCCTGAAGTCAAAAACTGTCGTCATCTGTTGATGTGGAGTGAAATATTGGAACCGTCCGATTAATGTAAAGGAATGAAAATGGTCAACTCCAGTGTTGACCACTCCAACAAAAAGAACACAAGAACAGGTAATTTTACTCGAAGGTTAAAGCTCGAAAGTCATGAAATCTCGTCAACCCTTGATCTAGAGTGAACCGATGAATCACAATAAATGAAAGGATATGGTCAACTCTGGTGTTGACCACTTCGATGAAAAAGGGTCTAAAACATGAAATTTCACCCGAAGGCCCGAGCCCTGAATTCTTGAAGTGAGTGAGGGCCATTAGATATGGGAAATTCATTGTAACCGTTGGATGAGGATAGGTAGGACCAATGGTGGTCAAATTCGACACTAACAACATCGGTGAAAATGGGTCTAAAAAATGTAAGTTCACCCAAAGGTCGGAGCCCCGAAGTCCCGAAGTGAATGAGGGTCATTGGATCAAGAATTATGGTGAAAATTAGACCGTCTAATATATAATCCAAAGTGAAAAGTCATATGACACTTCAGGAGATCCATGTTAGCAAGACCACATCAGCAAGGAAACATGGTGTGATCATATGGTGATAGGTGTTAAGGTCCAACTGACACTTTAGGTATACGTAAGTCACAAATCTAGGTGACATGTGGAAGCCACTCAACTAGTGCCACATCAACATTGAAATCAATAAGATACGTCACTCTAAGAGTATTTATGATCTGTATTTATGTAGGAACACAATGAAATAAATAAATACACATAAACACAGAGATGCAGTGGAAATAAGACTTCATTTCATTAATAACAAATGACTGAAATATGCTTACAGACAGAATGGAAATAAACTAGCTAGGGCGCTGGTAGCTTGTCTCTGAGAAGAGATGTGGCGGCTACTGGCCTCTAAACTATGTTACAATGAGGCTCGAAGGCCTATTATTATTGATAAATAATGGAAAACCCTAAACATCCAAATACCTAACCCTAGGAGATGAAATGCCAAGACTATGGGCCCCGTTTGGGTAAGTTGGTACATCAACTTCCTGGGGACGTAACTTTGGCATACGATCTTCGTTCGACGTGTTCTATACCTCGTTAGAAATATCTATCTGAGGAATACAACTTTTGTGTGAGAAACATGAAATATGATCCATTTTGCTCCCCGTTTTCCCAAAAAACGTCGTTTAAGGCCTCAAAACGGCTCTGGAAGTTCATGACCCGAAAAACTGCTAAAAATAGTAAACTGTGTGGAAACTGAAAAAACTGAAAGAAGTAATGGTGGGGGTCCAAGTGGAATACGTGGGTTGCCACCAATATCCACCTGGATCATTCCTTGCCCCTTAGGAAGCAATGGTCCCCATTGCGTTGAGTTCCTCCATGAGATGAGGAAACTTTTGTTGAACTTGGTCCTTGGTGAGCCATTTGCCTTGGTGAAGGAGTTGGCCTACTTTGACAACTTGATATAGTGGTATCCTTTGTTTTTGGGTGTGCTTGATCTGTGTATCCATGATTTGATCAGTTCTAGCTTATTCCATGCAGTCTGGATTTAACTTTGTTGGTGTGAGTTGTCCTGCCATGTCAGATGTGTGTAGTAGAGGTGGAAAGTAGGGCCGAAGGCGGTCCACATTGAACATTGGGTGCAGACCAAGGAATGGTGGAATGATGAGCTCAAAGGTATTTTCCCCTACAGCCTTGGTGAGGGTGTACGACCCATATCGGAGCAGACGAAGCTTGTGGTGGGGTCCAGCGAGGCACTCCTTTTGAAAATGCAACAACACTTTGTCGCCCACTTGGAAGTTGTGTGGCACCCGATGTTGATCATGTAGCTGCTTGTACTTAGCATTGGATCTATCCAAGATGTCATGAACCTATTGGGAGATGTGTTGAATTTGCTCAATGAGGTTGTTTGCCTTATCCGCCTCAGACTGGACATGAGTTGAACCTTCTTGAGTAGCCACAAATGGCATGGCTATGTCAATGGGACATAGTGGCTGGAATCCCAAGCCCACTTGAAAGGGGTTGTGGCTAGTTGAGATATGGAGAGCCCGGTTGTAGTTGTGTTGTACATAGGGGAGGCTCTCATCCCATGTGTGTGGATTCTTTGAATTGTACATGCACAGAATGTGTACGATCATCCGGTTGACAACCTCTGTCTGGCCATCACTTTGCGGATGGAAAGCTATGGACTTGGTGAGATTGGTGTCCAACATTGACCAGAGGCTGGACCAAAATGTACTGAGGAACCTACTGTCCTGATCTGAGATGATAGACTGTTGGATCCCAAAGTGTACCTACACTCGTTCAAAGAAGAGTTTAGCAGTGGCTTCTGCTGTGATATTCTTCTTGCAGGCCATCATAATGGACATCTTCGAAAATCGGTCGACGACCACAAAAACACAGTCATTGCCATGCTTAGTAGAAGGAAGGATCGACATGTAATCCATAGAGATGGATTCCCAAGGTCGA
>ML780798.1:168349-209367 GCA_009831015.1 Picea engelmannii
ACATGTAATCCATAGAGATGGATTCCCAAGGTCGACTGGGGGTAGGAAGCAGAGTATAGAGGCCTTGCTTCTTGATGGTCGGTTTGGCAATGGCGCAAGCAGTGTAGGACTTGATGTACTTCCCGACATCTTGTCGAAGGTTCAACCAATAGAAATACTTTTGCAGTACTTCCACGGTTTTCTCAACCCCGAAAAGCCCAGCGACCTGACTGTAGTGCGCCTCCCAAATCATCTTGGAACGCTCGCTTGAAGGAACACAAAGGTGTCCCAGGTGACAAAGCAGGGCATCCTGGAGGTGAAAATTGGGAACTTGCTTACCCTCCAAGAGTGTATTGTATGTGTGGTCGAATTCTAGATCACTTGTGTAGAGAAGCGGCCAATCGGAAGTCTTGTGCCCAGAAGAGTTGAGAATAGTGGTTAGCGCCACGATGGGTGGTCGACTGAGGTAGTCTGCAACATTATTGGTGCTGCCCTTTTTGTACTTAATGTTCAAATGAAACTATTGCAGGTATGTGGACCACTTCTGATGGTGATCGTTCTGCAACTTCCCCTATGTCTGTATGAACTACATGGGTCGGTGGTCTGTGTGGATGACCGTTTCCTTTCCCAAAATGTAATGCTTCCATTGTCGACAAGCCTGCACAATGGAATACATTTCTTTGTCATAAGTGGGATACTTCCAGACTGTGTCAAAAAGTGTCTCAGTGTGATATGCCACTGGATGCCCATGCTGAGTAAGGACTGCCCCAATAGCATAGTCAGAGGCATCTATCTTGATCTCAAATGGTTGTTTCATGTATGGTAATGTGAGAAATGGTGTAAAGCAAAGGCAATGATTCAACTCCCCGAATGCCTTCTGTTGAGATTCAGACCAAAAGAATTTTTCTTTAGCTCCTCCATTGGTGACTTGACTCAAGGGCCAAGTGATATGAGAGAATCCCAACACAAACTTGTGGTAGAAATTGGCAAGACCTAAAAAGATGTGGAGCTCTATTAGGGTGGTTGGGGCTAGCCAATCCCGAATGACTTGGATTTTTGCTCGATCCACATTCCCCCCTGCTCATCAGTAATGTATCCCAAATACTGAACCTGGGTTATGCCAAAAGTGCATTTCTCCAAATTGGCACACAACTTGTGTTGCCACAGTGTTTGGAGGACCTATCGGATATGGTGGAGGTGCTCTTCCCAAGTCTGGTTGAAGATCAGAATGTCATCCAAGTACACCACTACAAATGAGTTGGTGAATGGCCACAGGATGTCGTCCATTAGCCTCATGAACGTTGCAGGGGCACTCGTCAACCTGATAGGCATGACCAACCATTCAAAAATGCCCTCCTTGGATTTGAATGCAGTATTCCACACATCAGAGGGTTCGATTGGTACCTGGTGATACCCAGACTTCAAGTCGATCTTGTTGAAATATTTTTCCCCCTTGAGTTGGTCCAGAAGGTCATCAATCTGTGGGATCGGGTACCTATTCTAGACAGTGATCTTGTTCAGTGACCGATAGTCAATGCAGAGTCTCCAAGTCCCATCCTTCTTCTGCACCAATACGATCGGGCTCCCACAGGGCGATGAACTCGGTCGGATGTGACCTTTCTGCAAAAGCTCCTAAATCTACCTCTTGATTTTGTCATTCTCTAGGACAGAGCACCGGTAGATGGGTCCATTGGGCAGTGGCGCACTTAGGTTCAGATCGATAGGGTGCTTGAACTGCCAGTGTAGAGGCACCCCTGCGGGGGAGGTGAAGATGTCCTTGTACTCCTCCACGACCTTATCCATCTATTGTTTTTGTGCAACGGAGACTTGTCTGGAGGTCATGGCCAAAGTCTTCCTCTTTCCCTGAGGGTGGATCATCAGGAAAACAAATTTCCTGGTTTTGGAAATGAGCTTACTGCATTGTCTTGTAGTAACCAAAGAGATGGTGGTAGGCAGTGCTATCTCCGGTATCCTGTACAGCTTATTGCCCAAAGTGATAATAACAACACAAGGCCTAGACTCATACACAACATGTCGCTTCCACAAGTATGGTTGGCCTAATAATACATCAGAAACATCAAGAGGAGAAATGTCACATAATACCTCATCTGTGAAGGGCTTGATGTTGTAGGGAAGATGAAATTGTTGACTGACGTGGAGGTCCCATCCTTGGTGCAACCACCCAATGGTGTATGGTTGTGGGTGTGTTGTGGTTGGAAAGCCCAACCACTTCATGACCTCTACTGATATGATGTTCTTCTAGCTCCCGCTGTCAACAATGAATTGCAACGGGTAACCCTTTACCGACATCTTGGAATGGAAGAGATGCTCTGCCTCCTCTGGATCTTCTGGTTCCTCCTTCTGGATCTTCGTGGTGGCAATGGTGGCATTGGGCTCCACATCGATAATCTGCTTCCCACTATCATTCCCCTTGTCAGGTTCTAATTCAAAGTTGGAGCATGCATCCGATTCAGAAGCCTTCAACTCGGCTACCAGTGACTGCTTGGCCCAACACTCACTTGTGTTGTGAGTGGAGCTCTTATGGAACTCACTCCACTTCCCCATGTCCTTTTTTTGTCTTTGTGGTGTTGTTCTTTGCTTGTGGCTTTGGCGGGTTGTCCTGGGCTGCCCCGCCTTGGATTGGTCCTTTTTTCTGTGGTTTGGGAGTACCTTTCCCTTGCTTCTGATTTGCAGACCCAAAGTCTCGGTTCTTCTATTTGAACTTCTGCTCAATCTTGGTAGCATATCGGTATGCCACACCAAGTGAGGATATGTCGAGGAACTCCATTTCCTCCTAAATGTATCTGTGCAGACAACTGTGGTACTTTAACACCAAATGTTTCTCTGAATCTTTGATACCCAACTTTGTGCATAGGGTATGAAATAGATTCATCATCTCATGCACATATTGGTCCCTTTGTTTCCGCAACGTAGTCCATTGTATGTATTTTTCCTCATAGCTCCCCACAGGATAATATTTTTCCTTGATGGCATCTTAAAAATAATTCCAAGTGGGTGCGGCCAAGAACAAAGAGGGTTCTCCCTCGCCCTCTTTCTCCGAGTAGGTTTCCCACTAGTCCTTGACATGGGGGGCAGCTTTGAGGAGTGTGAAAATAATCTTTTCTCGGTCGGAAAAGTCATGAACTGAGAAATATCCTTCTAACAAATTCAACCATCTATCTATGGCATCTGCATCTATTTGGCCGTCAAATATGGGAATGCCAAAGTTTACTTGTACCTTAAAAGGAGTGGCATCTCCAGAGTGGCTTCTGGATGTCGATGCGCCACCAGTCGGAATCCGTTGAAGAATATGGAAAAAGTTGTCCATCATCGCATTCCTTTGTTTCTCGAGGGCCTCCTTGAGAAAAATTTTGATAGGATCTCCTGCTCCCTCATATTTCTTTTCTTCCCCCATGGGTGGTCGTCGAGGTTTGCGAGGCTGATCTTGCAAAGGTTCAACCAGATCGAGCCCCAACTCCTTATACCCCGATCTCGTTGGGGACATGCTAAGAAGGATCGAGAATGAGCAGACCGCTCTGATACCACTGATCCAGATTTATGTAGGAACACAATGAAATACAAAAATACACATAAACACAGAGATGCAGTGGAAATAAGACTTCATTTCATTAATAAAAAATGACTGAAATATGCTTACAGACAGAATGGAAATAAACTAGCTAGGGCGTTGGTAGCTTATCTCTGAGAAGATATGTGGCGGCTACTGGCCTCTAAACTATGTTACAATGAGGCTCGAAGGCCTATTATTATTGAGAAATAATGGAAAACCCTAAACATCCAAAGACCTAACCCTAGGAGATGAAACGCCAAGACTATGGGCCCCGTTTGGGTAAGTTGGTACATCAACTTCCCGGGGACGTAACCTTGGCATGCGATCTCCATTCGACGCGTTCTATACCTCCTTAGAAAGATCTATCCAAGGACTACAACGTTTGGGTCCATGTTGCTCCCTGTTTTCCCAAAAAGCGTCGTTTAAGGCCTCAAAACAGCTCTGGAAGTTCAGGACCCGAAAAACTGCTAAAAATAGTAAACTGTGCGGAAACTGAAAAACTGAAAGAAGCAATGGTGGGGGTCCAAGTGGAATAGGTGGGTGGCCACCAATATCCACCTGGATCAATTTCCTATGAGGATATCCAGTTTCTCCTACCAACAACTACCCGAAGTGTCGAAGGGAGAAGTTCTGAAGTGAATGAGAACTATCCATATGAATGTGCAATTAAAACGTGACCGTTGGTCTTCATAAGTGATTAAGCACATGTTTTGGCTTAATGTCTAGCCATCAACTATAGTTATATAGAATATAGGTCCCAAAGTGTTTCTGTGAAAAATTGAATACATAGAATAAGAAATTTATCTCGGTCAAGAAGGAATGATGAACCAAATAGGATCTAGACTTTGTCCTAATTTATCTTAAGTAATCCAATATTTCCAATACATTAAAAATATAATAAAAAATCTTAGATCTGGTCAACGTAAATTAAGAATGAAATAAAGAGGCATGGGATCGAGTTAAAACAAAATCGATCCATATCATTGATCGATTTATGAAAATCCCTCTCACTAAATTTAAAATCTTTCACGATAATGTATGAATAATAATGGAGAAAAACAAATGTTATTATTGTTAAATTAAATGAAGAGGTGTGATGGTCCAAATAAAGGGACACAATTCTTCAACACTCACACTATTTGGAAAACTATTTAAGAAATAAAAAATGGTGAAGAAGTAGTGTTTCTATAGTCCATATCAGAAGATCAAAGAAGAAGATGATTCCAAAAATAGGAATTGATGATACTTATGCAGTGAGGGTGGAAGGGAGGAGAAATTAAGGATTCATATCCTTTACTAGATGAGGGAGTTGGTTCTTCCTAGGGTTGGTTCCCTACATACAAGGGAGTTGGTGCTTCCTAGGGTTGGTTCCCTAAAGACAAGGGAGTTGGTGCTTCCTAGGGTTGGTGCCCTAAAAACAAGAGAGTTGCTGCTTCCTAGGGTTGGTGCCCTGAGGAAGGGGATTTATGTATCCTAGAGTTGGTGGTCTAAAAAGGATTGGTTTCCTTCACAATTCTTTATAAAACCTTTTAATTCATGTTATTATATTTATATAATTGATTTTAAATACAAGTCCACTGTTGATCTATTGTGGTAATTAATAAAATATCAAATTAATTGCTAATTTTCGAAAAAGGTTAATATTGATTCACCCCCCCCTCTAATTATTTCCAACAATTAGTATCAGAGTGAGTGCCTTCAACACATTCTAATAACTGGAAGGTAGATCCCGAAAGAAATAGATCAAGAAGAGAGAATGTCTTCCAACAAAGCATCATTGTTCAATGGAGGTGGCTATGCTCTATGGAAAATAAGAATGAAAAGATTATTGTTGTCTCTTGGTTTTGATGTCTGGAAATATGTTGTATATGGTTACATTGCACCAGCCAATCCACCAACAAATATTGTAGGAAAGAAAATATGCATTGTCAACTCAAGAGAAATTAATTCCATTCTAGGAGGATTGAAAATTTCTATATGTGTGAAGGTTATGCATTGTAATTCAGCTAAGGAAATATGGGACAAATTGGAATTTATATTCAAAGTATATAGAAAATTCAAAGAAGAAAAAATACAAACCTATAGAACTCAGTTTGAAAATTTGAAAATGAAATAAGAAGAGAACATTGTTGAATACTTTCATAGAGTAGATGAAGTAGTTAATTCAATAAGAGCAGTAGGAGAAGAACTTATCGATAAGACTATTGTACAAAATATATTAAGGTCATTACCTATGAGATATGATGGCAAGATTTATACAATTGAAGATATGATAGAACTTGACAAACTCACAGTAGATGAGCTTCATGGAATTTTTACAGCATATGAGATGAGAACAGGGAACGAAAAACCATCAAAAAGAGAAACAATCTTTAAATCATATAAAAAAAAGATAAGGGGGGAGAAAAAGACCAATGATGAGTTATCAGATATATCTGATGAAGTAACTGGCAACTTCATAAAGAAACTCAAGAAAGGGACTGCGAAATACAAAGGAAATATTCCTCTAATATGTTTCAACTATGGAACAATTGGACACTTTACAAATAAATGAGCCTATCCTAAGAAGGGGGAAAGTGATGATGAAAAAACCTTCAAATATCATAATAAAAACAAAACTAATGATTAAAATAAGTTCTACAAGGAAAAGAAAACATTATTTACCTAAGAAGACCATAGCTCAATGGAAGAAAATGAAGAAGAGGAGCCAGAGATTCTATTTATGGGAATAAAAACTGAAGATGATAATCATTCAAAAGATGAAGAATAAATGAACTTCGAAAAAGAATTCCTTCATGTAATTGAATAACTAAGAAAAACTGAAAAACAAAACAGGTTACTAAGGGAATAAATTCTAGAGATTGAAGAAGTTACTAAATCAAGAGAGAAGGAAGTTTCCAAAACATCAATGAGTCAAAACAATTGATTATTAAGTTAAAAACTCAACTCCAAGAAACCACAATAAAATAAGAAAAATTGAATAAAGAACTCAATGAAAAACAAAAATGTGTAAGATATTGGAGGATGAAATAGTTCAACTAAAAGAGAAACTAGAAAATGAAGATATTCAGTCTAAATTTGAAAAAATCTCAAAAATCTTGAATAACATTCTTAGAAGTCAGAGATCATCAGGTGATAAGACAGGACTAGGATATGATCCCTCTACATAACAATAAAATGACAAAATCAACTATGCAAATGTTCTTAAGAAACCCATAAATAAAAAAGAAAATAAAACAAGAACAATACCATTTGAAACTATCCCAAATAAACATAAATATGCACCTTATACTAATGAAAAATATAACAAGAAGAATAGAATCATCAAAAGGAATCCCTCTAAGATAAATCAATATATATTCCTTGGCTATTGATATTCCTACAAAAAAATTGGACATAAAGCAATACAATGTAAATCTTATAGAGAGTACAATCCATGAAATGTTTAAATATATGGAAATAATAATTATAATGCAAAAAGGATAAACTGCAAATCCTTCTCTCCCTTACAATACTACAATGTTGAATGTTACAAATGCAGCAACTATGGTCATAAAGCTAGTGAATGTAGATTGCCCAAATATGATAAAAGGATAAATATTCCCAATAATAAAAAAGTATGGAAGAAAAACCAAATAGAGTGCAATGTAGCCTTGTATGCGAGAAATCATGGATGTCAGTGGTATATAGACAGTGGATTTTCCAAACACGTGACTGGATATCAAAGAAAACTTCTCAAGTTAAACAAGAAAGGAAAATGAAAAGTAACTTTTGGAGATAATATGCTAGCCAAAATACTGGGAAAAGGAACTGTCAGTTGAGGAAAAAACAAAACCGAAGAAGAATATGTACTTATGGTAGAACATTTCAAACCTAATCCCCTAAGTGTAATTCATACATGTGATCACGGTCATATACTTACTTTTTATTCTCAGAAATGTGAGATCAGAAAAAAGGACACTAGAAAGCTAGTAGTAGTTGCACCAAGAACATCTAGCAATGTATACATCCTTAATATAGATGGGGAAAAATGTTGTTTAAGCCAAGTATATGAAAGTTTTTTATGGAGTATAAGGTTGGTACATTTAATATTTGACAACTTGATCAAAGCCAACGAGAAAGAGGCAATTAGGGATCTACCAAAAGTTATTAAACCTTCAGATTCTATTTGTAAACATCGTCAAATAGGAAAGAAAACAAGAGTTAGGTTAAAAAAAAAAAGAGAATTTCACAACAAAACCATTAGAACTTATTCACATATATCTATGTGGACCTACCAGAACTAAAAGTACTTATGGTGAACAATTTTTTATGTTGATTTTTGATGATTACACAAGATTGACTTAGGTATACTTTCTAAAAGAAAAATTAGAAGCCTTTGAGAAGTTTAAAACATACAAATCCCTTGTAGAGAATGAAACATATATAAAAATTAAATTTCTAAGATTAGACAATGGAGGAAAATTCACCTCTAAAGATTTCATTCAATTATATGAAAATCATGGTATCAAAAGACAGTTTTTAGCTCCCAGGAATCCTCAACAGAATGGTGTGGTAGAAAGGAAAAACATAATAGTTCAAGAAGCTGCAAGAACCATGATAAATGAAGCCAATCTTCTAGACAAATTTTGGAGATATGCAATCTACACAGTAGTCCACATACTTAATTGATCTCAGTTGAGACCCAACCATGACAAAACCCCTTATTAACTATGGTTTCGCAGGGCAACATCTGTAAAAGACTTTAGAATTTTTAAAATTAAATGTTACATTAATAATGATGAAGATAATTTGGGAAATTTTGATCCAAGATCTAATGAAGTAATATTTTTAGGGTATTCATCGAATAAAAAATCATACAAATTTTATTTACAAGTCAATTGATGCCAATTATTTACACGTTAATTCATCTAATGTTATTTACACGTCAATTGATGCCAATTATTTACACATTAATTCATCTAATGTTATTTACAAGTCAATTGATGCCAATTATTATGGAAATATGGATGATGAGAACGATATCTTGGAGAAAGTCTAGTGGCCCATAGAGGAGGAGATTCATGCCAAATAATTGAGGGAGTGGAAAAGGATCGAGTTTATCTATATGGAGGTTAGCTTGATGATCAATAGTTGTTAGGTTGTTTCCATTAGGTGAGTCCTATTTGAGAAATATCATGAGGATGTGGTGGAAGAAATGGGAGAGCAGGACAAGGGAAACCAATAACAGAGAGAGAGAGAGAGAGAGTTTGTTTCCTATGTTACCCTTATTGATGAGAAATAAATATAGTGCATGGTTGTGGAGAATAAGAAACATTATGGTGTTCTTACTAAGTACATAAGTGAGGATCTCATGGAGGAGTAAGCCGAGGCCAACAAAATGATTAATATTTAATGATAAGGCATGATGAAAAATGTTATGGATCACTGGTTATTTTTCTAAATGTTCTGATTAACTTCTATTAAATATACAATATGGAGTTAGGTCATTATTGAGGCTAATATAGTGTTACAATTAAGACATCCACTAGGGTCCTTTCTTGTTGAAAAATTAAAATGGGAACTAGGAAGCTCCAATCATAGAGTTCAAGAAAGTCCTAATTATTACAAAGTAGGGGCCAAGATTACAGACTTGGAAGGGAAGAAAGTTGATGTGGTTGGTGCCATAGGAAAGGGCCTTGTTTATAGACACTTTAGGGCTACAAAATTCATCCCTATCCTCAACAAGATATTAGATAATCACCTTCGAGGTGAAGAATAGGAGGTGTAGGTATGCAATTTACAAGTGAATTGATGCGAGCTCATATTATGACTACAAGAATGATGAGGATGGTATCTTGGAGAAAGTCAAGAAACCCACAACAAAGGATATATAAGGTAGAGCACTAAGGAAGTGGTGAAGGATCGATTACATGCGATAAATTAATATAAGAGTCATAGAAGAGTGATTTCCTTCCCATATCACAACATATGAAAAACTTTAATTGTGGAAGTTTCCATGTGTACATTGTGAATTAAATTGTTTATTGATACATTTTTACGTAGCAATTTCTACGATACACTTTCAATCATAGTGGCACGCTATAAACAGTATAAAACACATGTATATTGTGTTTTTTAAATCATGTTGATGTTTTTGTTTGATTTATAAAATTTATAATAAGTATGCTAATGATTTCTCTATATTTAAATTAAATATAAAATGTATCACTCATTAGAATTTAGATTTTTTGTATAATGTTTAACTTTAGTTTTGGATTGTAATTGCGAAAAATAATAACTATTAATGCCATATAATGTTAAATTCATCTTGGAGGTGAATTGTCTAATTTCCACCAAGATACAATATGATGATTAAACATGTTTACAAAGAAAAATTACTTTTATGAAATGTTATTTTTTCATTCATTGTATTGATGACTTTATAATAATTGTTTAAAGTTACATTTATAGTTGTTATATTTATGAGTAGTGATGCTACAAATATCTTCCATATTTGGATGTTATTTTTTTTTTTCTGAATATTATATTCGGATGACTTATGCCAAGTGTCATATTAGACTATAAAATACACCTCACTTTATATTAATAATAAAAAAAATTAATAAAGGTGGTAACATAGTCAATATGTTTTTTTTTAGTTTGTAGGTGAAAATCTCAATTTTTTAAAAATGATTGTGTTAAAAATTTATTGCAAAAACATAGACATTTATTTTTAAATTATGATACATGTTACAAAAAAAATACTAAAATAATAGGAAACAATAACATTTATATATATATATATTTTATATTTATTTGGAATTATAAAATTATATCTATAAATGCATGTAATTCATCAAAAAATAAAATTTATAAAAAAATTGTATGTTTTGAATCTATAGAAATTGATCTATAAATGCATGAAATTTCACAAAAGATGGGTCTCCGTAAACTATTTAAAAATATTGTCAAAATGAAACACAATGAAAAATGAGTTGGAAATGATTAATTTAATTAATTGGTTTATGCAATCCCAACCACCACCATGTTTTTTAGGACAAAACAAAATTTTACATAAATCCATTATATAATATAATGGACATATGGTACTTTCCCTCCTAAAGATTTTAATTTTACATAATGTGCATGCATCCTATGAAATTATTGTTCTATGTAAATTCTACCATTAGTGATATTAATTCTCGTATTTTTTGTAATAATGTAATCGAAATCATTTTATTAATACATATTCCTTATCAAATAACTAATATACATCTATGATGTGTCCTCCACAATTAATCCTAAGAGATCCTTAACTAAGTGATGCTTTTCATATTCACTTTGTGAGCCTATTTGTTATTATACATCCCTTTGCATCATGAATAATCCATAAAGCATCGAATTTAAGGGAAAAGACAATAATTTTCACATGTGAGCCATATTAGGCCCTCATACAATCCCTAGTGTGAAAGGCTTATAATTGCTAAGGTTCATTATTAATATTTAAAAATATAAAAAATATTAAGAAAACTCAATAAATAAAATAAATAAAAAATCCATGTGTAGAATTTACAAGGCACTTAGTCCCTATATTTGATTGTAACATGCAACCAACCACTTTATAAAAATAATGTCAAATTAAGCAATACATTTACATTAGTTTCATTGAAAATAAAAAAATACAATTACTTGATCATGCTTTTCATATGCTCCAATGGGACATCTAAAGTTAGACCCATTGCAAGGCATTTTAAACAAGTTATTGATGGTCAACTAAAGATATAGCTTATTAACAACTCGTCACTAGGAGACAAACTACATATTGCATGCACAACAAAAAAATCTAGATGCATTCCTTTTCATAAAAAAATCTTTTTCATTGGAGTGTTCCTCAAAGGAACAATTTGTACTAAATAATGAGGCCCTACTAGTATTTATGAACCCGACAATGTTCCCATGATTTTGCAGATGACCATCGATATATAACAGGTTTTTCATGTTAAAGCTTCCAGAAGCATAACCATTCATGCACATACTATACATGGAAATGCTATGCTTGTATTTTGCAATATTCAAGTAATTAGACCGACTATAAAGAGGAACAAAAAATGGAATAAGTGCCTCTAATTGTATGGGAGGAATGAATACATGTAAAATGATAAACAACCCAAGATTTGAAACATCTATTTTAGATTTGGCAATCATATAACTATTACCATAGAAAGAGAATTTGGTTCCAACATTGGGCACAAACATGGACGATGAAAAAGAACCATATAAAGCTTGGTTGTAATAGGTTCGTTGTTGAATTTGTAGATGGATAGGAAGAGAGAAGTCATCACTACATTCCAACAATTGAATATACTATGGTGTGTACTTGGACACTTTTTCTCTTAGCTCATACAACATTTTTTATCTCCTAGTAGTGATGTTTTGGGTAGTATTGATATCATAATTTGGGTCACTATAATAACTCTCCATTGAATAAAAAGAAGGAGATGGATTGGACAATTTAGAAAAAAACATAGCTGATCTAAATTCAAACTTTTCAAAAAAGGATCATATGGGAGTGTTCCTACGTGTCTTTTCTATATCACCTATTGAATTATTAACCATAGTGGGAGGTATTAGGCCATCAACTTTGGGTTGTCAATTAGTAATATAATGATGCAATGTGACACGTCGAGGGTTCTTCTTCAACCCTTTACATTTAAAAAAACCACATACCACTGGAGTGTCATAAAAGAGATCCAATTCACGGTGTAATACCATTGAACCAAGATGCAAGTTATTGGAAGATGACATGTCACAATTCGCAAGGAAAATAAGTTGTCCATTTTCATCAAACATTTTCGTGCGATATCTTTCTCTTGATAAGATCTTGCGACATTTTTGCAGTGGTGGAATATTTTCCTCATCTGAAATTGATCCCAATTTATGATCCTACAAAATTCAATAAATAATTATTCAAATTTGTGTGCATAAATGACATAAATTCAATCAAATAAATGATATATAAAAAAAAATCTAGACTTACTTCAAACGATCTGGGAGAATTTGAAAAAATTGCAATGATATAGAATGATAAGGAATCTAAAGTATTGGCCATTTGATATTATAACATTATTTTCCCTACATTGATCCAAAACCATCGTCAATACATGCATGAATATGATATTAAAATTTATCATCGTTTTTATTTGTTTTATAATTCATCAATGTGTATATATATATTGAACACACCAAATCAACTATGAAATGCACCAAACCATTACATCCATTAAAACCTTCACAAACCAAAAAATCTATATATTTTAATAGAGAATGTTTGCATTTATATTTTGTCAAAAAAATTGCTATCGATGTGTTGTGAAGCTATGCCAGGTGGGCATCAAGTCAGTTCCAAGGAGTGCACGAGAAGAAAGTTGTTTCGTTCTTTGAGGGAAGGGGTGTCTACAAAGAAGACATATAAAGAGTTATTGAAGGCTCTGTAAACTCAACAAAGTGTGCTTGAGTGTGAAGTAGCCAGAGGGACACTTGTGTCTCTTCAAGTAACTGAAGAGATAGAGACCTTTGAGGTCTAAACAGTGAAGTTTAAGGAGGAGACAGAGTTGTTGAACATTATGTTAGGAGAATCTTTTTGAGGTGTGCATCGAGTAAGGAGAATGCTCAAAAGGGAGAGAAGAATTTTCTTTGCAAGAAAATACTTCGGATCTGAGTTTAACGAAATCTCAGTAACAAAGAGAGTGTGTAGGAGGCAGACTATTATAAGTCTGACAACTCAAAAGAGATAACGTCGCAAGAGAAAAGAGAGACCCAAGAATCGAGTTCGCAGGACAAAAATTCAAAGGCTCGGGTCTTTAGAACACTTAGAAAATCTTCTAAGTCTGAGAGATGACAAGATTAGGAGGAAGAACACAACAACCGTAGATCAATTGAAGAGGAGTGAATCTGAACCGTTGGATTCCACATCCAGAGAGTGAAGGAGAGCACGCAGGAGAAATAGATCTGGACCATCAGATCTAGAGCAGAGGACCAACAACCATTGGATCATGCGAATTTGCAAGGAGGATAACAGTGGGACCATTCAACTCTCAAAGCTCAAGAGAAGTGTGAACCATCGATCCAGCGTGATCATGGGTTTCAAAGTTTTGGTCATCGAGGAAATGAGAGTGAAGACTTCCGCAAAATCACAAAAGGAAAAACTGCGATTTGGTCAAAACCATGGATCAAGGAGAGACTCTGGACTATTGATCATCCGACAGGAATTTTAGAATTTTGGCGATCGAGAGATCTTAGGAGAGAGGCCTTTCGACTTCACAAATTGTGAAGTCCCGAAGCACCTTGATATTTGGCCCTAGGTCACAAGAGAGGGGTCATATGGTAGAGGTAGAAGGGAGGCGCTAGCAGTTGGCTAGGTGTTTAACCCCTGGATTGACATTTCAGGATCCGGGAGTTTGAAGGAAGGAGAAGTGGAGAGACATGAAGTCCCATTGTGTGAAATCACAAAACGATCATCACGGGCGATCGGTGAGAGTACATGGCCATTAGATCAGACCTTGGAGAGGAATCAAATTTCGAGGTTTTGCAAGTTGGAGTGTTGGGTTCACAACATGCCAATACTCCTGAGATTGCAAAACATGAAACACCCTTTGGGTGTAGGCCGTGGTCATAATGTCATGATCGTATGAAGGAGGGGTCACGTGGTCAAAATATAAAGGAGGATCTTGTCACTCGTTAACCCTTTTCTAGGTTTCGAGACTCAGAGGAACGAGGTGCTTTCACATTGGGATCTTCGATATCGTGAAACACAATGCACCCTTTGTGGGTTAGGCATGTGGTCACATCGGGTGCATAGGAGAGAGGGATAACACTTGCTAGGCCCCTAGATGGATTTTAGGGTTTTAGGACTCTGAGGATTTGAGGAGTTGTTGCACCGAAACCCCTAGGGTCGTGAAACGCGATGCACCATTTTGGGTTAGATCCGTGGTCATAGCGATGGGGTCGCATGGAGATGTAAGACTCATGCCTGGTGCTTAGTTGCACAGGGTGGGTTTCAAAGTGGACCTGTGGATTTGTTCAAGGATTCCAGCAGGGAACTAAAGGAGTCACTTCAGCTCATGGAGGCAGAACGATCCTGTGATCAAGAGGTTACAGAATCCTATAGGGGAGGGGGGATGCATCAGGTGGTATTAGAGATTGATTTCTCTCAATAAATGAAGAAGGAAATGAAGGATATAGTCTGACGCCATCAAGTGGTATCAGAGTCAGAATTTTCATCTGTATATTTCAGGTGGAAGAGAAGAAGAAGAGAAAGTTTTGATGCTCTGTAGTGATTGTTTGCGAGGTCTGCAACAGACAATTCATAGCCATGTGAGTTGTAGGAGAAGCTGGGAATGCTCTCAATTTCAAAGTAAACAATAGACTTTCTAGGAGGGTTGGTAGAGGAAGAATATGGATACTGAAGGCCATGAACATGGTCCAAGAGAAGACCGCCAACAAAAAAGTAAGGCTGAGATAGACCAAGAGCTCAGCAAGATAAGAAAATGAATGGAGAATCTTGCATTTAAGATGCAACATGATGCTAAAATGTATTGGGCATATGATTGGCCCATCAAGAAGAAATCAAAATGGCTCGTTCAGAAATGGTTGGCCAGAGGATAGTGAAGGTTGTTGAGAGGATGGCTGAGGCATGCTGAATGCCTCAGAGATGAAGAGGAAGTGTTTCAATCTATGATACAGAGGTTGGATAGAGCCTCAACGATGAGGAGAAGAGACTCGAGAAGGAACTCAGAGATAGCTAGGTGGGTAGTCAATAAATTTTGAGTTTCTAGGTGAGCAATGAGATAGGATCATCGGAGGATATCATAGATTGCCAGGTGGGCAGGACGAAAATCCCATATTTCCAAGTGGGAAATGGAGAGAAGATGAGGCCATGTGAGAGTATCATGAACTCAAGGGTGAGTTTGTATCATCAAGGAGAGTTGAAAGAGAAGGATCAGAGGAGTCTTCTGATCATTGGAGGAATTGAAGTATTCCTGCCATATAGCCCAGTTGAGGCCAAAGACTGTGTTGCAGTTGCAATAGTAGAAAAAGAACGACAACCAATAGTTACTTTCATAGAGGAGGAAAGGAATAAAATATTGGAGTCTGCCCAAGCAAAGGAAGAAGAGCATTCAACAGAATCACTCAACATTTTCAGCCAGGAAGCTAAACAAGAGGTAACTGTAGTACTGGAGGCTGCAGAAGAAGAAGTAGAGGGAAGAAGACAACATAGATTTTGATGATCTATATGAATAATTTGAAGCCCTATATAAAAGGGTGATAGTGCAGAGCATGCACATCTAGTAGATCAGGTTGGATAAAGAGGGAGAATTCCAGTCTGGGAAGAAGCTGGAAGAATACGGGGATACGCCAGCAGGAGAAATGGAAGAAGAAAATTTGGCAGAAAGGGAAGCTGAGAAACAACTTAGTGATAATATTGCAAAACTGAATTTTTTAGAAGGGTGGCAATATAAGGCCACAAGCGATGGATAAAATCACATGGGGAATCGATTTTATCTACACATTGAAAAGGAGGAAGTGTAGTTGAGGAGACTGCATAAAGAGAACCACAAACTGGAGCAGCTGGACGAGGTGATTGAGAAGATAATAAGGCTGATGTTGAGGTCAACAAAAGAAGAAATTAGCAAGGAGAAGTTGATTAGGAAGAAGCCTGCAATAGTAGTAGGGAAGAAGCAACAACAACAACAACAACGAAGCAGTGGAGAAGATGGACAACTCCAATGAACAGTTTGGGATCCAGTTGGATTTCAACAACATGGATGGGGAGCTCATGAGCAGGAGCTCATGAAATTTTTCACAGCAGGGGAGTATGATGCAGGAGCATCGCTCCAACTAAGAAACACACCAACTAGACAACACATTCAATGTGCATTCAAGGAAGGGAGAGGCTCTAGCCCTCTCATTTTTCAAATTTCAATTTGTAATTAAATGCAATTGAATGCTGTAAGACTTGGCAGAGCCGAGACATGCCTTGTACATGTGGTATATAGATCACCTTAAATGGTTTATTGTAGAAGGTCTTGATTAGATTCATATTGGGACATTTTCATTTATGAAAATTAATGAGAGTAGGCAACTTGGAAGGAAGAGCTCGAGGAGCCCCTGTTTGTAAAAAAAAGATCCTTTTGTATATGGATACAGTTAGTTCTGTGAGAGGTAGATAGGTAGGTTAGAGAGGAGAAGAGAGAGTCGAGACTCCATTGCAGTCCGAGCTCATAACCATTGTAAATGGACATTATGAATTTAATACAAACAGAGAAATTTTCCTGCATATGCTTTTCTATGTGTTTATGGGTTTTATGAATGTCATTTGTGTGTTTATGATATGTGGTATATGTATGCTAGGACTTCATTTACAATAGGAATATAGATTACTCTATCTTTATTTGATATTTTCATATCATTCTGGGTTCTTGAGGCTGTGCAAGGAGTTCACAAAAGAACGTTGGAAGTTCTGTAGCCAACGTAAGGAGTGCGCATTTGAATCTCTTGATTGAGTTCAAAGGAGAATGTTCCAGGAAGGCACACCAGGATAGTCTGCAAACTCAAGGGAGAAAACTCAGATTTACTGAGTACTTCAAAGGTAAGACTGTTCAGAGGAGGGAATAGAGAGAAAATAGAACTATTGAAGGTTTTGTGAAGCTCTGCCAGGTGGGCATTGAATCAGTTCCAAGGAGTGCACGAGAAGAACGTTGTTTCAAGCTCTGAGGGAAGGGGTGTCTACATAGAAGACACCTACAAAGTTACTGAAGGCTCTGCAAACTCAAAAAAGTGTTATTGAGTGTGAAGTAGCGAGAAGGAAACTTGTGTCAGGAGGAGATAGAGTTGTTGAACATTCTGTTAGGAGAAGCTCTGTGAGGTGTGCATCGAGTAAGGAGAACGGTTAGAAGGGAGAGAAGAATTTTCTTTGTAAGAAAATACTTCGGATCTGAGTTTAACAAAATCTCAATAACACAGAGAGTGTGTAGGAGGTGGACTATTCTAAGTCTGATATCTCAGAAGAGATAACACCACAAGAGCAAAGCGAGACATAAGAATCATGTTTGCAGGAGAAAAATTCGAAGGCTAGGGTATTCAAAACACTTAGAAAATATTCTAAATCTGAGAGACGACAAGATTAGGAAGAGGAACACAACAACTGTAGATCAATTTTGGAGGAGTGAATTTGGACCGTCGAATCCCACGTCGAGAAAGTGAGGGAGATCGCGTAGGAGGAATATATCTCGACCATCAGATCTAGTGCAGAGGACTGACAATCGTTGGATCAGGCAAAGTTGCAAGGACGATAACGGTGGGACCATTCAACTCTCAAAGATCAAGAGGATTGTGAACCGTCTATCCAACGTGATCATGGTTTTCAAAGTTTTGGTCATCGGGGAAACGAGAGTGAAGAATTCCCCAAAATCGTGAAAGGAAAAAACACGATTTGATCACAACCGTGGATCAAGGAGACACTCTGGATTGTTGATTGTCCGGGATGAATTTTAGAGTTTTGGGGATCAGGAGATCCGAGGAGAGAGGCCTTTCAACTTCGTGAATCGCAAAGTCCTGAAGAACCTTAACGTTTGGCCCTAGGTCATAGGATAGGGGTCATATGGTAGAGGGACAAGGGAGGCGCTAGCAGCTGGCAAGGTTCTTAACCTGGGAATCTGCATTTTAGGATCTAAAAGTTCGAAGGAAGGAGAAGTCGAGAGACGTGAAGTCTTGACGCGTGAAATCTCAAAACAATTGTTGCCATCTATCGGGGAGAGTACAGGGCCGTTATATTGAGCCTTGGAGAGGAATCAGATTTCGGGGTTTCACAAGTTGAATCGTTGGGTTCATAGCACACCAATAGTCCTGAGATCGCGAAATGAGAAATACCCTTTGGGTGTAGGTTGTTGTCACAACGCTATGGTCATATGAAGGAGGGGTCACGTGGTCAAAGGATAAGGGAGGATATTGTCACTTGTTATCCATTTTCAAGGTTTTAGGACTCAGAGGAACAAGGTTCCTTGGTGCAGATCTATCGGCCCTCGGGCCGAGATCCTCTCTCAGGATCGTTCTTTAACCCCTTCGAGCCAGATCGACTCTTTCAACTCCTCGCTGGAATCTCCAATTTATCAACCCACTGGTCCTTTCTCATGGCTCACAATCTCACGAGTTCGCGAGTCGTGGCTCCCGGCTCTTCCCCTCCAATCTCGCGATACCCAAGATCATGAAATCGAGATAGCCCTTTCTTCCATCAATGTCGTCCTTGCATGACCACCGGCTAGGTTAAGCGCTAGCACTTTTTGCCTCTCGCGCCTTCGTGAGTTCAAATGTCAAGCCTTGGAACCATTCTTTCACGAACACCCGAGAGGCGATATTGACTTTTCTCCTCTCATTCTCGCTACTCACGACTTCGCGAGTCGAAGGCTCAAACTTTAGTTCCTTTATCTCCCGAGTCCCCGAGATGCGAGAGCTCAACAAGGTGTTGACTCCTCCCTATAGGTGACATGTGTTTTCTAGTTTAATTCATGGGCCCACTGTGTAGTTCTGTCGCGTGTCCCCTCCGTACCTAGGCTCTCGGCACTTTGAGACTTTTGCAATCGAAATTAACTCCTTTCGACCTATGAACTCCTGATATGCAAAATACGATGCGGTTCCTGATCCAATGGTCTTCCCGTGATCTTGGATCCGATGACTATCCACTCTCCTCGTTATTTTTCCTTTCGCGACTTGGAGCACCCAATATTTGGGCTCTCACCCGGGAAACCTCCGAGTTCGCGAGATCCATAGATCTCTGCCACCTATCCTCCTCCTAATGGACGACTGTGATTTTCTCGTGGCTTCGCTACTCATGACTTCATAACTTTCGGGACAAGAGTCTCAACCTCTTACCCTCTGATATGCCGAAATGCAAAATTTTGACACGTCATCAACGCAGGTCCCACAAGGAACTTCCTGCCTTTCTAAATTTCAGACTTTGTGACTTCGCAAATCTGGATGTTGTGCTCTTGGGTCTCTAACTCATGAAACCCTGAAATGGTCAATGGAATTCTGACCTCTAAGTCGACGAGTATGCCACCTGTCCACTCTCAGATGGACGGTCCTGGTTCACTTCGTAGCTTCACTGCTCGCGAAGTTGAATAACTTCCCTTTCTAACCTTCGATGCCTGAATCCCTGATACGGGTGATATTGGGACACGTGTCCTTCCAATCAAACAACTCAGATTCTCTCGTGATTTCACGACTTTGCCTTTCACGATTTCATGAATATTGATGCAAAGTTTTCGATTCTTCAACCCACAAAACCCCGAGATGCGATTTACGTGGATGATCCAACGACCCTTGTTGGCTCGGATCCTATGGTCCGATTCTCCCAAGATTACACTTGACGAATGCTGCCATAACTCCCCTGCTCCTCTGCAAGATCTGACGACTCTTGAAACTTCATGAATTCTCCACGGAGAATTTCGACTGTCAATTTCCTCCTTGGTGATTTTCTACGTTGTGAACAAAATGTTCTTTCGCAAAACTTGTGCACCCGCGAAATGATATCACTGCACCTTCTTCCAATACTTAAAGGAACTAAACTTCTTTAGCTTTTCTTCGACAAATCGAGTCTTCAATAAGACTCCTACACACACTCCTTGCGGCAACTCTTCAATACTTCCAAGTATTGAATTTTCCGACTCTGTGCACTCTCTGTGACAACAGTCTTTCAACAGTTCGCTCAGGTTTGCAACCTCTGAGACTTCACTCGGCCTGCACACTCCTTGCACGGCTCCTGTGCTTAACTTTTCACTTCTGCTAGAATGAGGACAATGTTATCCCTCCTGAGCTTGCAGAGATGAACTCTGGCTTCTTTCAACGCACACCTTGCGGACAATTTCGATGCACTCCTTGTAGGAAAACTCTTGCTCAGATAGAGAAACAATTGAAACTCATTCCTTACTCTCCCTCTCTTCAGATTTCAATCATTAAATATGAAATCAAACATTCACGCATCAAAGTAAATGTATAACAGAGAGTAAATGAGCATTTATCAATCAACATCCACAACACAGAAAGAAAATGGACACCATCAGTCTAAACTAAAAATATTTGTATTAATCCAGAACTTCTGTACATGGGGTTTTTCTACACATCTCTCTGCTTATTCTTCTCTACACTCTCTCTCATGCTGCTAATGTTACAATGATACAAATGAGGGTGTCTATATCTCGTTTCCCTCTGGCTCCTAAAACTGTCTAATCTAGGAATTCAAAGCTACCTACTTACATTTACTAGCATAAATTCCTCTTAGTCCTTCAGACGAGAGCGGGATGCTCAAGGTCTGATTATAATATACAAGTATGATCTTCCTTAATTGTTTCATTTATGTTTGGTGTATCCACTTTAAAAACATTCAAAAAAAATTATCATGTGCCAAAATGCATTGGCGCTTGTCCTCCGCTCGTTTGAGGCTGGCGATGCTCCTACATCATACTCCCTCGCTTGAAAATTTTCATGGGCTCCTATCCATGAGCTCTCGCATAGTCTATCCATGCTTCTATATCTTTGCTTCATTTTCCCAGCTGGCATCTTCAACTGGATGTCCCTTCCACTTGACCAAGTATTCAAAGTATTCCTTTCTTTTGGTCCTCTTGCTAACTCTTTTGTCCAGTATTCTTTCCATCTGTGGTTTCTCTGCAACTGGCATCTCTTTTGTCCACTGAACCTTTGGTTGTTCATCACTTGTTCCTGCTTCCTCAACTTTGTAAGGGTACAAATATAATACATTTAATATCGAAGAAATTTCGATCCCATCGGGTAATTCAATTTCATAAGCATTTGCCCCAAATTTCTTCAAGACCTTACATGGTCCGATATTCTTCATCTTCAGTTTATTATATGTCCCCTTTGGGAACCTTTCCTTTCTCAGATGTGCCAGAATCAAATCACCAACCTGAAATTGAATTTTTCTCCTGTGTTGATCTACTCTGCGCTTATACACTTGACTTGAGTTTTGCACTCGCTCCTTCACCTGGCTGTGAAGTTCCTTCATCGCTTCTACGAAATCTTCTACACTAGCACTCCTAGTTGCATTTATTTCTAAATCTCTCAATTCCGAAACTCCTCTTGGCTGCATCCCATGAACAATTTGGAATGGAATATGCCCTGTTCTTCTGTTGATTGAATCATTATAATAAAATTCCTCTTGTGGTATAATATTGTCCCACTGACTATGGTGTTCTATCACCAAGCTCCTCAGCAAGTCTCCCAAAATTCTGTTCACAACTTCTCTCTGTCCATCCATCTGAGGATGATAAGCTAATCTGAACGACAAGTTGGTTCCTATCTTTTTCCATAAGGTTCTCCAGAAGTGTTCCATGAACTTGGTGTCTCGATCCAAAACTATGCTCCTTGGTAAGCCGTGAAGTTGAATGACCTCTTTGAAAAACAGATTCGCAATGTGAGTTGTGTCACTGGTTTTCTGACACGGTATGAAGTGTGCCATCTTAGAAAATATGTCTACCACTACAAAGATCAAGTCAAACCCTCTTTGTGTTCTTTGCATCCCTAATATTAAGTCCATGCTTACCGCATCCCACGGCCTGTCAAGTATGGGTAACGGTTGATAAAATCCTTCATTCTTCTTCTTCCCTTTTGAATGCAAACAAATTTTGCATGTGTCCATGAATCTTTTGATGTATGCTCTCATTCCTGGCCAATAATATGACTCATTTAGATTTGAGAATGTTTTTTCGTGATCGAAATGTCCTGCCAATCCTCCACTATGTTTCTCCTTCAACAAATTTTCCCTCATGGAGCATTTTGGAATACATAACTAATTTCCCCTGAATAACAATCCATCCTGGATCATGTATTCGGACCATTGGCCTCTGTCCCTAAGAATTGGATTGTCAGTTGCTTCATACGCCTCTTTAAAATACGGATCATCTCTGTACATGTCCCTGAGATCATCAAAACCTAGTGTTTTGACTTTGAACTACTGCAACAACAAACATTTCCTGCTCAAAGAATCAACAACTTTGTTAGTAGTTCCAAAAATATTCTTAATTACAAAAGTAAAGTTCTGCATGTATTCAACCCATTTAACATGTCTTTGGTTCAACTTCTCCTATTGAGTCACAAATTGCAAAGCATAATTGTCACTGTATAAGACAAATTCCTTGGGAATCAAGTAGTGTCTCCACTTCTTTAATGCCTGAATAATAACATAGAACTCCTTGTCATACGTGGAGTATTTCACTTTCACCTCGTTCAGCTTCTCACTGAAGTATGCTATCGGCCTGTCTTCTTGGCTCAATACTGCCCCTATTGCAAATCCACTTGCATCACATTTTACTTGAAATGTCTTTTTACAATCTGGCAACACCAAAATTGGTTGTTCCGTGATTTTCCTTTTTAACAAATTGAAGCTTTTCTCCGCCTCTTTTGTCCAGTGAAAAGACTTGTGTCTCTTCTTCACCGTGTCCATCATCCTTTCACTAATTCCACTGAAATTCCTGATGAACTTCCGGTAGAAACTAGCCAATCCGTGAAAACTTCTCACCTCAAATATACTCTTCACTGATGGCCAATTCTTAATTACCTCCACCTTATCTGGATCCATCCTCAATTTATCTGCAGAAATAATAAAACCCAAATAAATGAGCCCTGTCTTCATGAATAAAGATTTCTTCATGTTTATCAACAACTTCTCTTGCTGTAGCCTCTTCATCAATGTGGCCAAACGTTTCATATGCTCTGCCTCTGTTTTACTGAAAATCAGTATGTCATCAAGATACACAATGACAAATTTTCCGATGAAATCCTTCAAGACTTCATTCATCAACCTCATGAAAGTACTCGGTGTGTTTGTTAAGCCAAACATCATAACAAGCCATTCATACAACCCTTCGTTATTTTTGAAGGATGTCTTCCATTCATCACCTTCTCTCATATGAATATGGTGATATCCACTTTTCAAATCAATCTTCGAAAAAAAAATTCCACCACTCAAGCAATCCATCAAATCATCCATCCTTGGAAATGGAAATCTGTACCTGATGGTTATCTTTTTTATTTCCCTCGAGTTAGTACACATCCTCCAGCCTCTGTCTTTCTTCGGACTGAGCACTGTCGGAACAACACATGGACTCAATCTTTCTCTAACCAACCCTTTGTCCATTAAATCCTGGACCTGTCTTTTGACTTCTTCAGACTCCTGCAGTGTCAATCTGTACATTGCCTTGTTTGGTAAACTAGCTCCAGGTATGAGATCAATATGATGACTTACACTTCTGATCGGTGGCAATGAACGAGGTAGTTCATCCACTACTATGTCACCAAACTATTCCAACAGTTTCTGAATCTCTTCCAGTAAATCATCTACCCTTGTACTGGTTAAAACAATTTTAGGTTTCCTAACCACAATGAATTGCGGTTCCTCCTTCTTCTTAATCTCTGTAAGAAGTTCCTTCCCACTCATGAGAAGTACAATGTTGCTTACTTCAGGTTTCACCTCCTTATCTTTGATTGAAAGCAACATGTGAGTTCTCCCATTCTTCTCTAGGGTGTATGTGTTCTTCCTCCCATCATGAATCACATTTCTGTCATATTGCCACAGTCTTCCCAACAATAGATGACAAACATCCATGGCAATGACATCACAGAGTATTTCATCTTTATACCCTCCTATTTTAAATTCAACTAAACATTGTTTAGTGACATTTACCTGATGTCCTTTTTGTAGCCATGAAACTTGGTATGGGCTTGGATGTTCAATAGTATCCAACTCCAGCTGTGCGCCTCTGTGCTGTCTCCATGTCCTCAAGTCTGGTGCGTATGTGACACATCTCTCTTTCCATGACAGGATTTGGCACCTGCCTACCCCTTCCTCTTGGCATTTCCCTATCCTCTGGCGTATCGAGTGTTTGTCTGTCTCTTCTTCTCGGCGGCATGGTGAATCTTCCTTTTCCTTGCTATAAAAAGCAAAGAAATACTTCTGGGCTCTATTACCACTTGGTGCAGACCTATTGGCCCTCTGGCCCAGATCTGCTCTCAGGATCGTACATTAACCCGTTCGATCCAGATCGACTCTTTCGACTCCTCGTTGGAATCTACAATTTATCAACCCACTGGTCCTTTCTCACAGCTCGCAATCTCGCGAGTTCACGAGTTATGGCTCCCAAATCCTCCCCTCCAATCTCGCGATACCCAAGATCATGAAATGGGGATAGCCCTTTCTTCTGTCGGCGTCCTCCTTGCGCGACTGCCAGCTAGGCTAAGCACTAACACTTTTTTCCTCTCGCACCTTCGCGAGTTCAAATGTCGAGCCTTGGAACCTTTCTTTCCCGAACCCCTGAGAGGCGATATTGACTTTTCTCCTCTCGTTCTCGCTACTCGCGACTTCACGAGTCGAAGGCTCGAACTTTCATTCCTTTATCTCCTAAGTCCTCGAGATGTGAGAGGTCAACGGGGTGTTGACTCCTCCCTATAGGTGACGTGTGTCCGCTGGTTTAATTCCTGGGCCCACTGTGCAGTTCTGCCACATGTCCCCTCCGTGCCTCAACTCTCGACACTTCACGACTTTTGCAATTGAAAGTAACTCCTTTCAACCTACGAATCCTCGAGACATGAAATGCGATGCGGTTCCTAATCCAACGGTCCTCCCGCGATCTTGGATCCGACGACTATCCACTCTCCTCGCGATTTCACCTTTCACAACTTGGAGCACCCGATGTTTGGGCTCTCACATGATGAACCTCTGAGTTCACGAGATCCCTAGATCTCTGCCACCTGTCCTCCTCCTAACGGATGTTTGTGATTTTCTCGCGACTTCACTACTCGCGACTTCGAAACTCTCGGGACAAGAGTCTCGACCTCTTACCCTCCAATATGCCGAAATGGGAAATTTTGACATGTCATCAACGCAAGTCCCACAAGGAACTTCCCGCCTTTCTGAATTTCGAACTTCGCAACTTCGCAAATCTGGATGTTGTGCTCTCGGGTCTCCAAATCCCCGAAATGGTCAATGAAAGTCTGACCTCTGAGTCGACGAGTATGCCACCTGTCCACTCTCAGATGGATGGTCCTGGTTCACTTCGTACCTTCGCCACTCGCAAAGTTGAATGACTTCTGTTTCTGACCTCTCATGCCCAAATCCCCGATACGAGTGATATTGGGACACGTGTCCTTTCAATCGAATGGCTTAGATTCTCTCATGATTTTGTGACTTCACCTTTCACGATTTTGCGAATATTGATGCAAAGTTTTGGACTCTTCAACCCACAAAACCCCGAGATGCGATTTACGTGGATGATCCAACGACCCTTGTTGGCTCAGATCTTATGGTACAATTCTCCAAACATTTCACTCGACGAATGCTGCCATAACTCTCTGCTCCTCTGTGAGATCTGACGGCTCTCGAAACTACATGAATTCTCCATGGAGAATTCTGATCGTCAATTTCCTCCTTGGTGATTTTCTACGAAGTGAACAAAATGTTATTTCACAAAACTTGTCCACCCGCGAAATGATATCGCTGCACCTTCTTCCAATACTTCAAGGCACTAAACTTCTTGAGATTTTCTTCGACAACTCGAGTCTTCAAGAAGACTCATGTAGGCACTCCTTCCAACAACTCTTCAATACTTCCAAGTATTGAATTCTTCGACTCTGTGCACTCACTACGACAACGGTCTTTCAACAGTTCGCTCAGGTTTTCAACCTCTGAGACTTCACTCGGTCTGTGGACTCCTTGCACGGCTCCTGTGCTTAACTTTTCACTTCTGTGAGAATGAGGACAATGTTATCCTTCTTGAGCTTGTAGAGACAAACTCTGGCTTCTGTCAATGCACACCTTGCAGACAATTTCGATGCACTCCTTACAGGAAAACTCTTGCTCAGATAGAGAAACAATTGAAACTCATTCCTTACTCTCCCTCTCTTCAGATTTCAGTCATTAAATATGAAATCAAACCTTCAGGCGTCAAAGTAAATGTATAACAGAGAGTAAACGAGCATATATCAATCAACATACACAACAAAGAAAGCAAATGGACACCATGACTCTGAACTAAAAATCTTTGTATTAATCCAGAACTTTTGTACATGGGGTTTTTCTACACAGCTCTTTGCTTCTTCTTCTCTATGCTCTCTCTCACACTGCTAATGTTACAGTGATACAAATGAGGGTGTCTATATACCATTCCCCTCCGGCTCCTAAAAATGTCTAATCTAGGAATTCAAATCTACCTACTTACATTTACTAGCATAAATGCCTCTTAGTCCTTTAGACGAGAGCAGGATGCTCAAGGTCTGATTACAATCTACAAGTACGCTCTTCCTTAATTGTTTCATTTATGTTTGCCGTATCCACTTCAAAAACATTCAAACAATTTTATCATGTGCCAAAATGCATTGGCACTTGTCCTTCTCTCGTTTGATGCTGGCGATGCTCCTGCATCATTCTTTGACATTGGGATCCCCGATATCACCAAACATGATGCGCCCTTTGTGAGTTAGGCTTTTGGTCGCACCGGGTGCATAGGAGCGAGGGCTACCGCTTGCTAGGCCACTAGCCAGGTTTAGAGGTTTTGGGACTCTGAGGATTCAAGGATTTGTTAAATCGGAACCCCTGGATTCATGAAACGTGACACACCATTTTGGGTTAGATCCATGGTCATAGCATCAAGGTCACATGGATATGTAAGTCTCGTGATTGGTGCTTAGTTGCATAATGCAAGTTTCAAAGAGGACCTGTGGATTTGTTCAAGGGTTCCAGCAGGGAACTAAAGGAGTCGCTTTGGATCATGCAAGCATAATGATCTAGTGACTAGGAGGTCACAAAATCCTGTAGGGGAGGGGGGCTGCATCAAGTTACCTTCGGTATTGGAAGTAATAGATTTCTTGTTGTTTTTTCTTATTCCCCTCTTTTTTTAAGTAATATATTTTTATACATGTAATTTTTTTAAGAAATTTATTTTTATAGGGTTTATTTAGTTGCATATGGGATGTTTGGTATCTGTTGCAATGGTACCACTCATTACATCATATTAAAAACCTTGTCAACCCTATTGGTGTTAGCTATTTTTTTGAAAAATGTTTCCACTATACATGGTGTGCATTGTACAGGAAAATATCCCTGGTGTGCATTGTACAAAGGTATCAACTTGATGCCCACTTTACAAAAAAGCGCACCTGGCTACATATATCTGTAAAAAGAACCGATTGATCGAAAAAATTAATAGTATTGATTTCATATCATATGCGTACAAGTTAGCAACACATGCAATGAATAGTAGTATGTATCAGTACAAGTGTATGTTTGACTCCCTAGTACAAGTATATATTTTACATCCCGATGTGTTCTATTTAATTAAGTGCACAAAAATACTAGATTGTATTAAAATTCCATAATATCTATTTGTGACGATTCTTGATTCTTTTTTTATAGAAGATGACTGATATAATTTCAAAGAAAACTTCTTATTGTAGTTAACACAATGGTAGATCATCCCAAGAAGAGACGGAGGCAAGTTTTGTAAGTTTTATTAAAAATTTAATATTATTTGAAATATTTGTAAGTTTAAATTAATGATGTGTATTGGTTAATGTGTGTCATGTAGAGAAACAACTTGAAGAAACCCAATAAGATTGTTCGAAATCTTTTTGTAAAAATGTGTAATATTTTTATGGAAATGTTGCAAAGAGAGGAAACAGGTGGATCAAAAGGTAATCAACATTAAATTTTTCTTTGACTTTTACCAAAAAATAATTTCTTGACATTAATCTGTAGCAAGTTTTAAAAACTCGATTTCACATTTTTTTTAATGTTATGTAGGGACATATATTGACAGAATGGAATCTTTTCCTAACAGGAAAAAAATTGTTAAGGATGTAAATAATGATGATGGCTTGGTCATCATTTCATCTGGAGTGGTTCTTGAAGTTAATGAGAGGGGATTTTTTTTTTACATAGATTTGAGAGATATAATGGAAAGGATGTATAGACACAATTTCATCATATAATACAAAAGTCAATCCATTGAATCCAATAATCAGGTTATATGTACACTACAAGAAGTATTTCTAAAGCCATGGTCAATGAGACCCATGAGACTTTCAATAGAAAAATCTTACAATAAAAAAAGGAATAATATAAAAGGTATTATTACTAAACATGTTTTTCTATAATATGTTCCAATAATTACCAAATTAATTTATTTTTATATATTTACTTTCATGTCCATTTAAGAAAAAATTATTATTATTTTTCATTTTTCAAGAAGATTATGAAAATTCCATGTGAAAAATGAGAGGAAATCCAATACATTCCACGAGGGATGTCCAAAAGAGTGTACAAGGAGATGGTAAAAGAAATGAACACAATTTCATGACAGGAGGATGCATCCCAACAATAATGTGCATCAAACATATGTGATCATTCATTTTTTCTTTTATGTAGATGAAATTTATTTATCATATTAAATACTAATTTTCAATTTTTTTATTGAAGAGAAGAAAACAAAATGGAACATAATCAGCACATAAGAAAATATGATAAGGAAAAAAAGGTGGATTGCAAAGTTTTTGAGTACTTATGTTTTCGACATTAATTAAGTTTTCATATTTGTTGTGAATACTTGTTGCAAATGCCGAAGTCATTGAAGAAATGAGAAATGTTTAGGAACGATTGGAGGAAATAGAAGTTGCTTAATGAAGAGGTGTTGACTTGGGAGATGTTAGTGAAGAAGAAGAAGATGCATAATTTGAACAAGGAGAAGAGCTTGAAGAAGAAGGTGTTAAAGAAAAACTAATTAGATCTATTATGGGATATCTAGACCAAGAATGGAGGTTCCATTGTATGAAGGAAACTTGAATGTAGATGAATTGGTGGACTAGATCAATACTTTGTAAAAGTACTTTGAATATGAAAATGCACTTGATGAGAAAAAGGTAAAACGACATGAATTTCTCTAGTGTGATGGAGTATAATCTGAGAGGAAGAACAAATGAAAGACATCAATCAAGAGATGGGAGAAAATGATAGAAAAATTGAAAGGTAAATTCATTCCCAAATACTATGAACTTAATATTTTTAGGCAAATGAATAATTTGAAATAGAGAGGTATTTGAGTTAAAGAATACACTGAAGAGTTTTATTAATTGAATATAAGAGTTGGTAATATGGAAGAAAATCCTGAGAAATTTTCTAGATATCTTAACAAATTAAGATATGAGATCCAAGTTGAAATTGACATTTTATCTCCTAACACTGTTGAATAGGCATACCGGTTTTCTCTTAAGGAAGAATAAAAACTAGTTAGAAAGCAAAATCGAAGGAGAAAAGGTTGTATTTCAAAAAGAGGTAGAATACAACAAGGTGGTAGAGGAATATCTTTAGCTCCAAATGAAGAAGTCAATAGTTCACATCAACAAGAAAAAACACCAAGAGGTGGTTATTCCAGAGGGATAAGACCTTATCAAAGAGGTAGGAGATATTCTATCACATTTTTTATATGTAATAAGTTTGGGCATAGATCATATGAATTTCTAGAAAATGATTGCACCAGTAGAGGAAATGCAAATGTTGTTCAGGCAAAATAAGAAAGTGTGAATTCATCTATACATGAGAATTTACCATAAGCTAGAGAATCCTTTATGATGAAGATAATACTTTGAAAACCACATAAAGAGATTAAGGAACCTGCACAAAGGAGGACACTCTTCAGAACTTTTTGCAAGACAAAAGGTAAATGTTGTAAATTCATTATTGATAGTGGAAGTACTAATAATTTGTTGTCTACAAAAATGTTTGAAAAGTTGGATTGGAGAAAGATAACACACCTTGTTCCATATAAGGTGTAATGGATGCAAAAGGGACATCGATTAATAGTGAATGAATAATGCGAAGTGGAGTTTCAAATTGGAAACTATAAGGAAAAGGTATGTTTGGGTGAAATCAGAAAGACCACAATAATATCCATTGAGTGTCGACATTTTGGATCCAAATCAGGATCCATCATCAGGACAAGAAGCCTGGGATAAAAAGTGAGAAGATATGGTTATAAGTATGTAAGTTTAGGCGTGAAAATTAGTGTCAGCTAGAGTCTTAGGTGAAATTTTTAATTTAGGTTTATTTATTATGGTTAAATTTAGGGTTTTATTTAAAAAAAAATTAATAAAAATTTAAAGAATCTTTAAAAAAACCCTAAATTTAACCATAATAAATAAACCTAAATTAAAAATTTCACCTAAGACTCTAGTCGACACTAATTTTCATGCCTAAACTTACATACTTATAACCATCTCTTCTCACTTTTTATCCCAGTCTTCTTGTCCTGATGATGGATCCCGATTTGGATCTAAAACGTCGACACTCAATGGATATTACTGTTGTCTTTTCGATTTCACCTGAAAACACTCCTCACCACAGAAATCTCAACAAAGGAAAATGTACTTTGTGATGTTATTCCTATGGATGTGTGTCATATTTTACTAGGTGGATCTTGATAGTGTAACATAAAGGAAATACATTATGGAAGAAAAAATACATATAATTTCAAGAAAGATGGATAAAAACGCACTCTCTTACCATTAAATTGTAACAACCTCATCGTTACGATTACAAGCGATGCAACCAAAGGATTTTTTTTTTTAAGCAGGATGACAACAACGACAACTGTTAAACAACACACATGACGATGAACACCACACGCACAGATAAGGCAACAGACAACCACAAATCAACGCACTAGCACATTAAGTGACTGAATGAAACACGTGATAATCAAAAGAGGGTAAAATCATGAAGATGGGTAACACTTTTGCTTGTTTTATGACAAAAAAAACTGTATTTTCACAAGTTCTTCAATTTCCGGCATACAAAAATATTTTTTTTATTTAGAATTTCACTTTACAGTAAAAACAAAACTTGTGAATAATTTTGTTATATTTCTAATGACTATTTTTCGATTTTTTTTTATCAAGATTTGATATGTCAATTTGACAATTGTTTAACAGTATGTTCCTTAAACATGAAAGGAATGATAATGAGTTATTGTTTTTCACAACAATGTATCTATTATTAAACGTATGTTTTTAAGAAATGAAATATACTGCAACAATCTACAGAGACTCTATTTTATTATGACTATAATTTTGAATCTAACGGATGAATATTATAATTTCTAGAATATTTTTAAGTTGACCAAGTCTGATTTTAAACACGTGTTTTTCTACACCTTGTATCTATCTTAATTTTCACTTAAAAGTAAAATCTAAAAATACCCTTTTGAAGAGAACAATTTAACAATTATGAATATAAATTTTCCATAATTTTCCGTTGTGTATTTTTAGAGATATGGAATTTTCCTAAAAATATTATGCAGTGATTTTTTTATAAAATTAAATAAAATTAGATAAAAACAATGAAAATGAAAACAAATTATACCCAATGAAAGAAGATTCAATTTTAAAAATGTTGGTATCAATTCTCAAACTAAATTCTGAGTATTTGTAGGAGTCTGCTACCTCCAAAGATAAAGTAAGATGGAGAGAATTTGCAGTTTCCTGCAAACAGTTTCATTTTCAAGTTTTCGGCCGAAACCTAGTTTTTAACAGAATCCGTTAAAAATAAACGTTTCGGCCTAAAAGTATTTCATCCGAAATATGCTTACCACGGGAAAATAATTCATCCAAAAAACATTGTACACGAATTTCGAGGACACCGTTAAATTTAACGTGAAAATTTTCGACTGAAAAATATTTTGGCCGAAAGAAACATTTGTTCAGCCGAAAAATTGCCGCTAGAAAATTTGGAGACCCGATTGTCACGAAAGTGTTACCCTGATTCATGATTTTACCCAAGACAGATAGAAAATACTACCCACCCAACTCAAGCAAGACAACACCTACAATATGAGGGACAACATCAACAATCCCGACACAATGGCTTCGACGACTAGGAAGAGAAACCTCTATGCCACGCAACCCAATGCCTTAAGGCATTACAACCAAGTACCAACAACCATTAAAACAAACAAATGCCCACATATGGAAGTACCAACTCTGGCCAGGTTATCGTTCGCCTCTATCCCTCAGGGCATGCAATGATCCCCTCATCAGGAATCATGTCGTCATAAGGCGTTAGGCATGATGGTATAGAATTTAAAAACTATAACTACACTGTGACTAAGAGTTCATTGTCATTCGAAGATGACCAAGCTTGTACCAACATTACAACTATTCAATGTCACTTGAATTAGATCAATGCTAATATATGTAGCCTTCTTTTTGACCTCTGACTTCAACTGAATTACTCTCAAGTTGGCATTGTGTTTGGAATTACTTATTCGGTTTTTCTATCTATGTTAATGAAAATCTCTATGAAGTATTGCATAGTTGAAATTTGTTTAATTTTAAGAAAAATAAGGCATTGTGGAAGGAATGTAAAATTTCCAATCCCATTTAATTTAAGTTTTTTTTTCTAAATATCATTATTTTGGATTAATTTATTTTCCAAAATCTAGCAATAAAATGGATGGATATATCTATTGGTGCTACCAAGTCTTTGTAAACCAATAAATTAATTAAAAATGAAACCCTAGCCCTAGCCTCTTGATAAAAATTGTTTGAAAAGAAACCTAAACGTAAATCCATACACATTGGAAAGATAATACCACTCACAAACTATTTGAAAGAATGATTGAATGAAATTCCATACATATAGGAATATTAAGACCACTCACAAATTGTTTGAAAGAAGGTTTGAAAGAAAAAACTACTACATTTTCATTGATACACATTATTTCATTGATACGTAGGTAATTTAAAAATTTCTTTGGCATTGCTTAGCATGCATTGTTGGCATTTTTTTCTCAAGGTTGGACTTTGATTTGCATACTTGAAGTTTTATTAAAATGATTTTTCATTTCTCTTGCATCATCTCAATTAATAATACACATGAAATAAGTTTCATGCCACACATAGATAAAACAATCATTATGAGAAAGTTGTTTTATTCCTAAAAACAAATTGTATTCACTATTTCAAGATGAAAAGTAATATACTCTATAAATGTCAAAGCATTTATAGAGAATCGCTGCTAAGTATGATATTTCTATCCTTTAATATGATATCTATTTAAAATGATATTGTTGTCTTTGATATGATATCGCTGGTAAGTCTGATATTGCTATCTATTAATATGATATTGTTGTCTATTAGTATGATATATATATAATATGATATTTGTGTCTTTTAATATGATATAGTTGGTATTAATATCGCTGGTAAGTACGATATCGTTGGTAAGTATGATGTCGCTGGTAGGTATTAATACATAGAATTGTTGAGTTATATTCTAAAATCACTAAGTAAAAATGCAGTTGTTGTGTAGTACAATACATACCACTGTGTAGTACCATAACAAAAAAAATTCGTTGTGTTAGATAATTGCTAATTCAATTGTCGTTCTATAGTCAATTTGTTGTCCATCATATAATTCAATTCGTTGTTTATATACATTCTATTTCATTTCTATTCTATATTCAAGCATTGTCCGATATATGAGAAAATTCGTCGTCTATGTAACTGTTATTTCAAATGTTGTGTGATACAATATATAATGTTAAAACGCAGACAACTAATGATAAACACGTTGTCCCTTAACAAGAAAATAACCAGTTCGTTGTCCATGTATATATCACTGTCTTTACCAATAGAATCTCTATCCAATAACATAATGCTATTCATTTCACCAACATAAGGATATTTAATAACACTGACAAATATTAAATCGTTGTCATTGATATCATAATTCCAATGTCAGATAAATGTTAAAAATGCAGGTGTAACAATAAAGAAATCGCTGGCATTCGGGGTTCATAAAAACAAAAACACAGGGGTTCCTAGGTGAGTAAATAGTTAGGTGTAGATAGACAAATAAAATTGTAACTTGCAGTCAATGAGGTAACAATTTTCTTAGCAAAACCATTGTTTAAGGGTTATGAAAATATTTGAGTAAGAAAGACGAAACCATCGTTCAAAGAAGGATGAAATTGCTGTGCAAGGAAGCACGGAATGGTGGAGTAAAAAGGTCATCGAAACCCAACACAAACGGGCATCGAAGGCAGTAAAAACAAACACGAAATTGAAGTCCCAACAACATGTATAATTGTAGTAAATATATAATTTAAACATCGTCAACAATATTCAATCACAGACACAGTAAATTCACAGACACAGCATAAATAAGTGCAGACATTAACATATTAAAACACTGAGATTTACCGGTCAAGGCGCTAGGATTCATCCATCAAAAAACAGAGTTTTACCAACTAAAACTCAAATTAGCAAGTGAAGAAAAACCACCTCTTTTCCCTTTTCCTTTTTAAATAATAAAATTTAATTAGCATAAGTAGATAAAACAATCATTTTCCTTTTAAAATTTTAATCCCCCAATATAATTTCATTTTAATAAATTAATTGAATTGCTTACCCCTTCTCGTTACATGTTTAAATATGATTATTATTTTTTAACACAAGTGTCACTTAGAACTAGATTTTAATTTCCTAGGCTGGGCAAAATTTTTATTAGGGAAATTGTTTTTAAATCTTACTTGACACATCATCCGTTCTAAGTCTGTCTAGTTTTATTCACTTACCAATTAAAAATGCGACGTGCCCTTCAGGATGCACTACGTGCTCCAAGGGTACCACTCCCCAATTTCTAATTTCCTTGCACGATGTTCCCTTCATGACTCACTGCGTGCTCCAAGGGTGTCACTCGCCTCTTTCTATTTTCCTTGCCTGATGTGCCCTTCAGGACGCACTAGGTGCTCCAAGGGTTCCACACGCCTCTTTTTGTTTTCCTTGTGCAGCATGCCTTTCAAGACGGACTACGTTCTCCAAGGGTGCCACTCACCTCTTGACTGACTTGGTAGACATCAAAAACCCCTGGAGTCAATACTCCTCTAAGTGATCTTGTGGGAGACTAAGGGCCTCTAAGGAATAAGGCCCCTACCTTATTGTGCACCCCTTAGAATCATCATGAGTGACTGTCGCAGTCTGCCCTCATGACATCATGGGTATTCTCGAACTAGGTAATCGTTAAACTACAATTCAAGCCATAACGAGAGTGCTAGTAGGTTGTTGCAGGGCTTCTATCCACACCTCTCCCTCAAGTCTCTGGCGGTCCTGCATGACCCCTCTAATCCACATGTGAGTCTGGTTGGCAAGCTATCGTCAGCCTGCATCATCAAGGAATCATGTAAACAATAATAATCAATCATCATAACATCTAATCAGATGTACATATGTCATATCAACAATAATCAAACCCCAATAGTCCACTCCCTAACTCGATTCAGAGTCCAAGGGGTTTCATCGATGCCTCTGCATCCTCGAGGTCCAAAGTCTTGCACACTCAGGAGAACCCAATCAATATCACCTGTTTATATAAATACACAAAATAACATATCATCATATCCATAATGCCTCATAATCATAACCAAACGGCCAATAGTATAATAATATGGATCACTTGCAAGCAAGGGTCCTCAAAGAATAAGTTCGCTCAGTGTGTGAAAGAGTGGGATGTTACATACACCCCATTTTAGTCTAAACTTCGTCCCAAAGTTTCACAGTATATAAATGCATAAATAAAGTGTATCAAAGTAACATAAGTCTATCTATAAAAAAATGAGAACTATTGGCGTATATCATATGCATCCTACCACGTCACCGAGTGCGGACTAAATTTGTCCCACAAGACCTTGAAGTGATTTACAATTCAAAGCCATAGTTGTCAAATACGATGGTCGAGGATGCGGATCATCTCTGCCATGAGCGCACCCTCGTATGATGCTGCAAGGAACTCATGTAAACGAGATGAGTAGGATGACTAACATAATGTCTCAAAACAGAGACGTGGAAGACATCGTGTGTCTCCTCAAAGAATCAGGCAAGGATAGTCAATTAGTCCATGGGCCTTCTCCTTTACACAATCTCGCAAGATCCCACAAACCTAGGATATAGTTTAGGACCCTTTCCAAACTTGATCAAACTCTTATGCATTTTCAGCTACAAGAATACCTGATCACCACATCGTAAATACGATCGACACGATGTGTATCAGCATAACTCGTCTGTCGATCCTGCTCTTCCTTGATCCTTTGTCTTATAGTTTTCAATTGATCTTCCATTCCTTGGATTGCTTCTGGTCCCACCAATACCCTATCCTCAAGCCAATCCCAACTCAAGACGTCTGACACAGTCGTCCATAAAGAATCTCGAAAGGCGCCATCATAATGGTTCCTTGATAACTGTTGTTATATGCGAATTCTACCAATGGTAAGAATTATTCCCAATGCTTTTGTTGGTCCATTATGTACATGCGCAACATGTCTTCCAGGATTTGGTTTGTTCCTTCGGTATGCCTGTCTGTCTTTGGGTGATACAAAATACTAAAGATAAGTTGGGTTCCCAAGGCCTCCTGGAAACTACTCCCAAAATCGTCCAGTAAACAACGATGCTCGATTGGATATAATCCTCTTAGGCATGCCATGCAACCTCATAATCTCACTGATGAAAAATCTAGCTATGTCAGGTGCCTAATACATTGTACGCATAGGAATAAAATTAGCACTCTTCATCAGAATGTCGACTACCACAAAAATCAAGTCTTGCCTCCTTGTCGTCAGTGGCAATCCAACAACGAAATCCATTGGAATGACCTCCCATTTCAATTCTGAAATATCATGTGGTTGTAGTAATATTGTTGGATGTCTATGATCAGCCCTCACCTACTGAAATTCTAGACATTTTGCCACGTATTTGACTATGTCTTCCTTCATCCCTTCGAGGAGAACAAGGGTTTAAGGTCTGCCCTCATCTTCGTGACTCCCAAGTGAGCCATGTACACTACTCTGTGAACCTCATTTAGGTTCAAACTCCTCAACTCGTCGTTCGGTGGTACGTAAATCCAATTTTTAAATCTCAATAATTCATTGTCATCCAACGTAAATCCTTCAAATATTGGTACCATCATTAGGTTTTTTCCGATAAAATCCTTGACCTCTTTGTACCAGTCATCATCGCGCTAAAGTTAGAATCTTTTCATGTAGATTCGTCTATAGAGGCATCACCGAAAATATGCGTGGTCTCTGACTCAATGCATCCACCACTTTGTTCATTGTTCCTTTTATGTAAGTAATCTCGAAATCATACTCGCTAAGCAATTCCGACCAATGTTGTTTTCGTGCGTTTAAGTTACTTGCGTAAAGATGTGTTGTAGTCCACGAAGGTCCGTTTAGCTCAAGTTTTCATCCAATAAGATAGTGCCTCCAAACTCTCAAGGCATAAACAATTATGGCTAACAACTCCAAATAGTGCATCACATAGTTCTCATCATGCCTTCTCAACTTTCTCGAGATGTAAACGATCAGTTGATCGTCTTGCATTAAGACTCTGCCTAAGCCTTCTTTGGATGCATCAGTGCATACCGAGAAGTCCGCATCCAGGTTAGAGACCTTTAGTATCGGTGTTGTTGTCAACATCCCCTTGAGCCTTTAAAATGCTTCTGTGCATTTATCGGTCTAAAAAAAACTTATTCTTCTCCTTCTTCAATTTCACAATAGGATTTTTTATCTTTGAGAACCCTCGACAAACTGTCGATAGTATTCTACTAAATGGTTGAAGCTACGCACTTCTGGGACATTCATCAGCGCAAGACATTCCATAATAGACTCGACCTTTGCTGGGTCCATGGTGACACTTTTTTCAGAGATGACATGCCCTAAGTAGTGAATATTCGATTGCTAAAATGAGCATTTAGACAAATTCCCAATAATGTGTTCTCTCGCAAACAATGTAGTACCCATTGCAATTTCTCATCATGCTCCTCCATCGTCCGGGAGTAAATCAAATATCGTCAATAAATACTTGGATGAACTTGTCCAAGTACTCATGGAACACCCCGTTCATTAAACTCATAAAGACCCCTAGGGAATTTGTCAGTCCCAACGGTAAAACAATAAACTCGTAATGTCCAAACCTTGTCTAAAAGGTGGTCTTAAGGACGCCATCCTCCTTTATCCATAATTGGTGATACCCCGATCTCAAGTCAAACTTTGAAAGCATCATAACACCCTTCATCTGATCAAACATATCATCAATCCTTGGCAATAGATACTAATTCTTGATTGTTGCCTTGTTCAATTGACAATATTCAATGCAGAGTCTCCATGACCCATCCTTTTTTCATATGAAATTAACATGTGCACCCCACGGTGACACAATTGGATGTATAAGTCCTAGGTACACCAAATCCTTTAGTTGTATTCTCAACTCCGGTAACTACAGGGTCGACATCCAATAAGGCGTTCTTGCTATTGGCTCAGTCCCCGGTTTCAGTTCTATGGTAAATTTCAAATCCCTCTCCAGGGGAATCCTAGGTAACCCCTCAGGGAAGATGTCCATAAACTCAATCACCACTAGAAGGTGTTCTAGACCTTTCTCTACTCCCTTCTCACATAAGGCAAGTATCACATAAATCTTACATCCCTTGTGCATGCTCTTCTGTAACTATAAGGAAGATATGAACCTCGGGGACACTCCCTAGTTTCGACCTACAATCACGTGTCTTTGTCCCTCATCATCAACTAAGCTCAATCATTTCTTCTTACAATTGAGTATTGACTCATGAGATTCCAATCAGTCCATACCAATCACGACATCACAAGATCCTAATATCATGATGTACCGGTTGGCCCTAGTGACAAAACTCTCCCAGGTTAAAGCTACAGCCTGTAACCTTCGGTAGCACCTAGATCTACCAAACTTCTAAGGGTGTTGTCAGCCAAACACAATCCTAACACTAAGGCCAAACACAAATTTGTTGACCTTAAGTTCTTTGTAAATTGGTGCAGATCATACCAAACAACTACAAAAATGGGCCTAATACTTGGGCACCATACGACTGCCCTGTCGCAAGGCATTGAACTTGTTAATCTAATGCTCGATGAATTCCTCGAATAGAAGCCACTATTGGAACCGTTCCTCAAATACTTCCCATGATACGTCTTCGACAACCATGTTCAATTGCGGCAGGAGCATCTTCCACCATAGAAGAGAACTCCCCTTTAGCTAAAGGACCACCATGTGGACCTTCATGTTGGAGGTATAGTCGTGAAGTGCTAATCACGTCGCCATATTCTCCAACCATGCCTTGATGGCTACATCGTCCAAGGTGTTAGCACTAGAAGTCACCTTTGGATTGTTGCAGAGGTAAGCCCAATACCCATTAGTTTATATGTCAAAATGAATAATTTTAGAGGAGGTCTAATGGATGCAGTCTCAGAATTATATCCCTTTAGATCAGAAAACTGGGTTGGTACACATATACAAATTAGGTCTTTATCTAAATTTAGTCAATAATTTTTCATAGTTGTGAGAAGGCGGAATAACATGAGGAGAAATAGTGAAGGCCTTCTATGGACATCCAGTCCTCTAGCAGCCTATAGAGGAAAAGTTTCAGACATAAGATCCTTTTAGATATGAAAACTTCAAGAAACTAAAAACAGTGTGACAGTACTGCAATCAAACCTACATTACATTACAATCACAACACTTGAATGGATCATCCATGCCCAAGCTTTCAGAATCAAAGGAAAAATAAATGAAGGAGAAACTGACTACCATTAAAAAAGAAGTCTCAAGTGATAATACACAACCAGAGAACCAGAGGCTTCATCAAAACTTTACAATCGAGAGTGTAGCTCTACCATCAACCCTAACTAAATATGAGAACAACTCCTATATACTCAGATAAAAAATGAAGCAGTAGGCTCGAGTCATTACATTAAAGGTGTTATGTTTGCATGCTTCCTAGTAGACTCTGCATGCAGTCTCTAGTCATTCATGAACTTCAGTCAGACACAATCATGTTCGAGAATGGGCCTGCAAATGAGTTGACCAACCGATAGTCCTTTCCTGGGATTTCCATTTATGGTGGAAATGATGTCTAACCACTACCAACTGCTTCAATAATTGCTTCATTGGGATCAGGGAAGGCCCCAATCAACTCTGCACCTATAGGATGTGGTGGTCTTTTCTTCATTGTTTGAGCTTTGTCGGATTGCCTGTAGGTGATTTATGCAGGTGGACGTGGATATGAGATGAGAGGTGGCCATGTGGACAGATGTGGTAGAGGGAAGGTGATCAGGAAATCGTGGGTGAAAAAATTTCAACGCTGAGTTCTACAAGCATGATGAGGGAGTGGCATGAGAATGTGGCATGGAGACCAAGGATAGACTGTGGGGATAGGCACAATGGGGCAAATTTGCTGAGGTGGAGGTGAGAAGGAGTATTAGGGGAGGACACCTAGCGGGAGATGGTGGGCGAAAGTGAAGAGGGATATGACATGGAGGTGAGTGGAGGACAAGTGTGATGCAACGAAAGGATG
>ML780798.1:209698-227835 GCA_009831015.1 Picea engelmannii
AAGAAGGAAAAACTACTTCAGTCCCATATACAATTTGGAAAGGAGAGATTCCCAGGGATCTCTTCATTATCACTCGATCAGCCCACAGAGAAAATTTTATCTTTGAATCCCATACCTTCTTATTATCCTCTAGCAGTCTTTTGATCATTTTTATAAGGCTCTACTTAGAGGACTCTGCCAGTCCATTTCCCTGGGGGTAGTACGAAGTATAATGAATCAATTTTATTCCAAACTACTCATAGAACCAGATCAATGGTTCAACCTTGAAAGATGCAGCATTGTCAGTGGCAATTCTGCTTGGACAACCAAACCTTACTATAATATCTTCAAGGAAACCAATGATTAATTTGTTAGAAGCACTCCTTATGGGGATATCTTATATCCATTTGGTCAAATAATATGTGGCAGTTAGGATCCACCAGTACTGACCACTTGAAGTAGGATGAATTTTCCTCATGAAGTCCAGCCCCCATCGCTGAAAGGGTCCTGAAGCTACCATAGGCTTCAATGGAAAATACTTGAGCTGCTACTTTCCTCGGAACTTTTGACATTTGATACAGGCTTTGATCTTTGCACAGACATCAGTGAATAGAATGGGCCAGTAGTACCCAGCCCTGAGAAATTTGTAGGTTGTGGTTCTCCAAAAGTAATGTCCTCCATACAGGCTGTCATGGAAATCAAACATAATTTTTTGGGCCTCCTGTGGGTCTAAACATCTCAGAAGAAAACCTAAAGGGTCTTTCCAGTTCAATACCTGGTCAATAAGGAAATATATGATAGCTTTGAGCTTTAAAGATCTAGCCTTTATTTTTTCCATACCATCAAGGGGCCTTAGTTCTTATAGAAAATATATAATGTCTTTATACCAAGTGCATTTTGCCAATGGAGGGCTATCCTGAAGACTGTTATCAAGCACCTCATCCCGCTGATCTTCTGAGTGAGTGTTGATGAAATTAACCCCCAGAGATTTACAATTGGATTCAGCCAATAGCTTGGCTATACCTTGACCTTTAACTAGCTTGGTGGGTTTTATTTCCAGATCAAATTCAAGGATCTTGGCAATCCACTTTCTCCTTCTTCCATCTATGTCAGGTTGAATGAGAATGTCCTTCACAAAAGCTGAAGGAACATAGATAATGATTTTCGAATGCAAAACATAAACCCAGAAAGCTTTGAGAGCTTTGACCAAGGCATAGGTCTGTTTCTCTATGATGTCACATTCGAGCTCTGCATCTCTCAATGCGCTATTGAAAAATGAAATTGGCTGCTCGAGCCCTTCAAAATTATTCTGCAACAAAACAATTGCCACCGCATCAAAAGAAAAAAAAAAGAGAAAATAAGAAAATCCTTGGAATAATTAGGACTAATAAGCACATGTTCCTCAGTCAATGCCTTCTTGATCTAGCTGAAGGATTCTCTAGACTCAGCAGTCCACTTTACTTCATTTCTGAGCATGAATGTGATATGCTTCACTAATTCAACAAAATTTGAAATAAATCTTCTCATAAAAAAAAAATTCCCTGGAAGGACTGAACTTCCTTCTTAGATATAGGAAGTGATAAGATGTGAATAGCTTTTACCCTATTTGAATCAATTCTGACCCACTCAGCTGATACTATGTGTCCCAATAATTTTCCTTCCTACATAGCAGATAATGATTTCATAGGGTTTAGGGAGAGACCAAACCTTCTACATTTCAAAAAGACTTTCCTCACATGACAACAATTCTCTTTATTAGATATAGAAATAACTGTTATGTCATCCAGATAGATGACCACAAATTTATCTTTTTCCCCAATGAAGGCTATGTCTATGGCTCTCTGAAAGGTTTCTCTTGCATTCATTAATCCAAAGGGAATTTTGGCATACATGAATGTGCCTCAAGGAGTTGTGAAGGTTGTATTTTCTCTATCTTCAGATAGGACAAAGATTTGATTGTAGCCAGAAAAGCCATCAATCATGGAAATCCTGGATGCACTTGTCACCCTCTGCAATATGTGTTCTGTATTTGGCAGCGAGTAATTATCCTTCCTAGAGCTCCTATTAAATTTATGAAGTCAACACAGAGTATGATTTCTCCACTCTTATTTCTCACTGGTACTAGGTTGGCCCCCCATTCAGAATATCTCAAAGGGACAATGTTCTGGGCATCCAACAACTTCTTTACCTCACTTTCCATAATAGGAAACAACATAGGATTTATCTTTCTTAGTTTTTTCCTAAATGGTTTGGCCTCCTCTTTCAATGGAATATTATTCTCAATGACACTAGTGTCACATGTTCTGAGGTCTTCATAGATCTAGGCAAACACATCAGAAAAATCTTTTAATAACCCATCATACTCAACCCTTTTCTTCCTCAACAAGCAACTTGACAACTTGAAAAACTTTGGATCTCGATCTGTGCCAATATTGCACTCAGCTACATCAACATCATCATTTGATATTTTTCCCTTTATTGCCACATCATTGTTGTCAAATATTCCTTCCAAAGGAACTAGTCCCTTTTGGATGTGATTGTTAGGCAATTGAACAATTTGGTGATCAACAATTTTGTTCAGAAGAACATCATCCTGAGGATCTGTTTCAGATTCAAGATCCTGGTCAATGTGTAATGTAGCAAACTTGTCCATGGCTTCCAAGAACCGTTTGATTTCAATATCATTCTCAAACACTTTCCAATGCTTGACATTTCCAGGTATAGAGGGTCTATATTTTACTTCTACATCATACCTGAGTTTGGGTGGCAGAGGGACTCTGAAATTGCTTGTTGAAACGACCAAAGAATAAACCATCAAATTTTCTTCTCTCGGGACAAATGAAATGTCGAAATCTAGGAAAAAACCGTCAATGAGGTACCATACTTCAGTTCTGTAATTTCTGAGCCAAGGATGTTTGGTTTGATAAATATTTCTGATCTCCTGGAAAATCAACTCATTATCACCAAACGTTGATATCTCTTTGATCCCCATGTCCTTTGCAACCCTTAAGCCCAAAACAAGAGCTTCATATTCTTCCACATTGTTGGTAGTTTCAAACTCTAATTTGTATGATAGAGGTATGGATTCTTGAGAAGGTGAAACAAATACCACCCCGGAACCAACAAGGTCCTTAGAGGAGGTGCCATCAAATAACAGATTCCAAACAGAAGTGATTGGAGGAGAATCCTCACGGAGAATAATAGGGTTTTTGATTTCAATAGGTGGTTCAGGGACATCAATGAGCTGCAATAAGATGGATCCCAAATCAATATCAAGGGAAAATATATGATGGTTGGTGGGATCTTCTTCATCACTAATAATGTATGCCAGCTGGGCTTCTCTGTATAGTCTTCTATGCTCCCCCCCAAACATAGGAATAGTGGCATACGTGAGGTCCATCTGCAGCGTTCATCCGAGTATTTTTATCCAAGATCTTGACAACAACATGTCGAACTTGGGGGAACATTAGCCACTGCGATATCCATGACCACACTTTTCATGGGCAACTGAAACAAGGTCACAACCAGATATTTGATAACCACAAGACATTGCGCCCTCCTTGAATCAAAAGAGTACAAATCATGATAAGATTTTGTGATTTCTAATCCAAGTTCTTCCGTGACAGTTTTGGGCATGAGGTTATGAGATGCTCCTGATTCCATCAAAAAATTATGTAGCACCTTGTCATGTATCTTCAGTGATATATAGAAGGGAGGGGATGAATCATCTCTATCTTCTACCATAGGACCTAAGATTAATGTTGGCTTTTCATGTTGCATATTGATGGAGTCTATGGGATGATTTGGGGTTTCAGGCAACAATAGTTTAGAGAGGCTCTCTATGAAATCTTCGTGCTTGACCAACTCTAAGAGGGGTACATGGATTCTAATTTTTTGAATTTCATTCTCAAAGTTGAAAGAGGAGGGAGGCTTTAGAATTTCTCTCACTTCTGGGACAGGATCTTTGGCTACTTGTGAGGGATTATGAGATTTATTTTCTTTTTTGTTGTTTGCTGCATCTTTAGCAGGCTTCTCCGCTATGGAAGGTTGATCAGGGATTTCAGACTTCCCTTCTTTCTTCGTAGACCAGATCTTGTATTTATTTGGACTACCATGGGTCTTATCCCCTTTACTCATCTCATTTATTTGGCTAACTATGAGGGATTCCTTGTATGCATGTTGAGTTAAATGAGGAAATGGGGAAGTGTCTCCAATACAATGAATTTCAGGGTCAAGCTCCTCCTCTTCCCTCTCTTCATCAGCAAATAGGTTATTTTGGAGAGGTATTTGGATTTTCTGATCATCCCTCTCTCTGCTTTTGGGCTCTCTCGATATTATTTGAGGGGAATTGTTATTCATACTTCTGAAGTTGGATCTCTTATCATCATTTTCGACATTCTTATAACCTTGCTTCCTTTCGAATTTCATCCTCTCCATTTCTACAGACAGGGATTTCACCATCTTGGTCAATTCATCTACTTGAGGGTGAGATGCAGAAGAACCAGAGGTTGAGGGCTCAGATATTCCTCTTCCTCTGTCTCTTTCGTCTTTGATCCTAAGCCTGTCAACTGCTAACACATTGGATTCTACCTCCAGGGATGCATCTTGCATATGAGCCAGGGAGGTAGCTTTTCTCTATCTGAGCAGGAGGCAAAAATCGGGGTGAAAAGGACTAGCATAAGTGATTTTGGCAGAGGCTTATGTAGGATTTATCATGGTAGGTATCTTATTGTACATATTGTTGAAGCTTTTGGAGGAGTCAGAGACAGATTATCCCTCCTTTCTCTTCATGGACCCAAACTCTGTGATATAATATATAAAATATTTTTTACCCCCCCCCGGATGCCTCAAGAAGACATCATATAGAGCTTAAATACCAGAAATAGATCAAGGTGTTAAACCTCTAAACCATTTTCTAACCTCACCATCAAGGCTCTGGACAAATACTCTCATCCAGACATCTTCATTTTCAATATTTAGATTATTTCTATAACTGTAGAAGGCAACAAGGTGCTCTTCAACATTGATTTCTTCTTCTCCAGTGAACTTAGGCATGTATTTTAGGTAATCTCTAGCAGGGAGAGCATTCATGGGTTGAGGTAAGACAAGAGGGGTATATCTAGCAGCCACTATGGCATCCATTCTATTTCTAGGAGGATTAGAGCCTGTCGTAGGGATGATAGGTGGAGGAGAATGAGGAGGATATGGAGTTCAAGAAGGGGAGACTAGAAGTGAGCTTCCAAGAGGGAAGGGAAATGACAGAGGATTTGAAGGAAAAACTACAAGACTTGGGGGAACAAAGGTTTCCCTTTCTATGAAATCAGTAACTCTAATAGGAGGAGGAGTGGTAAATGTTGGTTGTGGAGCCTGAAAAATCTTCCTGATTCAGAGGTCTTTTACTTTCAGTCGTGTTTATACCCCATGAAGTATTTACACTCCAGAAGTATGTACCCTCTTCCACGTGGGGGAGTGTAGAGGGGGGGTACCCCCTTTGCGGGGTTTGGGGCGCCTATCCCCCTGACTCGGGGGTCTGGGGGAAAGCGAGGGATCGAGGGTGAAGCCCCCGAAGGAAAAATTGCCTTGTAAATGTATATTGTAATTTCATTGTAAATCTAGACCGTTCATTATAAGGTTGCATATCTAATGATAGAGATTATGTTAGGGTTTTTTTCCCTAGAAAGAAACCCTCTTTTATGAGGGAAATGTATTGTGGCTATAGTTGATGGAGAATATTGTATTCTGAGATAGGAGATTGTGAAAGAAAGAAGAGGAAGTTACAGCAGGTTTGTTGTAGGTTGTATCCCTTCATATGTTGGATAATAATAAAGGAAGGACCTGACAATTTCTCTGGTGGACGAAGCCCACACTAGGTGAACCATGTAAATCTATGTCTCTATTGTATTTTGTATCTTCTGTGTTATGTTTCCGCATTTGTTTTATTTTATTGCTCCACGGTCCTATTTTTCTAACAACTGGTTTCAGAGCAAAAGGTAACTCACAGGAAAAGAGGGTTACTGGTTCGAGTGGGAGCAATGTCAGAAGATGGAAAGTTTAGGGTCGATAAATTTAACAGCCAAAACTACCAGTTATGGAAGATGCAGATGGAAGACTATTTATATCAAAAGGATCTATTCCTACCATTGGGCAGAATAGAAAAGAAGACGACAGCTACGAAGGATGAAGAATGGGAGATTCTTGACAGAAAGGCTCTAAGAACAATACGACTGAGCCTAGCAGCATCGGTGGCTTTCAATATTTCCAAAGAAAAGACAACAATGGGTTTGATGGATGCATTGGCCAAATTGTATGAAAAATCCTCAGTGTCCAATAAGGTATTTCTAATTAAGAGATTATTTAATATGAAGATGTCAGAAGGTGGGTCTGTTGTAGATCATTTAAATGATTTCAATACAGTTACTAATCAACTAAGTTCTGTAAAAGTGGACTTTGATGATGAGGTCAGGGATCTTCTAATCTTGTGCTCATTGCCAGAAAGCTGGAACGGCTTGGTCATCGCTGTAAGTAACTCTGTCTCTGGTTCAAATACTTTAAAATTTGATGATGTTGTTGGTTTTATCCTTAGTGAGGAAATGTGATGGAAAAGAATAGGTGAGACATCAGGAAATGTGTTGAACATGGAGAACAGGGGAAGACAAAAGGATAGAGGAAAGGGTTTCAAGAACCATGGGAATTCTAGGAAGGGCAAATCCAAATACAGACTTGGAAAGATAGAGTGTTGGAATTGTGGGAAGAAAGGACATCTGAAGAAAGACTACAGAGCTCCAAAGAAACAAAGAGATGGATAGCAGGAGAGAAATCAGGAAGCAAATGTAACAGATGATGTGTTACAAGATGCTTTGATTCTTTCTGTAGATAATATTTCTGAGTCTTGGGTAGTAGATTCAGGGGCTTCATTTCATACCACTCCCCATAGGAAACATTTTCTAGATTATGTTCAAGGTGATTTTGGACAGGTTCATTTGGGTGACGATGCACCATGCAAAATTGTTGGAATGGGAAAGGAAAAAATAAAGCAACGTAATGGAAACCAATGGTTGTTGAAAGAGATAAAACATGTTCTAGATTTAAGGAAAAATCTAATTTCAAAAGGGCAGTTGGAAAGTGAAGGTTTTATATCCATATTTACAGATAAGACGTGGAAGGTCATCAAAGGATCATTGGTGATAGAAAAAGGAGAGAAGGTAGGTACATTGTATTTATGTACTGGTAATATTGAACCTTCTATCTCTTTAGCTTCTACAGGAGTGGATACATCACTGTGGCATCACAGGCTTGGACACATGAGTGAGAAGGGGATGTAGATGCTTCACAAAAGAAATTTGTTGCCAGATCTTAAACAAATTGATTTGGACTTCTGTGAGCATTGTGTTTATGGAAAACAGAAGAGAGTCAGATTTGTCAGAGTCAGAAAAGAAAAGAAGAGTGAAAGGTTAGAGCTTGTGTATGCATATGTATGGGGACCAGCTGAGGTATCATCTCTTGGTGGCTCACATTATTATATTACTTTTATTGATGATGCAACTAGAAAATCTTGGGTTTATTGCATTTGAAAAAAATCTGATGCTTTTGATACTTTTAAGAAATGGAAAGCTTTGGTTGAGAATGAGACAGGGAAAAAGTTGAAGTGTCTCAGATCAGATAATGGAGGTGAATATTGTAGCAAGGAGTTTGATGACCACTATTCATACCATGGGATTGGTAGAGAGAAGACAGTTCCAAGAACACCACAAGAAAATGGTGTGTGAGAAAAGATGAACAGGACAATCATGGAGCGTGCAAGGAGTATGAGATTGCATGTTGGTTTTCCCTTACAATTTTGGGTAGATGTTGTAGATATTGTTGTTTAATTAATAAACAGAGGACCTTCAATCTCTTTGGATGGTAGAATTCCCGCAGGTACCTCAAACACCTACAAGTGTTGTTAGAAAATCTACCAGGTTAAGTATACCCCCTGAACGATACTCTCCTTCATTGTATTATTTATTGCTGACTGATTCTGGTGAACCAGAATGTTATGAAGAGGCAATGCAGGTAGACACCAAAAGGAAGTGGGAGAAAGGAATGAAAGAGAAAATGGATTCCTTGGTAAATAACCATACTTGGGACTTGGTTCAGTTGCCTGCAAAAAAAAGAGCATTGCAGAATAAATGGGTTTACAAGTTGAAGGAAGAACATGGAGGAGAAAAGCAGTACAAGGCTAGACTTGTTGTAAATGGGTTTGCACAAAAGAAAGGTATCTATTTTGATGAAATATTTTCTCCTATTGTTAAAATTACTTCAATTAGAACTATTTTATGTCTTGTGGTAGTAGAATATTTTCATCTTGAACAGTTAGATGTAAAAACAACTTTTCTCCATGGGGATTTGGAGGAAGAGATTTATATGTAGCAACCACAGGGGTATGAGGTCAAAGGGAAGGATAATTTGGTATGTAAGTTGAAGAAGATCTTATATGGCCTAAATCAACCTCCAAGGTAGTGGTATCTGAAGTTTTACAGGTTTATGACAGAACAGGGTTAAAGTAGATGTCATTCTGATCACTGTGTTTATTTCAAAAAGCCAGAAAATGGAATCTTTATTACCTTGCTATTGTATGTAGATGACATGCTTGTTGCAGGGTTTAATATGCAGGATATAAATGTGCTCAAGAATAAATTAGCCAATTCATTTGCGATGAAGGATTTCGGTGCTGCAAAGAAAATCCTTAGTATGAGAATAATAAGAGATAGGAAAAATCGCAAACTGACATTGTCTCAGGGTGAGTACACAGAGAAGGTGTTGGAGAGGTTTAGAATGCAGAATGAAAAACCAGTTACTACACCTTTGGCCAGCCATTTCAAATTAACTAAGGAAATGTGTCACAAGACAAAGGAGGAGATAAAATACATGTCCAGGGTCTCATATTGATCACCAGTTGGCAAATTGATGTATGCAATGTTTTGCACAAAACCAGATATTTCACATGTTGTGGGAGTTGTGAGTAGATATATGAACAACCTAGGTAAAGAACATTGGGAGGCAGTAAAGTGGATTCTCATATACTTGAGAGGTACTTCAAATCATGCATTATGTTTTGGAGGTTTAGAAATTGTTCTACAAGGATATGGTTATTCAGATATGGCAAGTGATAAAGATAGCAGGAGGAGTACAACAGGGTATGTGTTTACTATAGGTGGAACAAAAGTAAGTTGGATTTCAAAACTACAAAAGGTTGTTGCACTTTCAACAATAGAGGTAGAGTATGTTGCTGCTACAAAGGCTAGTAAATAGATGATTTCGTTACAAAGGTTTATGGAGGAATTGGGAAAGAAGCAAGAAAATAGCAGGTTGTACTATGACAATGAGCGTGCCATTCATCTTGCAAAGAACTCATCCTTCCATTCGAAGACTAAGAATATACTATTGAGGTACCATTTCATACGATCTTCCTTGGAAGATGGACATTTGAAGTTGGAAAAGATACACACTAGCCAGAATCCTGCAGACATGTTAACAAAGGGAGTAACCAGGGAGAAACTGAGTTCCTGCTCAGTTTTAGTTGGTCTTCAAGAAGGAAGATGAAGATGAGAAATTTTCTAGGTCCAAGAAGGTTTGGATTCCAACATATACAGTAGTGGTGGAGTTGTTGAGATCAATCTCCAAGTGGGAGATTGTTTGTTGTGGAGCCTGATTATCTTCTTGATTCAGAGGTCTTTTACTTTTAGGTGTGTTTATACCCCATGAAGTATTGACACCCTATAAGTATGTACACTCTTCCATGTGGGGGAGTCTAGAGGGGGGGTACCCCCTTTGTGGGGTCTGGGGGCAAGTGGGGGTTCGGGGGAGAAACCCCCGAAGAAAAAATTGCCTTGTAAATGTATATTGTAATTTCATTGTAAATCTGAACCGTTCATTATAAGGTCACATATATAACGATAGAGATTATGTTAGTGTTTTTTACCCTAGAAGGCAACCCTCTTTTATGAAAGAAATGTATTGCGGCTATAGTTGATGGAGAATATTGTATTCTAAGATAGGAGATTGCGAGAGAAATAAGAGGAAGTTACAGCGGGTTTGTTGTAGGTTGTATCCCTTCATATGCTAGATAATAATAAAGGAAAGACCTAGCAATTTCTCTAGTGGACGTAGCCCACACTGGGTGAACCATGTAAATCTGTGTCTCTATTGTATTGTGTATCTTCTATGTTTTGTTTATGCATTTACTTTATTTTATTTCTCCATAGTCATGTTTTTCTAACAATTGGTATCAGAGCGAAAGGTAACTCACAGGAAAAGAGGGTTCCTGGTTCGAGTGGGAGAAATGTCAAAAGATGGAATGTTTAGGGTTGAAAAATTTAACGACCAAAACTACTAGTTATGGAAGATGTAGATGGAAGACTATTTATATCAGAAGGATCTATTCCTACCATTGGGTGGAATAACAAAGAAGTTGGTGGCTACGAAGGACGAAGAATGGGAGATTCTTGACAGAAAGGCTCTAGGAACAATATGGATGAGCCTAGCAATGTCAGTGGCTTTCAATATTTCCAAAGAAAAGACAACGAAGGGTTTGATGGATGCATTGGCTAAATTGTATGAAAAACCCTTAGTGTCCAATAATGTATTTCTAATGAAGAGATTATTTAATATGAAGATGTCGGAAGGTGGATCTGTTGCAGATCATTTAAATGATTTTAATATGGTTACTAATCAACCAAGTTCTGTAAAAGTGGACTTTGATGATGAGGTCAGGGCTCTTCTAATCTTGTGCTCATTGCCAGAAACATGGAACGACTTGGTCATGGTTGTAAGTAACTCTGTCTCTGGTTCAAATACTTTAAAATTTGATGATGTTGTTGGTTTTATCCTTAGTGAGGAAATTGGATGGAAAAGCACAGGTGAGACATCAGGAAATGCATTGAACATGGAGAACAGGCGAAGACAAAAGGATAGAGGAAAGGGTTTTACGAACTGTGGGAATTCTGGGAAGGGAAAATCCAAATCCAGACTTGGAAAGATAGAGTGTTGGAATTGTGGGAAGAAAGGACATGTAAAGAAAGACTACAGAGCTCCAAAAAAGAAAAGAGATGGATAGCAGGAGAGAAATCAAAAAACAAATGTAACAGTTGATGTGTTACAAGATGCTTTGATTCTTTTTGTAGATAATGTTTATGAGTCTTGGGTAGTATATTCACAGGCTTCATTTCATGCCACACCCCATAGGAAACATTTTCTAGATTATGTTCAAGGTGATTTTGGATAGGTTCATTTGGGTGACGATGCACCATGCAAAATTGTTGGAATGGGAAAGGAAAAAATAAAGCAACGTAATGGAAACCAATGGTTGTTGAAAGAGGTAAGACATGTTCTAGATTTAAGGAAAAATCTAATTTCAACAGGGCAGTTGGAAAGTGAAGGTTGTATATCCATATTTACATATAAGACGTGGAAGGTCATCAAAGGATAATTGGTGATAGTGAAAGGAGAGAAGGTAGGTAGAATATATTTATGTACTGGTAATACTGAACCTTCTATCTCTTTAGCTTCTACAAGAGTGGATACATCACTGTGGAATCATAGGCTTGGACACATGAGTGAGAAGGGGATGTAGATACTTCACAAAAGAAATTTGTTGCCAGATCTTAAACAAATTGATTTGGACTTCTGTGAGCATTGTGTTTATGGAAAACAGAAGAGAGTCAGATTTGTCAGACTAGAAAAAGAAAAGAAGAGTGAAAGGTTAGAGCTTGTGCACACATATGTATGGGGACCAACTCAGGTATCATCTCTTGGTGGCTCCCATTATTATATTACTTTTATTGATGATGCAACTAGAAAAACTTGGGTTTATTGCATTCGACAAAAATATGATGTTTTTGATACTTTTAAGAAAAGGAAAGCTTTAGTTGAGAATGAGACAGGAAAAAAGTTGAAATGTCTCAGATCAGATAATGGAGGTGAATATTGCAGCAAGGAGTTTGATGACCACTGTTCATACCATGGGATTCGTAGAGAGAAGACAGTTCCAAGAACACCAGAAGAAAATGGTGTGTGAGAAAGGATGAATAGGACAATCATGGAGCGTGCAAGGAGAATGAGATTGCATGGTGGTTTGTCGTTACAGTTTTGGGTAGATGTTGTAGATATTTTTGTTTACTTAATAAACAAAGGACCTTCAAGCTCTTTGGATGGTATAATTCCAGAGGAGGAATGGATAGGAAAAAAGGTAAAATACTCCTTTTTGAAAACTTTCAGTTGTGAAGCATTTGTCCATATTGATAAAGAAAATACAACAAAGCTTGAGGCAAAATCCAAGAAGTGTACCTTTATTGGATATGGTGTTAATGATTTTGGTTATCGCTTATGGGATTATGAAAATAACAAAATCATTAGGAGTAGAGATTTCGTATTCAATGAGGTCATGTACAAAGATCAGTTGCAGGGAAAGAAACAGGAAAAAGAAAAACAAGAATACACAGTGCTTGATGAGATCACTGAAAAAGAAATTCCAAAGGAACTAGAAAATCAAAATGTACAACAACAGGAGCAACAGGTACCTCAAACACCTACAAGTGTTGTTATAAAATATACCAGGTTAAGTATACCCCCTGAACAATACTCTCCTTCATTGTATTATTTTTTGTTGACTGATTCTGGTGAACCAGAATGTTATGAAGAGGCAATCCAGGTAGACACCAAAAGGAAGTGGGAGCAAGGAATGAAACAAGAAATGGTTTCCTTGGTAAATAGACATACTTGGGACTTGGTTCAGTTCCCTGTAGGAAAAAGAGAATTGCATAATAAATGGTTTTACAAGTTGAAGGAAGAAGATGGAGGAGAGAAGCAATAGAAGGCTAGACTTGTTGTAAAGGGGCTTGCACAAAAGAAAGGTATAGATTTTGATGAAATATTTTCTCCTGTTGTTGAAATGACTTCAATTAGAACTATTTTAAGTCTTGTGGTAGTAGAATGTTTTCATCTTGAACAGTTAAATGTAAAAACAACTTTTCTCCATGGGGATTTGGAGGAAGAGATTTATATGCAGCAGCCACAGGGGTATGGGGTCAAAGGGAAGGATAATTTGGTATGTAGGTTGAAGAAGAGCTTATATGGCCTAAATCAAGCTCGAAGGCAGTGGTATTTGATGTTTGACAGGTTTATGACAGAACATGGTTATAGTAGATGTCATTATGATCACTGTGTTTATTTTAAAAAGCTAGAAAATGGAAGATTTATTATCTTGCTATTGTATGTAGATGACATGCTTTTTGCAGGGTCTAATATGCAGCATATAAATGTGCTCAAGAAGAAATTAGCCAATTCATTTGCGATGAAGGATTTGGGTGATGCAAAGAAAATCCTTGGTATGAGAATAATAAGAGACAAGAAAAATCGCAAACTGACATTGTCTTAGGGTGAGTACACAGAGAAGGTTTTGTAAAGGTTTAGAATGTAGAATGCAAAACCAGTTAGTACACGTTTTGCTAGCCATTTCAAATTAACTAAGCAAATGTGTCCCAAGACACAGGAGGAGATAGAATACATGTCCAGGGTCCCATATTCATCAGCAATTGGCAGCTTGATGTATGCAATGGTTTGCACAAGACCAGATATTGCACATGCAGTGGGAGTTGTGAGCAGATATATCAACAATCCAAGTAAAGAACATTGGGAGGCAGTAAAGTGGATTCTTAGATACTTGAGAGGTACTCCTAATCATGCATTATGTTTTGGAGGTTCAGAAACTGTTCTACAAGGATATGTTCATTTAGATATGGCAAGTGATAAAAATAGGAGGAGGAGTAGCACAGGGTATGTGTTTACTATAGGTGGAACGACAATAAGTTGGATTTCAAAATTGAAAAAGGTTGTTGCACTTTCAAAAATAGAAGAAGAGTATGTTGATGCTACAGATTCTAGTAAAGAGATGATTTGGTTACAGAGGTTTATGGAGGAATTGGGAAAGAAGCAAGAGAATAGCAGATTGTGCTGTGACAATGAGATGGACATTTGAAGTTGGAAAAGATACACACTAGCCAGAATCCTACAGACATGTTAACAAAAGGAGTAACCAGGGAGAACCTGAGTTCTTGCTCAATTTCAGTTGGTCTTCAAGAATGAAGATGAAGATGAGAAATTTTCCAGGTCCAAGAAGGTTCAGAGTCTAGCATATCCAATAGCGGTGAAGTTTTTGAGATCAGTCTCCAAGTGGGAGATTGTTGGTTGTGGATCCTGATTATCTTACTGATTCATAGGTCTTTTACTTTCAGCCATGTTTATACCCCATGAAGTATTTACACCCTAGAAGTATGTACACTCTTCCACGTGAGGGAGTGTAGAGGGGGGGGTACCCCCTCTGCGGGGTCTAGGGGGTCTGGAGGCAAGAGGGGGTTCGGGAGCGAAGCCCTGGAAGGAAAAATTGCCTTATAAATGTATATTGTAATTTCATTGTAAATATGGACCATTCATTATAAGGTCGTAGATCTAATGATAGAGATTATGTTAGGGTTTTTTTCCCTAGAAGGAAACCCTCTTTTATGAGGGTAATGTATTGTGGCTATAGTTGATGGAGAATATTGTATTATGAGATAGGATACTGTGAGAGAAAGAAGATGAAGTTACAGTGGGTTTTCTATAGCTTGTATCCCTTCATATGCTGGATAATAATAAAGGAAGGACCTGGTAATTTCTCTAGTGGAAGTAGCCCACACTGGGTGAACCACGTAAATCTATGTCTCTATCGTATTGTGTATCTTCTGTGTTTTGTTTGCGCATTTGTTTTATTTTATTGCTCCATGGTCCTGTTTTTCTAACAACATATAAGAATAACAAGAGACAGGAAAAATCACAAACTGACATTGTCTCAGGGTGAGTACACAGAGAAGGTGTTGGAGAGGTTTAGAATGCAGAATGCAAAACTAGTCAATACACTTTTGGCCAGCCATTTCAAAATAAATAAGGAAATGTGTCCCAAGACATAGGAGGAGATAGAATACATCTCCAGGGTCCCATGTTCATCAGCAATTGGCAGTTTGATGTATGCAATGGTTTGCACAAGACTAGATATTGCACATGCAGTGGGAGTTGTGAGAAGATATATGAAAAATCCAAGTAAAGAACATTGGGAGGTAGTAAAGTGGATTCTCGGATACTTGAGAGGTATTGCTAATCATGCATTATGCTTTGGAGGTTCAGAAACTATTCTACAAGGATATGTTGATTCGGATATGGCAGGTGGTAAAGATAGCAAGAGGAGTACCACAGGCTATGTGTTTACTATAGATGGAACAACATTAAGTTGGACTTCAAAACTGTAAAAGGTTGTTTCACTTTCAACAACAGAAGTAGAGTATGTTGCTGCTACAGAGGCTATTAAAGAGATGATTTGGTTACAGAGGTTTATGGAGGAATTGGGAAAGAAGTAAGAGAATAGCATGTAGTACTATGACAATGAGAGTGTCATTCATCTTGCAAATAACTCAACCTTCCATTCGAAGACTAAGAATATACAGTTGAGGTACCACTTCATATGATCCGCCTTGGAAGATGGACATTTGAAGTTGGAAAAGATACACACTAGCCAGAATCCTGTAGACATGTTAACAAAGGGAGTAACCAGGGAGAAACTGAGTTCCCGCTCAGTTTCAGTTGGTCTTCAAGAATGAATATGAAGATGAGAAATTTGTCAGGTCAAAGAAGGTTCAGAGTCCAGCATATACAATAGCAGTGGAGTTGTTGAGATCAGTCTCCAAGTGGGAGATTGTTGGTTGTGAAGCCTGATTATCTTCCTGATTTAGAGGTATTTTACTTTTAGCCGTGTTTATACCCCATGAAGTATTTACACCCCAAAAGTATGTACACTCTTCCACACAGAGGAGTGAAGAGGAGGGGTACCCCCTTTTCAAGGTCTGGGGGCGAAGCCCCCAAAGGAAAAATTGCCTTGTAAATGTATATTGAAATTTCATTGTAAATTTGGATCGTTCATTATAAGGTCGCAGATCTAACGATCAAGATTATGTTAGGATTTTTTTTTCCTAGAAGGAAACCCTCTTTTATGAGGGAAATGTATTGCAGCTATAGTTGATTGCAAATATTGTATTCTGAGATAGGATACTGTGAGAGAAAGAAGAGGAAGTTATAGCGGGTTTGTTGTAGGTTGTATCCCTTCATATGTTGGATAATAATAAAGGAAGGATCTGGCAATTTCTCTGGTGGACGTAGCCCACACTGGGTGAACCACGTAAATCTGTGTCTCTATTGTATTGTGTATCTTCTGTGTTTTGTTTCCGTATTTGTTTTATTTTATTGCTCCACGGTCCTGTTTTTCTAACAACTGGTATCAGAGTGAAAGGTAACTCATAGGAAAAGAGGGTTCCTAGTTCGAGTGGCAGAAATGTCTAAAGATGGAAAGTTTAGGGTTGAGAAATTTAATGGCCAAAACTACCAGTTATGGAAGATGCAAATGGAAGACTATTTATATCAAAAGGATCTATTCCTAACATTGGGCGGAATAACAAAGAAGACAATGGCTACAAAGGATGAATAATGGGAGATTCTTGACAGAAAGGCTCTAGGAACGATACAAATGAGCTTGGTAGCATCAGTGGCTTTCAATATTTCCAAAGAAAGTACAACGAAGGGTTTGACAGACGCATTGGCCAAATTATATGAAAAACCCTCGATGTCCAATAAGGTATTTCTAATGAAGAGATTATTTAATATGAATATGTCGGAAGGTGGGTCTGTTGTAGATCATTTAAATGATTTTAATACTGTTACTAATCAACTAATTTATATAAAAGTGGACTTTGATGATGAGTTCAGGGCTCTTCTAAACTTGTGCTCATTGCCAGAAAGCTGGAACAGCTTGGTCATGGTTGTTAGTAACTCTTTCTTTGGTTCAAATACTTTAAAATTTGATGATGTTGTTGGTGTTATCCTTAGTGAGGAAATGCGATGGAAAAGCACAGGTGAGACATCAGGAAATGCATTGAACATGGAGAATAGAGGAAGACAAAAGGATATAGGAAAGGGTTTCGGGAACCGTGGGAATTCTAGGAAGGGCAGATCCAAATCCAGACTTGGAAAGATAGAGTGCTAGAATTGTGGGAAGAATGGACATCTAAAGAAAGACTACAAATCTCCAAAGAAACAAAGAGATGGACAACAGGAGAGAAATCAGGAAGCAAATGTAACAGGTGATGTGTTACAATATGCTTTGATTCTTTCTGTAGATAATATTTTTGAGTCTTGGGTAGTAGATACACGGGCTTCATTTCATGCCACAGCCATAGGAAATTTTTTCTAGATTATGTTCAAGGTGATTTTGGACAGGTTTATTTGGGTGACAATGCACCATGCAAAATTGTTGGAATGAGAAAGGTAAAAATAAAGCAACACAATGGAAACCAATGGTTCTTGAAAGAGGTAAGACATGTTCCAGATTTAAGGACACATCTGATTTCAACAGGGCAGTTGGCATGTGAAGGTTGTATATCCATATTTACAGATAAGACGTGTTAGAAGGTCATCAAAGGATCATTGGTGATAGTGAAAGGTGAGAAGGTAAGTACATTGTATTTATGTACTGGTAATACTGAAACTTCTATCTCTTTAGCTTCTACAGGAGTGGATACATCACTATGGCATCATAGGCTCGGACACATGAGTGAGAAGGGGATGCAGATAATTCACAAAAGAAATTTGTTGCCAGATCTTAAACAAATTGATTTGGAATTTTGTGAGCATTGTGTTTATGGAAAACAGAAGAGTGCAAGATAACAGATATATAAAATATGCAGAACAGAAATGAAATGATAGAAATGACAGAATAACTATAAAATATCCATCATAATCTTCACAATACACAGAAATGATATATGAAATAGCAACAGAAATAACACTTTGAATCAGATAGCAATGTTCACAAGCCTCTTCGAGGGGGAAACCTCCAGTCGAGCAGTGCTCTGTTACAATAATATCCAAGCTAGGGTTTTTCATACCCTCAACCCTTACTTGTACTAAATATGTCTATTAAGAGAAGCATCTAGAGGAAGATCCTTCTAGAAGCGGAAGCTTCTATTAGGTCTTCTTACATCCGCCTTATTCTATTTTATTGAAAGGTCTTATTAATATTGACCTTTATTACATCCGAATAC
>ML780798.1:241636-259809 GCA_009831015.1 Picea engelmannii
ATGGAGGATACATGGTGGGAAATGCCTCCACCCCTCCTAACAGAACTAGGGTCAACACCCTACAATGGAGGATACACGGTGGGAAATGCCTCCACCCCTCCTAACAGAACTAGGGTCAACACGCTACAATGGAACATACAGGGGCACCGTGTTGCTGGAGGTTTTGTCATCGTTTATTCGGTTTTGGGCAGTGTTAGTACCGAAATCATGCACTAGTCCACATATCATAGCAATGCATCCAAATCAATATAAATTTCACATACATTATTCATACCATAATGTTTCTTGGTTAGTGGTCCTGACATCCACTTTCATCATCATAATGTCTTGGCTATTTCATAGCCCATAACCTGTAGGTTAGTTTGTAACATAAACTCATACATTTCTATGCATTATCGTCATATAATCGCATACCATCATCATTTCAATTTGGTATCCCCGTACCGATAAATTAACATCAAAGTTCCAATTAGCATTAGATTCCATAATATACCATAATTCAAATTCGTCACCCATTCACAAGATCATCATTTGCTCAAAATAGACATCATTGTGTCCAACATCATTCTAATAGTATTTAAACATTCATTACTTTCACTTTCTCACAGTATGTCGCATCTTATACATCATCATCAATAACATTTAAACATTCGTAAAATTCACATTCACATAATAGATCGCATTACATGCATCATCATCAACAACATTTAAACATTCATAAAAGTTCATAAATTTTAAAGTTTAAGTGTATCACTTAATAGTTTCACTGTGACTAGAAAATAAAGTGTATAGGCCTCAGGTAATCCTGGTTGTCTAAGTCAAAAGGGTTGTGTTACATACACCCCACCTTTGAGAAACATGTTCTCGAGGTGGTCAAAATAGTGGGGGATAGTCTCACCGTAGTGTCTCGGCGTCTTCCCAAGTAGCAGATCCTGGACTATACTTGTCCCACTGGACCTTAACTTGGTCTACCAGATGGTTCCTGAGATGTCGGACTCTACGGTCCAATATGCGTAACGGTTCTACCGTGAGGGTTCCCACGTCCGATACCTACAATTCCTTCGAATTTAGTTTATGTGATTCATCAGCAACATAATGACGTAAAACAGATACATGAAATACATTATGAGTTTTATGCAAGTGGGGTGGCAGTACCAGACGATAGGCAACGGGTCCAACTTTCTCTTGGACCCTAAATGGCCCTATAAACTGAGGTGACAACTTTGTCCCCTTCCCGAACTATATGGTACTCTTATTAGTCCTGATACGAATGAAAACCGGATCTCCCACTTCATAACTTTGGTCAACCCTGTGTGCATCTGCATAGCTTTTCTGCCTATCCTGTGCTTCCTTTAGTCTCTGTCTAATTTGAATCACCTATTCCTCCATTTCTTGAATCAATTCTAGCCCCACGGTTACTCGGTCTTCTAGTCTATACCAACTCAATGGCGTTCTGCATGGCCTCCCATACAAAGCTTCGTATGGTGGCATTCCAATGGAACTATGATAACTGTTATTGTAGGCAAACTCTACCAAAGGTAGGTACTTCTCCCACTGGTTTTGATTATCCATTACATACACCCTAAGCATGTCTTCCATGACTTGATTTACTCTCTCAGTTTTCCCATCTGTTTCAGGATGATAAGTTGTGCTTAAGTTCAATTGAGTCCCCAATGCTGACTGTAAACTTGTCTAAAATCTAGAAGTGAATCTGGAGTCCCTATCTGAAATAATCTTCTTTGGTATCCCATGCAAACAGATAACCTCTCTTATGAACACTCGTGCCACATCAGTAACATCGTAAGTGTCTCTAACTGGAATGAAATGAGCACTCTTGGTTAACTTATCCACTATCACAAGAATGGCATTATGTCTATGAGATGTCAGCGGAAACCCTACAACAAAATCCATAGAGATGACTTCCCACTTGGACATAGGAACATCATGAGGTTGTAGGAGGCCTGCCGGGTGATGGTCGTCGGCCTTCACTTGTTGACACTATAGGCATTTGGCGACGAAATGGACTACATCGCGCTTCATACCTACCCAAAAGAAGAGCTTCTTCATATCTGCATACATTTTCTTCACACCCGGATGCACACAATAAAGTGATCTATGGGATTCCTTCAGTATGATGCTTCAAATATCCCCATTCTCAGGGATGTACATCCTTCCTCGATATCTTAATAGTCTGTCTGTTTTTAGGCTATATCCCTCATACTTTGGAACTAAATGCCTCCCACACTAGAGGTTTGGAGTAACCTTTAAATACCAACTGTCTCCTAGTAGTTGTGTCAACACACGTTCCCTCAGATTGACCTTTAAGGTTACCAAGGAGAAGATACGTGGTCTCCTACTCAAGGCATCTGCGACCACATTTTCCTTCCCTTTTATGTACGAAATACCAAAATCATACTCACTCATGAACTCACTCCATCGTCTCTACCTGGAATTCATATCTCTTTGAGTGAAGAGATGTTTTAAACTTTGATGGTCCGCTTTGAGATCAAAGTTTCGCCCCACAAGATAGTGCCTCCAAAGTTTCAGAGCTAGCATTACAGCTGCTAATTCTAAATCATGAGTCGCGTATAACTCCTCATGTTTCTTAAACTTCCTTGATGCATAAGCTATCACTCCTCCATCCTGCATTAGCACGGCCCCCAACCCTTGTTTCGAGGCATCCGTGCAGACCGTGAAGTCCTTTTCCATATCCGACACTCGTAGAATTGGCGCACTAGTTACTAACCTCTTAAGCTCAATGAATGCACTATCACATTCTTCTATCCATTCATACTTGACCCCCTTGTGTTGCAAAGTAGTGACGGGTTTCACTATTTTTGAGAATCCTTCCACAAATCTCCGGTAGTAACCTGCTAGACCCATGAAGCTTCTCACCTCATGGGCATTTTTCGGTACTGGCCATTCCATAATGGCCCTTACGTTTTCTAGGTCCACAGAGATTCCTTTTCCGGAAATGATATGACCTAAATAGTGGATCTCTTTCTGGAAGAAGGAACACTTCGACAACTTCCCATACAATTTGTTCTCTCTAAGACAAGACAACACTATTCGCAAGTGTTCCCCGTGTTCCCTTTCGTTCTTGGAATATATGAGTATGTCATCTAGAAAAACTTGTACAAATCGATCTAAGTACTTCCGGAATACGTCGTTCATGAGACTCATGAATACTGCTGGCGCATTGGTCAATTCGAAAGGTACCACAACAAACTCGTAATGTCCAAACCGAGTTCGAAAGGCAGTTTTTGGGATATCACCTTCCTTAATCCTTAAAAGATGATACCCTGATCGTAAATCGATCTTTGAGAATACCGCTGCTCCCTTCATCTGATTGAAAAGGTCATCTATTCGCGGCATTGGGTACCTATTTTTCACTGTAGCACGGTTCAAGTCCCTATAGTCTATACACAGTCATAAGGATCCATCCTTCTTCTTTACAAAAATTACCGGTGTGCCCCAAGGTGAGACACTAGGCCTTACTAGCCCTAAGTCGAGTAACTCTTTCAACTGCATTTGCAATTCACAAAGTTCCGGTGCCATCATCCGATACGGAGTCTTGGAGATTGGTTCTACACCAGGTTTTAGCTTAATAGTAAAATCAAGCTCCCTCTCAGGAGGTAACCCTGGTAACTTGTTCGAAAAAACATCCTAAAATTCTGACAATATCGGGTACTGATCTAATGAGTGTCCCTTCCTTTCATTCACTGCTTCCACTACATAAATTCGACACCCTTGTCTCAAGCATCACTTGACCTTCATAGTTGATATAAAGCGTAATGACACTTTTCTCTGTACACCCTGGATCTCTACTGGTTTTCTTTCATCATCGACACAAAGCACCCTCTTTGCAAAACAATCTACCAAAGCTCGATGAGCTGCTAACCAATCCATTACAATGATTAAGTCATATGCCCCAAGAGTAGTGATGTATACTTTCAACCTGGTAGTGCACACTCCTAGGTCTACTATACAATTATCGACGCTAGGTCCTACAACTTGTTTTTTCCCTTAAGCCATCTCGACTTGTTTAAAGTCATCGTGCTCGTAGGCTGCCAACCCACTCTTTTCTAATGCAGATGGTGAAATGAAACTATCTGTTGCACCAGAATCAAACAAAATCTTAACATTGACATGATTTAGCGTACCTGATGACTCCACTACTGTGGATTTACGTTCGGCTTGGAGGTTATTAACCGCTGCGTAAATATTGTGGTTGCTACTTGATCTCCCCATCAGTGCCTTTCCCTCTCTATGCATAAAACCTGATTGTAACTCTGGGCAGTCACGCTGGTCATGGGGTCCCCCACACCCCCAACAGGTGACACTAAATTTAACCTGTGCATTGTTATGTGATTGCCTCTGAAATGAGTTCCTTCCCCTGGAACCCCTGCCCCTACTAGCTGTTCCCTGAGATGGTCGTAGGCCTATCTGCACCGTTGGCAATGAACGAGATGTTGCACTAGATGCCATTGAAATCCCTGCAGGTATTGTCCTTGGCATGCCTCTGTTACCATAAGGTGGTGGCCTTGATCCCCCTCTCCTAGGAAATGTCCTCGGGATCTTTCCTACGAATCCTGGGCGATGCGGAAATGTCAATCTTGTACCCCCGATTAAGTTCATGTGTTCTTCCACGTATCGCACATTTTCCACCGCCTCCACCACTGAAGACGGTTTCCACATCCACACCATAGCTCTTATCTTCGGGTTCAATCCATAAACGAAGTGATCTTCCTGTCGTTGGTTGTTATCCATATACGACACATATTTGACTAGTTCCATAAACCTGATCTCGTATTCTTCTACAGTTCTGTTTCCTTGTACTAAGGCATGAAATGCCCCTACCTGTTGTTCCTCGTAGTATGCTGGTAGATATTTCCTTTGGAAACTCTCCTCGAAAAGTTCCCAAGATACTGTGTCTAGGGTAAGGTGTAGTTGTCTTTCCAAGTTGCCCCACTAGTTCAAGGCACTGTCTCTTAACTGAAAAATTCTGATCTTTGCCTTCGAGTTGGATGCATAGTCCCTTAACGCAAAACACCTTGTCATGCCTTCCAACCATGCTTCCGCACGTTCGCTGGCGCGACCTCCGGCAAACTCCAAAAGTCTGATCTTATGTAACTCTCGCGTGATGTCTTCAGGTGGAAGTCCTCCCCCTGAATCCCTTGACTCTTCTGGATTACCCGTTCCATATGGTGGGGGTTCCACTTCAGTACCTACCGGTTGGCGTCCCTTTAAAGTCTCATTAATGGCTTCCAACGAGCGCAGTATGAGGGCTAGTTCGGGCGATGGTAGTGGTGGTGTTGGTGGTGGTGTTGGCAGTGCCCGTGACGACACTCCCCTGCCTCGACCCCTTCGAGTCCTGACCATATTGTATACGTTAACCTGCATCACCCCAAAGTTGTCAGGGTGAGTTCAAGGACGTTTCATATTGGTGCTACTTAAACTTAGAAATAGGGTTAGGCGTAAGTTTTCTTTACTTGTCTGTAAATAGACATTACTCCATTAGGGGATTGGCTAGGTTTGGGTTAGGATTAAGTGTCTAAGATTGGTTTCTTCTCCCTTGCGAAAAGAATTATTGGTTCCTTCATCCTGTAGCTACGTTAGCCTTGTGCTTTACTCGTCACTTCCTAGTGCATATGCCACCAGTCTAAGTCTTAACATCATTAATTAACTTTAATGTGGATTAACCTTATACTTAATTAAAATAATTAATTTTTGAAAAAAATATTATTATCATACTAACTTAACTTAGCTTAAAATTAACTTGACCTTTATATATATATATATATATAAATTATTTATACTAAATTATTTAATTTATTTTAAATTATTCTTAACACTTTTAGACTATATATAAATAATTAAACGTACTCACAAGGGTTCGGGCATGCATGGGTTCCACGTGCCCGCCTGGCTTCCTCAAGCTCCCTCGTATCTAACCCGAACATTCTACACATGTCAGCTCTTCGAATCCCTACGTGTCCTTCTCACTCACTGAGACCCTCCTTGCGTCATTCTTTCTCCTTCACATATCTGCTTTTGCTCTGTTCAGAGGTTTCTGGAATCTCCCTTGCCATGGCTCACATCCTCACCATTGTTCTAAGCACTTTGCTAGTGCTGGTTATTGTTGTATCTTCTCCAGTTTGTTTTGCAGAACTAGAGTATATTGATGTGGTCACTGACAAGATCCAGGACTTAGAGTCCAGTGTCTTTGAAATGTTGGGAACCAATCCCCTGTCTGTACACTTTGCGGAGTTTGCCCTCAGGTATGGCACGAGGTACGATTCAGTCCACTAGCTTGTGCACAGATTCATTACCTTCGTGAAGAACGCTGAGTTGATTGAGTCAAGAATTTGCATAAACCTTCCTTATGCTGTGGTAATAAATGGTGATATCCTATATTTTTTTTTGTGAAATAGAAACGAATTGCTTGTAATTCCAGCCCTGTACGGATTTCAACATTTTTCTTTCAATTTATTTCACTTGTATTTATAAATTCATTCGTCGGTGTATACCTATTGTTATATGTGTATATATGTTGTTATATGTGCATACAGAATCGTTCAATTTCATCAACCGATCCGAAGCGGCTCTTTGGATTTCCCTCGGAAATCACTGATCAATATCCGACCCTCAGGTCTTTCCCATTTCTTCACGGTCTCTACCCTGGGACCACGCCCAAATTTCCTTTAGGAATCTTGTTTATCGGGCTTCGGGGTTTCGTAATCCCCTATGTCGAGAATTCCTTTTCCTTCAAACTCTCGATTGTCGATTCCTGATATGGTACTTTATGTGCTAGCCCTCCAGGCTAGACACCTATCTCATATGACCGTCGTCCCATGTGACCCCAGCCCTATCCTACATCGGAGTTTTGAGGTTCCATATGTCGAACCTCACAAGTCCTTAGGACTCGCGATTCTCCGATCCCCGATGCGTTACTTTGTGCGTTATCCCTTCGGGCTAAGTTTTTGGTCCATATGACCATTATACCATAAGGCCACAGCCTTATCCCTTATCGTGGTTTTGGACATCGCAATATCATAATGTATGAACCCCGCATCTACGGGATTCATGATATCCTGATACTCGATACGCCTCTTCCTTGCGCATTACCCCTTTCCGGTTATACCAAGGTCCATGTGACCCGTTATGGTGTGACCACTGCCTTATGCCTCCCCATCGGGGTTTCGGTCCTTCTCAAGCAAGAGTTTCATGACTTCTCAAATTTGCAAAGACTTTTGTTGTTTAGTCCTGAACAACGAATGGTTAAAATTTTTATAAAAATATTAATTTTCCAGCGTCCCCTAAAATTTATTTAAGCGGGTTACAACTTTAACTTTTTGCGAGTTTAAAGGTTAATGAAATCGGGATTTGGGGTTTTTCGTAACAAAGAATCGTGAAACCTTGATCTTCGATTTCGCGATATGATTAAGGCCTAATTAAAACATTAATTAATTAATCCTTTTTAACGAAGGTTTAAGAGTTTAAGTTAATCACATCGTGGTTTCGAGATTCATGATTTCGTAGTACGTGGACACTTTGTCCTCGGGATTCACGATATCCCGATCCGCGATGTAATCCGCCACCTGTCCACCGTTGACCATTCCGTGGGGCCCACGGTCCCTTGACCCATCAGGAAATCGCGTTTCGCAATTTCGTAACTCTTGTTGCTATGTTCCTGGGACTCTCAATATCCCGATCCGCGATGACAGCTGGCTTCCACTATGGAGCTTTCCAATTTTTGGAAAATCGGGTTTCGCGGTTCTGAACTGCAAGGTCCACTCGTCCATGGGATCTGCGATTTCCCGATTCACGATGACCTTATGAATGACCTCCTGTCGGGACCTTTCCCGATGGCACAGATCTTAGACTCCTCGAGATCTACTGACACGTGTCCTCCAAAATGAACGATTCAGATCTTGTCAGGAAATCACGGATCGCGATTTCGTGTGACAAGATCTCTGTGTGCTCGAAAACTCCGATTTCCCGATTCCTGACTCCCTCCAGGGTTCTAACACGTGTCCCAAATGATGGACGGTTTAGATCAACTCTCGAGGTTCACTACTTTACCAAGCTAGGAACCTTCACTTAACTGTACCCCGATGACCAAAATCCCGATCCGGTGGTCATGCGACACGTGTCCTCCTTGAGGTCCTATGGCTATGACTCCTCCGCCGTTCTGGGGTTCTCCTGGTCATGGATCCTTGACTCTTGAAGCTCCGGAATACTGACGAACTCTCGAATCCCTACCACCTGTCCCAACAGATGGACGACCCAGATCCTCCTGAGGTTTCGGGGTTTCAGTTGTTGAAAAACACTCGACCCCAGAATTCTCAATCCTTCAAATTCTGATGGGAACTCATGTGCGACTTCTATCCAATCCAACGGCTGACGGATAACTGGTCCACGATCCAACGGTTCACAGCTCCTGGGGCTTGAACTCCTAGCGCGACCGTAACCTTTTCGCTTCTTCGATAGATCCAATGGCTGACGGGATCCGCCCGAGATCTGACGGCTCAGATCAGTTCTCTTACGTAATAGACAACTCTCCTTGGCACAGTTAAAATTTATATTGGTCTATTGTTCTTGAGATTTTTCATTATTTACAATTTGCCGAGGCTAGCACAGGCAAGTAATTTACACACTTCCTATGCAATACAAGTTTTCCTAATCTCTTTGCTACTGCACATTAGCAGTTCCCTATTTGGGGTAAGTTCGAGGTGAAGTAGGTCTTTCCCAGGTCTTGCAAATATCCTATTGTATTTTATATAGTATAATTCGTGCAGTTACTAAATTTTTCCAACTTCAAGCCTTCAACAGAAGCTTCCCTTGATATTTTCATCGATTTTCAGGTGTCAATACTACTCGAAACTTCATTGACCAACATTGCTCAAATAAATTTAAATTATCAACTCTCCTTTTCGTGCTCAAAATCTTTATTAGGCTTCTTTAAGGGTAGCCATTTTATGGGAAGTGATCCTTCAACTATCTGGTTTGATGCTACTATTTTAAAGGGCGTTCCTTTGAATATTCAGACTAATACTGTATTATCCATTCATGATCTAGTTAAAATGGTATTACCTAAAACTGTCGCTTGTGATATATGAGATTATTTGCTTGGGTGATGTAGGGGTGCTACCTTCTGTATATTTTCCGATACTATATCAGTCATATTGGATCAAACTGAACGTGTTTTGTTTGTAGTTTAAGCGTAGCTGGAGTTAACACTCGGGGTTTTGGCCCTCAGGCCCAGATTTCGAACTAAGACTCTCTGATACCATATGTAACAACCAAATATTTATAAACATCATTAAGTTTCATAAGCAATTTATTTAATAAACTGAGACAATAACTTCATAGAAAAATATTGATTTTCATAACGACAACTCCAGTAACATAGATTTATCAATGAATAATTATTTCATGGTAGGATGAAACAAATACATAAATTAACAAGTTACCTGGTTCCGATGCTAATTTTCATTGCCTTGCTACCTTGCTGTTGCTTTCTTGCTACCTGATACATAGTCCAACCCTGCCACAAACAAGAATAATTGCCCAAAACTAATGTCCACCCTACCAACTAGGAAAACTACATAGCTCCAGGATATCTATGGATATCCTGCCCCCCGTGCCCAAAACCTCCAGCAACTCGGTGCCTCCCCTGATCAAAAGTGTCACAACCAGCAACCTCGTGCCTCAATCTGATCACATGTCACAACAAAAACTCTATGCTCACAGCAAATCTCATAATCCTCCCAGAATCCATACTCCGTCGAATACCCCTCACGTCCACCTCCTTTCCTCCCTTATCCTCCTTCACCAACTCATGCAGTTACTTCCTCAACCACCCCCCTGCATGTCCCTTCTCCTCCCTTTAATGTTTTATCTTCTCGAGATTCATAGCCATCCCCCTTGTTGCATACGCAACCATTTTATATCATTTATCATTGATCTCTTAGATTTATTTCTCAGGTCATTAAATGTGATCTGTAGTTAAATAATTAATTAATTAATCACAATTATCCTTTAATTAATTAATAACTCACTTTATTAAGATCATTAATTCATCCTTGTTTAGTTAATAACTTGTTACCACAATTAATCCCCTAATTAGTTTTACTTTATAATCTTTAAACATTTATCCAACTAGGTTCGTTACAGTGTGATACAATATATAATGTTAAAATGTAGAAAAATAATGATAAACGAGTTGTCCCTTAACAAGAAAATAACCAATTTGATGTCCATGTATAGATCACTGTCTTTACCAATAGAATCCATGTCCTATAACATAATTCTATTCATTTCACCAACAAAATGCTATTTAATAACGCTGAAAAATATTAAATCGTTGTCATTGAGAGCATAATTCCACTGTCAATTAAATGTTAAAAATTCAGGTGTAACAATAACGAAATCATTGGCATTCAGGATTCATAAAAACAAAAACAAAGGGTTTCATGGGCGAGTAAAGAGATGGGTGCATGAAGACAAATAAAATACTAACTTGTAGTCAATAAGGTAGCAATTTGCTCAGTAAAAGTATTATATAAGGGTTATGAAAATATCTATGTAAGAAGGATGAAATCATTGTGCAAAGAAGGATGAAATCATTGTGCAAGGAAGCACATAATGGTGGATTAAAACGGCCATCGAGAAGCAACACAAAGGGGCATCGAAGGCAGTAAACAAAAACATGAAATTGTAGTCCCAACAACATGTATAATTGCAGTAAATATATAATTTAAACATTGTCAACAATATTCAATTGCAGACACAATAAATTCATAGACACAACATAAACAAGCGCATACATTAACATATTAAAATGTTTATATTTACTGATCAAGGTGTTGGTATTCATCCATCAAAACATAAATTTTTACCAACCAAAACAAAGAAGAAATCAATCGCAAGAAACCGCAAGACCAATCGTTCAACCATGAATCAATCAACGCAGTGATAGTAAGGGTAGATGGCGGGGGAAAAAATTATCCTTTGTTCATCGTCCACACATAGAAAAGCAGGGCATTAGAATCTATAGGTCTATTAACACCGAAGTGATGACCGTCAATTTGGCTCCTGGTCGACTTCCCAGGCATGGACTAATGATCTAGGGATAAGGATGAAATATAAGAACAATATCTTCATAATAATCAATCAAACAAAACTGAAGAATCATAGCAATCATGGATTGGGATGCCAAGGAGATCAATTCAAAAGCAGCGAGCATAAAGTTATGATGACTTTAAGTTCTCGATTAAAAACATTGGGTAAAACACATTTCTTTGCACAATAGAGGTATAGTAATGAACACACAAGAAAAATAATAATCTACCATTAAATAAATGCATGTGTACCGTATCCCAAGGTGACATCTCTGAGTCGTTGCCCCACACATGCTCTGTCCAGCTCCTACGTGTTGACCGATGCGACTTCACCAGTACCTCCCAGTCAACGCTAGGGGTACTCTTCTTCCCCCTGAGCCCCTCGAGGCACAAAGGGGCCACAAACACTAAACCAAGAACAACTAGCACCCATCTCACCTTGCAAGGTTGAGCTACCACTTGTTACTCGATATGTGTATCCCAACTCCCACACGATAAGTCAGTCAAGACAAAACTTTTGCAGCATAACATTACACATAAAAGATCCGATCCATACTCCTCCTCCTCCACCCTTTTTATAGGCTTTCTAAGTGATTTATTTCTTAAATTAGCATTTAATTTAATTTTCATTAATTTAATTCAGAAAAAAATCCCCTATACACATGTCACCCATCCCCCTAGTTGCACCAAAAATTAATTTCATTAATTATTTAATTATTCCTATTTCCCTCGCCCACCTAAAATTACTCCTAAAATTGCTCGTTGGTGTCCCAAAATTACCTTACACATGTTAAATGAGTTACGCCTTTACTCAATTCCTAGTTGAGTTCATAATTAGCAAGTTCTTAGAGCCAAGATTCCTTACTAAGTTAGACATTCATCTTTTTCCTTACTTTTCCATTTTTCTTTAAGTTTCCCCTTTTTCCCTTAGTTTCCTATTCCTTCAAGTTTCCCTCTTTTCCCTTTTTAACTAAAACTCAAATTAGCAAGTTTAGAAAAAACACCTCTTTCCCCTTTTCCTTTTTAAATAATAAAATTTAATTAGCATAAGTAGATAAAACAATCATTTTCGTTTTAAAATTTTAATCCCCCAATATAATTTTATTTTAATAAATTAATCGAATTTCTCACCCCCTTCTTGTTACATGTTTAACTATGATTATTATTTTTGACCACAAATGTCACTTAGACCTATATTTTAATTTCCTAGGTTAGGCGACATTTTTATTAGGAAAATTGTTTTTAAATCTTACTTGAGACATCATTTGTTCTAAGGTCATTTAGGTTTATTCACTTACCAATTAAAAATATGACGTTCCCTTCAGGACGCACTACGTACTCCAAGGGTTCCACTCACCACTTTTAATTTTCCTTGCGCGATGTTCCCTTCAGGATGAACTATGTGCTCCAAGGGTGTCACTCGCCTCTTTCTGTTTTCCTTTCACGACGTGCCCTTCAGGATGCACTACGTGCTCCAAGGGTGCCACTCAGCTCTTTCTATTTTCCTTGCGCAACATGCCCTTCAGGATGCACTACATGCTCCAAGGGTGTCACTTGCCTCTTGACTGACTTGGTAGACATCAAAAAACCTTGGAGTCAATACTCCACTAGGTGATCTTGTGGGAGACTGAGGATGTCTAAGGAATAAATCCCATGCCTTATTGTGCGCCCTTTAGAATCATTGTGAGTGAATGTCGTGGTCTACCATCATGACATCGTGGGTCTTCTCGAACTAGGTAATCATTAACCTACAGTTTGAGCCACGACGAGAGTGCTAGTAGGCTTTGGTAGGGTTGTTGTCCACACCTCTCCCTCAAGTCTCTGGTGATCATCCGTGACCCCTCTACTCCACATGTGAGTCTGGTCGTCAAGCTATCGTTAGCCTGCATCATCAACGAATTATGTCAGCAACAATAATAAATCATCATAACATCTAATCAGATGTACATATGTCATATCAGCAACAATCAAACCCCAATAGTCCACTCCCTCACTCGATCCAGAGTCCAAGGGGTTTCATCGATGCCTTTGCATCCTCGAGGTCCAAAGTCTTTCACACTCAGGAGAACCCAATCAATAGCACATGTCTATGTAAATACACAAAATAACATATCATCATATTCATAATGACTCATAATCATAATGAAATGGCCAATAGTATAATAATCTAGATCACTTGCAAGCAACTGTCCTCAAAGAATAAGTTTTCTCAGTGCATGCAAGAGTGGGATGCTACATAAAGGATGAAGGAGAAACTGAAGAAAACAATACAAAGGTCATGTTGGTCAGTGGAAAATAATTTTTGCAAGATATTAAAAAGAAAGAGGTACATTTTTCCCTCATTTGTAAACCAAGGGTAATTCTCACTAGCACAAATTTAAATGATCTTTTGGAAGAAGAAAAACATTTTTTGGATGAATTTGTTGATATTATGGTTGATGATTTACCAAATAAATTACCTCCATTGAGAAGTATCAGTCATCATATAGATTTAATTCTAGGGACTATACTTCCAAATAAAACAACATATTGAATGACCCCACAGGAGAATGAGGGGATAAGAAATCTGGTTTAGGAGTTGTTAGATAAAGGTCCGGTCAGAGAAATTTTAAGCCCATGTATAGTTACAATAGTGATAAGTCCAAAAGAAGATGGAGGATGGATAATTTTCATAGATTCCATAGTTATAAACAAAATCAAAACCATGTATAGATTTTCATTACCCAAAATTGATGATTTGATGGATTGCTTAAGTGGTGCTAAGTGTTTTTCAAAATTGGATTTGAAAAGTGGGTATCATAGAATCAGGATTAGAGAATGAGATGAATGCAAAACATAATTTAAAAGAAATTATGGATTATATGAATGGCTGGTAATGCATTTTGGACTCACAAATTCCCTTAACGATTTTATGAGATTGATGAATGAAGTACTTAAAAAATTCATTGGTAAATTTGTCATATTTTATTTAGATGATATTATGATCTCCAGACAGTATAGAGAAGAACATTTGAGACACCTCAGGTTAGATTTAGATAAACTCCAATAAGAACCACTACTAATCAATTTGAAAAAGTGTAGTGTTGTGAAGACAAAATTGGTTTATCTGGGTTTTGTGATATCTATAGAAGGATTGAATATGAACCATGAAAAGGTAAAGGCTATAATAAATTGGCCTAATCCAAGGAATACTTTTGAGGTAAGATGTTTTCATTATTTGGCAAGCTTCTATAGAAAATTCATGAATAATTTTAGTGGGATATGTGCTCCAATTATAGAAATCATTAAAGGAACCAAACAACCATTTAAATGGATGAAAGAAACTGATAAAAGTTTTAAATTATTAAAGAAGAATATAGCAAAACAACTAATTTTAGCAGTTCCAAATTTTAATAAACTCTTTCAAGTTGAGTGTGATTCAAGTCCGATTGCAATAGGAGTTGTTCTAAGTATGGAAAAGAAACCAATTGCATATTTTAGTTAGAAATTAAAAGAATATAAGAAGAAATATTCTTCATATGAAGAGTTTTATGCAATTTCTAATGCACTAAATAAATGGAGACATTACCTCATGGCAAAGGAGTTGGTTCTTTACAATGATAATGATTTCTTGCAGTATATTAGCACCCAAACAAAATTAAATCAAAGACATGTCAAATGGATTGAGTTCTTGAAGAATTTCACTTTTGTTATTAAGAATGTAAGTGGGAAATAAAATAAGGTAGAAGATGCATTGAGTAGAGTCAATTTGATTTTACAACAGTTTCAAGTAAATGTTGTAGGATTTGATGAGTTGAAAGATATGTATAAATATGATGTATATTTTAAGGATGCTTATGCAGCTAGTGAAAATCTAGTAACTAGAGACATCACTCCATGGTTAGATTACATGATTCAAGAAGGTTTAATGTTTAAAGGCAACAAACTATACATTCCAAGATGTTCAATGAGGGAAAAAATATTGAAGGAAAAAAACAATGGTGGATTAGCAGGACACTTTTGATAGAATAACACATTTTCTCAGCTAAGTACATTTTATTTCTAGCCTAGCATGCATAATGATGTCATGAAATTTTTTGAAATATGTAGGGTTTGTTAGTATGAAAAAGGAAGGATACAAAATACTAGATTGTATCATCCATTTCCAATCCCAGACCGACCATGGGAGTCTATAAGTATGGACTTTGTGTTAGGATTTCCAAGAACTCAGCAAGGTAATGATTCAATTTATGTTGTTGTCAATAGATTTTCAAAAATGTCACACTTCATAGCTTGTAATAAGATCAATGATGCAACTCACATTGCATATTTGTTCTTTAAAGTAGTTGTTAGGTTGCATGGATTGCCAAAGAGTATTGTGTCTAATAGAGACAGAAAATTTGTGGGTTGTTTTAGGAGAACTTTATGAAAAACTTTAGGGACCGATCTAAACTCTATTTCGACATACCACCCACAAAATGATGAGAAAATATATGTGGTAAATAGAATCTTGGAAACTATTTTGAGATGTTTGGTAAGTGAGGATCCCAAATAGTGGGATTAGGTACTTGTACAAGCATAGTTTGCATATAATGATTCACCTAATAGAAACACAATATTAATTCCATTTCATATCTTGAATGGAATGCATCCTAGAGTCATAGATGATTCTAGGGGCTAAATTTCACAAATGAACTAATTTTCCAAGGGTTTTCCAAAAAAAAGATTCGTCAATTTTCATTTTTTCTAAAATCGATTCGCTCAAATTCCATACAATAAAAATTTTTTCCTTAAAAATCGCCAAAATTTTCTAGAAACTATATAAAATCCTTAGAAATTTGAATATTTTTACAAATCTATTACCAAACATTTTAGTTTTTTCATATTAAGGAATAGTAAGATTAGCCTAGGTTTCTACATTTTATTATAAATTTCCATCCTTAAAATCATCCCTGCCTAGAGGAATGTTGACATAATTTCCTGCTTCCAAAATTTCCTTCCCCTTTCTATTTTTCCAACTTCCTTTTTCCATTTATTTTCCCTCTTCTATAGCTACCCCTGTTTCCCTTTATCCTTTCTTTTATCCCTTTATAATTACGATATTTAGTCATATTTCAAAAAAATGGTGGGTTCACGGGTAGGCGGGTTCATGGTTCTTTATTCTCATCCATTTTCCTATGCCAAAAGTCCATTTGACCGCCTTTCTATATTATACTTGGCATTTTTCAGCATCACGGGTTCACGGGGTCGAGATTTGATTCTCCAAGTTCCACAATATCCACTTTGAAACCAACATTTTTTTATCCTCATTTCAAACATCATACTTATCGCAGGTCCTGAGTCCCTAAAATCATTTTATTTTTCCTACATGAAATTCCGAACGACTATTTTTTTACACAAATTATTTTTTATCATCCAAAAACGTGGGTTGGCAGGTTCATGGAAAGATTAATATTCAAATATACTCTCATCCATCCCATCGATACTCGTGCTTTTTACAATATGAATTAAATGTTGTTTAATTCTAACAACCAATTGTGTAGGATTGGAAAAGATTGTCATTAACAGTGAAAGACTGGAGGAGATAACTCATTAAATTACATTAATTCACCATTTTCCAAAGGGTTATATTATTTTCGTCTCTCCGAAAAGATTTATTTCGAGTTATTATTCAGATGAAAAATACTTTCGTCAACCTAATGGTGGGAGAAGCTAGACAACAATTATGTGGAGACACTTTAAATATTTTTGGTCATGAATACCATAAATTTCACTGGTCTAGAGCATATTCATATTACTCATCCCCTTCTGCACAAAAATACGTAATATGGGCAATCAAAATCGGTCACGCAGGGTGTGTTCCGAAGGTGTTTGACTACAAAGAACTTGTTTCATGGTGAGTTGAGAAATATGTGCCGAGCCAGAGAATTATACAACTCCAAGACCGTTCGCCCGCTTCCTTTTCACTGCAAGTTGTTCACAAGATGTTGAAGCTCCCAGAGCCAACACTCACCTTCAATGGAGAAGAATGCAAATTTTTTCTGAAGAAACATAACAATGGCTTGGACCTCCTGCCTAAATATTTGGAGAATCATGCATCTATTCTGGAAGACATAACTAGGATTCAGGTCGACTCTTTTAAAAATCCCTTTCAAGAGATTATGTGGTTGTTCACCAGGTTGACAAGTGAGGAAATCAATACTACCATTTCTTGCATGATTCTATATAGTTTATATTTTACAGTAAAAGAATAGGCTATCTTTGACTGGGGAAAATTGATTTCTATTGAAATCTCATCCATGTTATCACACTTCAAAAGGGACAAAAAAAATGTTATGACCTCCTATTTGGTATTTTCTATAGTGTATTGTTGTCAATTTCCAAAATTGACAATAAGTAAGAGGGTGAACTATGAAATCAATCCAGTTACCGTATGGTATCATGGATTGTGGAGACACAAGACCTCTTTGTATGTAAAGCCCTACTTTAGGGCTTCAAAGTTAATTGGTAATTTGCAATCTAAACTACTTTTATTTTCAGAAAGACTCCTTATGAACAGGTTTATGTCATAACATCTAATTTTCTATTTATGTTTACATTACAACAAATCTATCTAATTTATGTTGAAGTTCTAGCAAATTAATCAGTTAAATATCAAATTCTCAGATTATACAATCCAAAATAGTCACAAAACAGATTACACAACATATTACACATTTTCCATACATAAATTCATATCATAACTTTCATTCTAAGAAAAATTAATACTAGAAAAATACCTCTAGAAGAAGAATTTTTTCCCTTTCTTTCCTGTTGTTGCAAACTACTTGAAACTACCTGAAAACTGAATCTTTTCCTCCTATCCAGCTAGGAACAAAGCCTCTCCATCTCCCTAGCTCCAGGAACCCTTACGGTTTCCTGGCCCTTTGAGTCAAAAATCCCCAGCAACCCCGGTGCCCCATATGACAGACCTCTAACAAGCTCCTCAAGAAAAACCACAACAAGCTCCTCAACAAAACCAGTAATACAATCCTCTCACAAGCTCCTCCCCAGCAAAACCAATAATAC
>ML780798.1:268379-298878 GCA_009831015.1 Picea engelmannii
AAACGCATCTAACTTTTATACCAAAAAAAAAATTCTCTACCTCTTTTATAGGTCAATATCAATTTTTTTTTTTTTTTTTTTTTAATTTTTATTTATGCTCCTTCAGGTGAGGCTTCTTACAGGTTCTAAGGTGAACAGGCCACCTTCAAACTTACAACAATATCTAAGGTTTTCTGGGTTATTTCGGGGTCAATTCTGAGTAGGTGGGTAGGTCGTTGGCCCCAGATTTAAACTAGAGCTCAGATACCATGTGTAAAGCCCTTCTTTAGGGCTTCAAATTTAATTGGTAATTTGCAATCTAGAGTACTTTTATTTTCAGAAAGAATCCTTATCAACAGGTTTATGTCATAACATCTAATTTTCTATTTCTGTTTGTATTACAACAAATCTATTTAATTTATGTTGAAGTTCTAGCAAATTAATCAGTTAAATATCAAATTCTTAGATTATACAGTCCAAAATAGTCACAAAACGGATTACACAACATATTACACATTTTCCATACATAAACTCATATCATAACTTTCATTCTGAACAAAATTAATACTGGAAAAATACCTCTTGAAGAAGAAGTTTGTCCCTTTCTTTCCTATTGTTGCAAACTGCTTGAAACTGCCTGAAAACTGAATCTTTTCCTCCCAGCCAGCTAGGAGCAGAGCCTCTCTGGCTCCCTATCTCCAGGAACCCTTGTGGTTTCCTAGCCCTCCGAGCCCAAAATCCACAACAACACCGATGCCCCCTGTGACAGACCTCCAACAAGCTCCTCAAGCAAAACCACAACAAGCTCCTCAACAAAACCAGTTATACAATCCTCCCACAAGCTCCTCCCCATCAAAACCAATAATATAGTCCTCCCCCCTGAAAAAAATGTTGTTCCCTTGCCTTCTCCCCCCTTCCCATCATTCACTGCCTTCTTCCCTCATTTAATTCTCAACTACCCTCCCTCAATTAGGTGTCAACCACCTTATCCCATTTTCATTAATGGGTCATCTACCGATACGCTAAGCCTCAAAATGAAAATTATTAATTTATTAAACCAATATTCCTTAAAAAAAAAAAATCATGATTATTAATTGATTAATTAATTAAATTAATATACATTAAACAAATATTTATGAGGAAAATTAATTAATTAATTAAACTAATATATATTAAACAATTATTTAAATCATGACAATTGATTAATTACTTAGGTTTGTTACATTGTATTTTTACGAAGTTTACAATGACATTGTCTCAGTCTTCAAAGGGTTGTTGTTTGGTGAAAATACCCCAAGTATAACTGACCAAGATAACAAATTATTAGATAAAAAGGGAGTGATAGAACATATGGAAAATCACAATGTCATTAGGATATTCTATTCCAATGAAAATCCCTCTTTTCTTCCATATCATGTATCTGAGAAATTGTTTATTACATAAGTGGCAAGACAATACAACTTCTGGCTACAATTTTTCCATGAAAAGGGAAAAAAACAATTCATCCCCTGGCTGTTGAAGATTGGATATTTCATTTTCAGAAACATAAACAAAATTGATGAGTTTGCAAGCCATTTCAACAGTGTGTTCACTTAAAATATGATGAAAATATCAAGCGATTTGATCCTAACAAAATCTTTGTGAAAAACATGCTTTCGGTAGGATTCATTAACTCGTTCATCCAGATTACCTTGAATGAAGAAGAAGAACAACGTAACAACCAAAGTACTACTGTACAAGAAGCTGGTAACCTAGAAATAATACTAAGTACTAACGAGGTACAATACCCTAAATTAATTCTCAATTAATTGTTTCTAACAAAGCAACAAGTTGACGAACAAGTTGAGATATTTAAAGGGTTATCAGTTGAAATTTTTTATGGCATACTTGAATATAATGAAGATGAAATAGATAATTGGCTAGTTGATTATTCCATAAAAAATCAAGATATTAAGGAAGCGCTACATGGTATTTATATTTACTTAAGAGGCATGGAAGGTGAATTATTGAACATTAAACTACAGCATGAAATAAATGTCACACCAATGAAAAACTATATTGAATATTGGTTCAAAAAGGAAATTGACAAATTAACCAAAGAAGGGTAAGAAACAATTGAGACGGCTCCTATAATGGTCAATGAAGACAATAAAAGAAAAACAACAAGCAAGTGAAGACATGGGAGACCATCATAGTAAGTTCATGTTGATCATACCTTGATTTATTTATTAGTTTTTCATCCAGTTACTTTGCTTCTTTAACTAGAAAGGTTTAACCAAAATTTGATAACTTCTCCTTGTCTTCTTTCCAGTTCTTGCTACTATGTCTCCACCCACCATTCTCCTTCTACAAATCACTTCTATTTGTATTTTATTTATGGTACACAAGATCCCCAATCCCAATCCCTAGGACAAACACATTTAAATTTTAAGGCTTTGTAACAGACTTTATATTTTTCAGAAATCCCAAGAGAACTATTTCGAGATCAGTTTTGACTTTATTTTATAACTCTGATTTTTTAGTATAAAGTATTTTAGATTGATCTATCATTATCTTTATTTGATCTCCCCATGTGTTCACTCTATTAAAGTTATCTTATGCATGTACACCATCTTCTTTTATTTTAAGTGATAAAAAATCTTTAGTTTAACTATGATGGATGTGATGAAATTTTGTTTACCTTTTTTAAGTATATGAAGTGTGAGGTTCCTAGTCATTTCTTAGGGACTCTCTTTCTAAGGGAAAAAATAAAAAAATTATTTCTTTTTACCTTTTTCTTGCAATATTTATGTTTCTTTGATTATCACGACGAACTTCCTCAAAGTCCTATATTCTAAAAAAATCTAGAGTTTCGAGAAAATATTAAAAGAAAGAGGAGAACCACCTCTATAAAAATGTCGGGGAATTTGTATCCCCGTTAGGTTATTGTTTCGGTCATGATGGATTCAAGAATCAAAATTTTTGGTGACCATACTAGGGAATGAATTGAAATTTGAAATATGGTTTAGTATATTTTGAAAGATACATGACTTTTCCCTAGGATGATCAACCCTAGCTGTAAATTGGATTGAATAATGAACAAAGCATCTTACATCAACTATATAATATGGTAATAATGACAGTTGAGACACAATAAGAATTCGAAAGGTCTTGGAAGACATTGGCCCAAGAATAAGAAAGATAAATCCTCTGAAGACAAATTAGAGATGAGTGAGAAGACCGAATGAATGAAAGGTTAGATAGAGAAGAACAAGGATAAGGTGGGGATTGAAGCTGGATGAATGCAAGGGACCCATTACCAGAAGTAAAAGCAAGCAACTATGTATTCTAATAAGTGGAAAAAATATTTTTGAAACATCTATGAATATGGAAGAAAGAAATGAATAATTGCGAGAAGAACCATGAAGAGAAACTCATGAGTAGGGAGAAGGATGTGGAGGAGGTGGTGGAAGAAATAAAGAAAAGTAAGATTAAAAAACTGAAGAAGAGTATGAGATTCCCCTTTAAATATTTGTGGTGAGAAACATGACCTCCATGTTATCCCTAAGGGTACCTTAAAGGAACTTTCTAGAGATGGAATAGTTGATGCCAAAATACACCTTAACTTATTTCTTGATGGTTCTGATTTTCATCATGTTGAATACGATGATGTGATGGTAAGGTTATTTCTTCAAACCTTATCGGGAAGAGCTTATGAATGGTATATGAAATTACCCAGTAGGTGAATTGTCTCATTTAATTACCTCGAAGCCATGTTCCTGACTATTTTTTCCCCTCTAGTTGCATATCATACCCTTCTCACCGATTTCGCCTAGATTGGTTTGAGAAAGAATGAGAGAATACAAGATTTAAATATCAGGATAAATAAAACCTTGAGTAATATTTTAGAAGATAAAATACTTAATGACCCAGTCATACTCGATTGTTATAAGAATGTGATGACCCCAAATGTGAAGTATTCTATCAAAATATCCCATATCGATACCTTGGAGGAGGCAATGATTAAATCCACTGAGATGGAAGAAATTCATATTGAGACAGGTGACGACCCTGACATTATCCTAGTAAAATTACAAAGGTAGTTGGGGAGCTTAAGTATTGATAATCAAGGAGCCTTTAGCTCAATAAATAACAAAGCACCAAAGCCACGACTAAGACAAAATCAAACAATTGGAGGAGTATTTATCAAGGGAACCATACCAAATGTGAAGGTAGAACTTGTTACAGCACAAGAAGCCAATCAAAGAATCAAAATTGCACAAATGAGTAGAACCATTAGGAAAATTTAGAATGAGATAACCATATTAAGAAGGGGGTACAATTATGCAGCAAATCTAAGAATGTCGGTCCAAGAGCAAAGGAGGAACCCTCCCCAAGAAAATAGAGTGAGGTTTGAAAACAATGATAATCCACAAGGGCCAACGGTTCCCAGGAAAAAAAATCCCAATGCATCTATTTTGGATGATGTGTATGATGAGAAAATGGTTGAGAAACAGAACTATTATTTACATGATGAAAGTTCTGAAACTACATAGATGAACGGATGCAATATGTCCATATATGTATTTGAGGAAGGAGACAATGACCCCAACTCGCAAGAGAATGTTTCCCAGAAAAGAGCATTTGTAAATAAATCCAAGAATAAAAATGATTATGAAAGAGAAAATGAAAAAGATAAAGAAAAAATGAATGCGAAAAAGGAAAATGAGAATGTGATGGATAACATTGGAAGCAATAAGAAACACCTGATCTCAAACCCCACCCAGATGAAATACAATGTTGTAGAGGACTTGAGTAAACTAAAGATAATTCTTCCTTTCACAAAAGTGGTGAAGATTCCCCAACAAAGGGAAAACATATTGAGATTGTTGGATGATTTGTCTAGAAAAATGGAAGTTGTTGTTATAAGTCTAAATTAAATCTAGAACAAATCAACTGTCAATTTGAGAGGTAAAATCTCACCCTTTTATATTTCAATTGAAAATCATGATGTTTCACTTCATAATTACATAGTCGATATTAGTGTGACCAATAATATTATGCGACTAGATTTCATGGAGGAATTGGGCATGAATTGTACCAAATATGATGATACTGGTGAAATTATATATGCAATCTATTCCAGACAAGTTCCAACTTATGGTGAAATCGAATACTTTTATGCTTGGATCACGACGGCTCCCCATATTATTACAGTTCTCAATATTATTGTGGTAGACCTTCCTCTAGCATATGGAGTTGTTTTAGGAAGAGATTGGTCGTCTATGATCAAAGGATACATAATGAATGATGAAAGATGCATGATATTTTTAGACAAAGAAGGAGAAATCATTAAGGTTCCTCGTGAACCTAGGAAACCCTTCTCCTTCAAAAAGAAGGATAATGAATCAATGGAAGATTATATAGATGTTGGGATCAGAAACTATGCTATCCTATACATGGAACAAATTGAAATCCTTGAGAAAATTCAAGGTATGGAGAATCCAGAGAATTTGTTTGAAGGTTATTGGAGGAAGTCATTCAATGGAGCTTGCTCAAGTTCCGAGAGTGGATTTGGAATTTTCCTTGTAAGTCTAGGAAAGATTGTGCATCCACATGGTATCAGACTTCAATTTGCATGTACCAATAATGAGGCAAAATATGATGCTTTGATTCAAGGAATGATTCTTTCACAAGAAATGAAGATAGAACATCTAATTGTGACTGGAGACTACGAGTTGGTAATAAATCAAGTCACCCAAAGGTATAAAATAAAAAATTAAAGAATCAATTTATATTTCAAAAGAGTTAATAAATTGATGGAAGCCTTCGGTTATTTCAACATCTCTTTCATCCCATGGGATAAAAATCATAAGGTAGATTCATTAGCTTTGGCATCCTCTTTGTCAAACTTGGATGATGTTCATGGAAAAACATATTTTCAAGTAAAAAGAGTATTCTGACCTTCTATATGTGATAAACAGGAACATTTACAAGTATTTAAGAATAATGAAAAATTGGAAAAAAAATTGTAAAACGATCATGATGATGAAGAAAAACACATATGATCACGTCAAGAATCTCTTGGAATAAATTTCACTCGGAAAGGTCCAAGAAATAAGAAAAATTAATATCAGAACTGATAGTTCCCCAAAATATGTCAACTTGGGAGCTGATTGCACAATTGAAGAAGATGATCAATATGATGCATTATTTAAAGAATACCCCGATGTGTTCGCATGGAGTTACGATGATTTGAAGCCTTATTATAAAACAATATTTCAACATATTATTCCCTTGAGAGAAGGGGCAAAGTCGGTCAACAAAATATAAGGATGGCGAACCCCAAATTAAAACCTCTCACAAAGGATGAATTGGAGAATTTTAAAAAGGCTGGAATAATATACCCCATTAGACGTTATGATTGGATTTGAAACCCTATAATAGTATGAAAGAATACTAGGGAGATCCAGATGTGTGTAGATTTCAGGGATATTAATAAATAAAGTGTAAAGGATAATTATCCTTTACCTAACATGTGTTTTCTTCTCCAGCAAGTTACATGATCAACCTGCATGTCCATGTTATATGGTTTTTCTGGATATAGTCAAGTCTTAGTTGTTGAAGAAGACAGAGCGAAGACAACTTTTATAACACCTTGGGAGACATATGAATATGCTAGGATTCCCTTGTAAATTCTAACCTTGTACAATATCTACTGCAAACATATATTCATAAAAAGAACAAAAAATATACAATGGAAAATACAAACATTACACATAGATTTTTCCCCTAGAAACACAAAGAGGGAAAACCAACATATTCTATATTCATTCATCGTGTTACAATGTTTACAATACAAAATACATATAGGATCCAGCGGCATCCAAAACCCTAGCCCAATGACCTGGATTATTCCAAAACCCTAATTCCTTAACCAAAAATAGAAAACTATTGGCAAAGAAGCCATGTGCTCAAAAACCACCTAAATATAATGCAGTCCCGAGGTAGAAAAAATGTTGTCCCAATGCAGAATATAACACATATGCAACATCCCTTTGGTTTAAAAGATGCAGAAGATACATTTCAAGAGGATATGGATCATTCTTTTGAGGGTTTGATAGGAAAATTCATGGTGGATTATCAGGATGACCTGACAGTACACTCAAAAATAAGGAGTGGTCACGTTCATCACCTGAGGAAATTTTTTGACAGATGTAGATTATATGGTGTTTCCTTAAATCCAAAGAAATTTTTATTTGTTGTAACTCAAGGAAAACTGTCGGGTCATATTATGTGCAAGGAGGGAATATATATAGATCCTGAATGAGTTAAACCTATAAATGAAATTATATTGCCAACATCTAAGAAAGGAGTTCAATTATTCTATGGAATGGTCAACTTTGTACGAAGATTTTTCCTTGACTATGCAAGTATTTTCAAGCCAATCAATTTATTGTTAAAAAGGGACCAAAGGTTTGAATGGACCATAGATACACAAGAATATTTCCATAATATCAAAAAGGAAATCAATGCAAATCCAATCCTCACTAGCCCATATTATCAAAGCGACTTCATCACCCATTCGTTTGCTACATAAATGGTTGTTGCATATATTTTTACTTGGAGAAATACCAAGGGTGAAGAACTCCCAATTAGCTTCATGAGAAAAACCTTTCATGATAATGAATTGAGATCTTCAGAATTGGAGAAGAAAGCCATATCTCTTGTACAAGTGGTGGCACACTTTTGGCCTTACATACAAAATTCTCATATCATTGCTTATGTTTCATCCTCTCCTATGAAGATGATTTTGAATCAACAATTGAGAGAAGGAAAATGGGCAAATTGGCTGGCGAAGATTCAAGAATATGATACTGAAATTAAACCTTTAAAGACAGTCAAAGGACAGGGGTTATGTAAGCTCATTGGAAATAGTGATTATTTGGATGGAATGATTTCAATATTAGTAGGAGAACCCATGGAAGATTCAGAATGGTATAAATATATTGTATTCTACTTGAGGTCCGAACAATTTCCAGTCACCATGAACCCTAAAGAGAGACGAACATTGAAGATGAAGTCAAAACAATATGTGTTGAATGTTGATAAATTGTTCAGAAGAAACTATGATGGTATATTGTTGAGATGCATTGATGAAAATAAAGCTCAAGAAATAATGAGATAATTCCATGAAGGAATATGTGGTGGAAATGTTTCACCTACTGCCACCTCCCATAGGATGATAAGATATGGTTTTTATTGGACATCAATTTTTAAAGACTCATATTATACAATAAGGAAGTGTGTATCTTTTCAACAATTTTTAGGGAAAATGAAAAAATATGCAATTCCATTACAACTTATATCTGTAGAACAACCATTTTCCCAATGGGAACTTGATGTTGTTGGGAAAATAAACCCAAAGTCAAGATAGGGACACATATATATTCTCACCACTACAAATTATTTTACAAAGTGGCCAGAAGCAGTGGCATTAAAAAGGGATGATTCTGAAGAGTTGATTAAGTTTCTCAAATATAATATTTTTTCAAGATTCGGTGGCGCAAAAAAATTCATCACTGATAATGGTTCGATTTTCATTGGCTTAAAATTTACCAATTTTTTTTGGAGAATATGGAATTGTTATGGGGTAGTAATCAAACTATTATCTATAAGGGAATGGTCTTGCAGAACCCACTAATAAGACAATCATTTAGATATTGAAGAAAACTATTGACAAGAACCAAAGGAATTGGCATTTAAAGTTGACTGATGCATTGTGGGAAATCAGAATGACTCTGAAAGATAGCATTGGGATGTCTCTGTATACATTGGTTTGTGAGAAAGAAGAAAAAATGCCAATCAACCTCGAGCTCAACACCTTGAATTTTGTAGTCAATATAGAATATTGAGAAGACAATGAGTCAATGCAAAAGAGGATCAACCAGTTATTGAAATTGGAGGAAGAATGAAGTAAAGCCTTGAATAGAACTTCTTATTGACAACAGAGTATAAAAATATATTTTGACCAAAATGAAACCATAAAGAATTTTTAGAAGGGAGAACTGTTGTTACTTTGGAACAAATATAAGGAGAAACCATCGATGCACACAAAGTTCGAAGCACTCTGGATTGGACCATACATCATCGAAAAGATCGTGGGTTTTAATTCTTATATGCTCAAAGACATGAAAGGTTTCTTCACCTAAAATTTCTCATTTCCCTGTACATAATTTTTCATTTTAATTTATTCAGTTTGTATATCCATACCTTTTACTCCATATCCAAATGGATGGAATCTCTTGGTCATGAAGATTATGGATTCTTGAAAACCCACAGGGGGTTATCATCCCACAGTTGGAGCTAATTGTTGAGATCATTTCCTGTTTCTGAAATTTTCTTCACCTTTCTATTTTCCCAACTTCCATTTTCCATTTAATTTCCCTCTTCTATACCTACCGTTGTTTCCCTTTTTCCTTTTTTCCCTTTTTATATCCCTTTCTAATTACCATACTTGGTCCTATTTAAAAAAATTGACGAGTTCATGAGTAGGCGGGTTCGCGGGTCTTCATCCCCATCCATTTTCCTATGCCACAAGTCCGTTTGACCACCTTGCTATATTATACTTATCCTTTTTACAACATTACGGGTTCACGAGGTCGAGCTTTCATTATCCAAGTTTTTCTATCTCCACTCTGCACCCAAAATTCCATGATCCTCATTTCAACCATCAGACTTGTCGCAGATCTTGAGTCCCTAAAAGCATTTTATTTCCCCTGCACGAAAGTCTGATCGACCTCTTTTTTTACACAACTTATTTTTTATCATCTACAACCGTGGGTTCCCGGGTTCATGAAAATCTTAATATTCAAATATACTCTCATCTATCCCTTCCATTCTCATGATTTTTCCAATATGAATTAAATGTTGTTTAATGCTAACAACTAATTGTGAAGGATTGGAAAATATTTTCATTAATGGAGAAAGAATCGAGGAGATTACTCATTAAATTGCATTAATTCACCATTTTCAAAAGGATTATATTATTTTCATCTCTCCGAAAAGATTCATTTCATGTTAATATTCAGCTGAAAACTTTTGTCATCCTAATGGTAACAACACGTAGATAGAAATTATGTGGAAATAATTTAAATATTTTTGGTCGTGAAGACAAAAAATTTCAGTTTTCCAAAGCATATTCATATTACTCATCTCCCTCTACACAAAAATATGTAATATAGGCATCCATAATCACTCATGCAGGGTGTGTTCCTGAGGTATTTGACTGTAAATAACTTGTTGCATGGTACATTGAGAAGTACGTTCTGAGCCAGAGAATTATAAAACTCCAATATCGTTCCCCCATTTCCCTTTCACTGCAAGTGTTTCGCAAGATGTTGAAGCTCTTAGAGACAACACTCACCTTCAAAGGAGAAGATTGCAGAGTTTTTTTGAAGAAACATAACAATGGTCTGGACTTCCTACTTGAATATTTGGAGAATCCTATGTCTATTCCAAAAGTCATAACCAGGATCAAAGTAGACTCTTTTAAGAATCCCTTTTGAGATATTGCATAGTTGTTCACCATATTGACTGGTCGAGAAAGCACTTCTACCGTTTATCTCTTTCTCAATATAATCAAGTCTTAGTTGTTGAACAAGATAGAGAAAATCCAACTTTTATAACACCTTGGGAGACATATTCATATGCTAGGATTTCCTTTGGTTTAAATAATTGAGGAGCTACATTTTAGAGGGCTATGGACCATGCTTTTGAGGGGATGATAGGAAAATTCATGGTGGATTATCAAGATGACTAGACTATAACTCAAAAACAAGGATTGATCACTTTAATCACCCGAGGAAAGTTTTTGACAAGTAAAGATTATATCGTTTTTCCTTAAATCCAAATAAATGTTTATTAGTTGTATCTCAAGGAAAACACTTGGGTCATATTGTGTGTAAAGAAAAAATCTATATAGATCCTAAAAGAGTTAAAGTTATAAATGAACTTAAACCACCATCATCTAATAAATGAGTTCAATCATTCTTTGTCAAGATCAACTTTGTATGAAGATTTGTCGCGACTATGCAAGTATTGTTAAGTCAATCGATTTATTGTTAAAAAGGGACCATAGGTTCGAATGGACAATGGATACACAAGAATATTTCAATAATATAAAAAAGGAAACCACTACAGCTCCAATCCTCATTAGCCAAGACTTTCAAAGAGTCTTCATCATCTATTCGTTTGCTACATAAATGGTCATTTCATCTATTCTTACTCAGAGGAATACCAAGGGTGAAGAAATCCCAATTAGCTTCATGAGAAAATCCCTTCATGATTATGAATTGAGATATTCAGAATTGGAGAAGCAAGACCTGTCTCTTATAAAAGTGGTGGGGCACTTTCGGACTTACAAACTAAATTCTCATATCATTTCCTATGTTCCATCCTCTCCTATGAAGATTATTTTGAACCAACAATTAAGACAAGGAAAATTGACAAACTGATTGGCGAAGATTCAAAAATATGATATTGAAATTAAACCTTTAAAGGAAGTCAAAGGAAATGGTTTATGTAATATCATTGAAAATAGTGATTCTTTGGATGGAATGATTTCAATATCAATAGGAGAAACCATGGCAGATTCAGAATGGTATAAATATATTTTATTATACTTAAGGTCGAAACAATTTCCAGTCACCATGAACCTTAAAGAGAGAAGAACATTGAAGCTGAAGTCAAACATATATGTGATGATTTCTGATATATCGTTCAAAAGAAACTATGATGGTATATTGTTGAGATGTGTCGATGACAATAAATCTCAAGAATTAATGAGAGAATTCCATGAAGGAATATGTGTTGGAAATTTTGCACCTACCGCCACCGCTCATAAGATAATAAGAGTTGGGTTTTATTTTCCATCAATTTTTAAAGACGGATATGCTACAATAAGTAAGTGTGTATCTTATCAACAATGTTTAGGGAAAATGAAAAAATATGCAATGCCATTACAACCTATATCTGTAGAACAACAATTTTCCCAATGGGGACTTGATGTCATTGGGCCAATAAACTAAAAGTCAAGGAAGGGACATATATATATTCTCACCACTGCATATTATTTTACAAAGTGGCCAAAAGAAGTGTGGATGTGAGGAAATTTTGTTTACCTTTTTTAAGTATATGAAGTGTGAGGTTCCTGGTCATTTCTTAGGGACTCTCTTTCTAAAGAAAAAAATAAAACTTTTCTTTCTTGTTACCTTTTTCTTGCAATCTTTATATTTCTTTGATTATCACAACGAACTTCCTCAAAGTCCTATATTCTAATAAAATCTTAAAAAAAAAGGAGTACCACCTCTATAAAAGTGCAGGCGTATTTTTATCCCCGTGAGGTTGTTGTTTCGGTCTTGATGGATTCAAGAATCAATAAGGAATTTATGAGTTAAGGAGTCTAGGGAAATAAGAAATCAGAAGTGTTGATAATGAATATTTTGTAGTAAGTATGTAGGAATTGTAGAAAATGGTGAAGCAGCATCGATGTGACAACAACATCAAGTAAAAACATAAGGCATATTTGAAGAGAAGGAAACTGGATTTTGAAGTTGGAGAATTGTTCATGGTACATCTCATAAGAGAAAGGTTTCCTAGAGGGTAATATGAAAAATTAAAACTCAAAAATATTGGACCATGTAAAGTGTTCAAAAAAATTTCCTCAAATTCTTATGAAATAGAACTTCTAAGTAACCTTGGAATTTCTCCATTTTTTAATACATCATATTTGTACCATTTCAAAGAACCAACAAAAAAATTCTCAGATGCACCTAATAGATACAACATTTACACCATTGACTCGGAGAAACAACTACATATATCCCATCAAAAGAAAATTGAATCTATGTTGGAAAAAAAGGGAGTAAAGAAGGCAATGTGAAAATAATATTTCCAGTACTTAGTCAAGTGGAAGGGACAACCACTTGAACATGCCATGTGGATGACAATAGAAAAAATATCTAAGTATATTACAAGTATTTAATAACTACTACAACAAGCCCAAGAAAACTTTTTTTCTTCTCTGAGATTCTAATGCTGGTGTATCTTCTACAACATTCTAATATTTAACCTCTAAGATCATAAGAAATTTATGAGGAAGTTGGTTTCCTCATTGTAACTATTTTTAATCATTTTCCTATGTTGTAGTAGTCTAGGGTGTTTGAGAAGAATGAAGTTTTTCCACGAATGTAATAGAAGGTGGAATAATTAAATAAATTAAGAATTATGTTTGTATATGATCCTATCATTTGAGATCATAACCGATTTGTCTTAAGCTAAATAGAGGTTCTATGTAATTTTGGCTAGATTTGATCCTATCTCCATGGATTGGGTTAATCTGATCCATAGTGCATTAAAAGGATGATAGGAGAGAATAGATTCATATGAAAGGGTTGCATAGTGAGAAGTGTGAGTGTGAAAAGGTCTAAGAGACCAAGAAGGGAATCATGGCTATTGTCTCTATATTTGTGTTCCTCTTCTAATAATAATTGTAGGATTTTTGAATTACATTTTTTTACTTGTTTGGATTCTATTATGATGTCAATGGTGTGAGAATGAACATGTATTACATGTTCCATATCGACCCTTACACGTAGTGAAATCTATGCTATCGAGTACTCTGTGTTTTGTCCTCTTTAACATGGATGAATTAAGGTTTCACAAGCAACCTGAAGTCGAGGAATATTCATTTTCGATCACGATAGGATCGAAGATGATCAAGTTCTAATCGAAATCGTTGAAATATAAAAAGACATACCACAAGTCCCATCAGAACGTTGATTAAAAATGAATATCGACACTTATAGTTTAATTGCAAGAATATAACTAGCATGGGGTTTAATTTATGGCCACCCTCGGCAATTTCAACAAATGCACAATTTGAAATCCATGTATCAACATACATAAACTATGCGATAATATATATCATTTTCAAATTTTACGATTGGCATGTGATAAATATGCTTCATTTTTTTAAATATAATAAACAAATCGGTGCTTTAAAAAACTTAAACAAACTAGTGTGTTTAATAAGCTAAACAAACTGGTACATTGTATTTAATATAGTCACAGAAACATATGGATTATAGAAGCATCAGGGCAGACATAAAATACAAGCGCATAAAAGTTGCATACAACAAAATGGGAGTATAGGGCATAATAACCATAACTGACCCAATGTGTTTGTGTCATATGTATGCACCAGTGATATAATGTAATGGTGAACCAATGCATTTTCGTCTTATGTACAGACTACGGAATTTCGTGTAATGGTTCTCTGATGATTTTTTGTTTTATTTCGGCACCAAGAATTTATGTAATGGAACACATATGTGTTTTTAAGTTTTATTTATGTTCTAGGGATTTTTGTGTAAGATGATTCTGTTGTGTTTTATGTTTAGGTACAGACTGGAGTGTTTTATTTAATGGTGTACCAATGGGTTTTGACAATAAAAGCATCGAAAAATATATATTAAAAAAAAAAAGTACAACCTTCGTCTGCCCAAATTTTTTTAGTTGTATGGAACATTCGTTAAAAACCTCCACATCCAATAGAGCAGGTTGTAGAGAAGTGTTTTTTGAATTTTTTTCAAAGTTTTGTAACACTAAAATCCTTCGCAATAACCTCCACAAGAATGTGTTCTCCTTGTAGTGAAAGCTGGATAAAATCATATAAACAAGAAAAGAAGAGACCTCAAGGTGTAATAGAACATTGTGTTAGACATAAATATATTTGAGTGATAGAAAATTATCAGACCACATATTTTGATTATGTGTCATGGATTTGATAAAATTGTACCATAGGTTTTGAGGCCTAAAATGACCCTCTATTATGTAGCTTGTGCATTGGAAGTCACTATACCTTAAGGAAATACATGATACAATTAATGCTAAAATATCAATAAAATTTAGGGTTTAAACCCGATATGAGTTTATAAATAGTAATTTAAAAATGTGTTTTGGAGACTATAAACTTGAATTAAGGAATCTTTTGTGACCATAGAGCCATGTTAGTGGTTTTAACATCTAGTTGGACCCATGAACTTAGGAAAATATTGAAATGGATTCCACAAGGGATAATAGAGAGTTAAATTTGTGATTAAATGCTAGGGACCTAAGGAGTTCACTCAAGTTCTAGGCATCCCAATTAAGTCCCACATTTAGCCTAGGGTGAGAGTGTCTTTGAGAATGTGATCCATCACATTAGACAAATATTTGACTAGTTTCGTATTATCATTGACTGGGTCATGTATTGAATGAGACATAGGATTGGACCACATAAGGAACCTCTTTGTGGGTAGGATTATGTGAGTACCCAAGTGTGAATCTCATATGCTACATATCCAAGTTGTCATCGGATCATAACTAAGTAGTCTCACCATATGTGTGTACTATAATAATAATAATAATAATAATAATAATACGATAATATATACATCTTTAACTTGGATATATCATGCATCGAGAATGATAAAATCCCCATAAGTGCAAATTTATCTTAACTCTTCAAAACAAATAAATAGTTTAAGCTTAGAATGGTTTTATCCCTCTTTTCACTTGATAGATATAGGATTAACATGGTTCTAAAATAGTATATGTTTCTACACGAAATCCATAATGGTTGAGTTTGGGTCCTCTGCAAAAGTTGCAAGCTAAAGAATTTTCTTCCTTTATGTAACCAAAATCCATTTTCTCATTAAAAATCCTACCATTGTAAAAATCAATGCTGTGAACAATAACTCTATTAGAAATCCTCATGCAATAATTTCTTTTTCTTTTTAACCAAAAAATGTTTAAATAATTTGAAACAATTTCCTTTAATCACATTAAATGGACAAATTCTTCAAACCTTGTATATTAAAATAGTAAAAAAAAATTGTTGTCATAAAATTAATGTTATATATCACTGAAGTACAACTATAAGAGTATCTAATAACACATTATGACGAAAAAGTAATCACAAGAATTGTGATCATAGATGGCTTTAATAATCACTATCTAGTATTGAGTTTGTTCAATTGAAAAGAAAAGAAAAGGAAAATATATTAAAAAAAATCATTTATGTAAAAAAAAATGTATTTTATAATTATTAGTCCCTATCAAAGGCATGGGACTATAGAAACAACTTTTTTCATTGATTTCATTTTTGTTTTTACATTGACCAAAAATTTCTTGTTGTTTCCCAAAGTTTAACTTTGTTGCGAGTGATTCATTTTCTTTCTTATCTTTTGATTAGTCCTTCAAAATATCTTATTGTCGGGGAAAAAAAGGGAATTTAATAAGTAATTTAATTATTCACATTTATTATATGGTTGGAATGGGTGCATCTATGAGTCTCAAAGTTATGAAACCATCCTTATTTCTGAAGCTTTCAACTGTGTCAGTTGGTAATTGTGGACATTTAAAGTTGTCATCCAGACAATATGTATATATATTTATTATACAATAAATAGAATTATGTATGGAATTCTGGCTACCACCAGGTCCCAATAGAGCATACCAATGTATGAAAGACTTTCTTCAACTCCAAATAAGGTCTTTTTGAATGGTTGGTCATGTCCTTTGGCTTGAAAAATTCCCTAACAAATTTCATGAAGATGATGTACAATATCTTGCGGCCTTCCACCAATTATTTTGTGGTGGTGTGTTTGGATGACATTCTCATATTCAACAAGAATTGGGTGGAACACTTGCAACACATTCAACAAGTTCTGCACACTCTACGACAACAGAAGCTATATGAAAATTTGGAAAAATGCTCCTTCGGCATGAACAAGGTCCAGTATCTAGGATACATTTTTTATGAGCATAGGATGCATGTCAATCCAGCTAAGATCTAGGTCATCCATGACTATCCAGCCTCGACCACTCTCATTGAGCTTTGAATCTTCTTAGGCCTTGCCAATTTATATTGCAAGCTCATGTTGGGATTCTCCCACATTGCATGGGCCCTTAGACAAGTGACCAAGGGAGGTGGAAAGGAAAAATTCATGTGGGGTGAGTCGAAACCAAAAGCATTCATTGATTTGAAGAAACGCTTATGCTCAACCCTGATGCTCTCATTACCTGAACTGCAACAACCTTTTGAGATTGAGATAGATGCTTCAGACAATGTTGTGGTTGTAGTTCTCACTTAGCATGGAGATCCTGTGGCCTATCATATTGAGACGTTATTATATATTATTCGTAATTACCCCACTTACAACAAATAAATGTACTCCATTGTACAATACTACCTCCATTAGAGGAAATACATTCTCAAGAAGGAGACAATCATCCAAACTGATCATAATCCTCTACATTTCATGCACACACAAGGAAAATTGTAGAATGACCGCCATCAGAAATGGTCCACATACTTGCATCAATTCCATCTCAACATCAAGTATAAGACATGGAGCACAAAAAACATCATTGACTTCCTCAGCCGACCTCTAGTTGTAACACTAACCATGGTGCTACACTCCTGCAAAAATGAGACCTCCAACTAGCCCCAAATCTATCAGAGAGATTATGACTTCTCCACTACTTACCAGATGTTGGGAATAAACATAGTTATCACTGATTTTCATCTGCAAGAAAGGTTGTTGTGTCATTTGGTTCATCTCTATGTTCCATCAAGTGAGCGAGTGAAGTTTATTTTGGAAGCTCACTAAATTTGGGTTGCAGGACACTTCGTCATATAGAAGACATTGGAAGTTTTGCAGAAATATTTCTATTGGAAAAAACTCTGATAGGATGTCATCAAGTATATCAAGTCCTACATGGCATGTGCCACTACGAAACTAGCCATTAAGAAACAAGGCATGTACACCCCTATGCCTATTCCTAAAAGGTCTTCAGAATCCATATCGATGGACTACAAGTTGGTACTTACTTCAACCAAGTAGGGAAATGACTGTGTTTTCATGTTGTTGTTCAATTTTCCAAGATGAAGATTTTGGTTGCCTGCACGAAGAGTATCATAATAAAGGACACTACCAAGATCTTCCTCGAACGAGTGTGGGTACATTTTGCAATACCACAAACCATCATCTCCAATCAGGACAATTGGTTCCTCGACGCATTCTAGTCGAGCCTCCAGTCACAACTTGACACCAAGCTCACCAAATCCATGACCTTCTCCCAAAATGAATGGCCAAAATGAGGTCGTTAATAGGATGATCATCCATATTTTGTGCATGTAAAATTCCAATCATCCACACACATGGGAGGAAATTCTTCCCTATGTTCAACATAGTTACAACAGATCCATGCATAGCCCAATCGACAATAACCCCTTTCAGGTGGGGTTGGGATTTCAACCAATGGGTCACATGGATGTTGCACTACCCCTTGCATCCACATAGTAAGAATCATCCCATGAACAAAAAAAATATGATAAAGCCACCAGATTCATTGAACAAATCTAAAACATTCTCCAATAGGTTGAAGATATTTTGCATAATTCCAATGTGAAGTACAAGAAACACCATGATTAACACTGAGTTCCACACAAGTTTCAGGTGGGAGATAAAGTTTGGTTGCACTTGTAGAAAGAATTCCTTACATGACCCCATTGGAAGCTCCATCCACTTTTTCTATGGACCTTACACCATCACCAAGGATTTGGGTGACAATGATTTTGAACTTAACATACCCCCTCACTTGGCTTGTACCCAATTTTTAATGTGGACCTTCTTTGGCCATACTGTCCACCCTTATTGGACACCTTAGAGATAGAAAAATAGTTGACACTGACATAGCTCAAACCTGATTCCATGGAATAGGAATCTAATGATCATATCATGGAAACAAAGGTCAAGGGAACTCACCAAAATAAGCTTCATATTTATTGGGTTTTTAAAGTGGGGAAGCTCCTGCACCAAGGCAAGTGGATCACCCGGGGCCAAATTCAAAAGAAGTTTCCTCATCTTATGGGGTAACTCAATGAAATGAATACCATTGATTCCTAAGGAGATAGGATTGATCCAGTTGGATATCGGTGGCCACCCACATCTTCCAGCTATCTCACATACAACTTTCATCTTGGCAGTTACAATTTTTATCTTGCTAGTTTGTTTCTAGCTTTTTGGGTCCCAAACTTCTGGGGACGTTTTGAGGCCCTAAACAATGTTTTTTGCACCCGCCATAGTCAAAATTTGGATATAATTAAAGTGTTGTTTCATAATGTGTAGTTCTCGGATGGAAATTTCCAATGTTCTATCATGCGCCTAAAACAGAGATTGTATGCAAAATTTACAACCCCGGGAAGTTGATGTGCCAACTTACCCTAATGGGGACCACATGAATTTTGGTGCTTCATCTCCTAGGGTTAGGTTTTTAGATTTCTAGGGTTTTGGCATTCATTTATGATGTAAAAAGGATTTTCGAGCCTCATTTTACTCTTCTTCTTTCGAATGAGCATAGTCGTCACATATTTTCTCAGAGATAAGCTGCCACCATTCTAGCAGGTGTTTTTCAATTGGAATATTTAGAGTTATAGTATATTTCTCATTTAATAGAAGTTAAGTTTTACAGTTTCTATGTTATTATTCATTGTATCTCTGTGTTAATATTATATATCTGTGTTTTCATTTCATTCCACTCATAAATCCAGATCAATTTTACTGTTAATTTTGTTTTTTCGTTGCTTATTGTTTTTATCTACGATGTAATCTATTATAGTTTCCAAAGATGAATCTATTCTCAATTTTAATTTATGTGACTTGCAAGTTACAAGACTTCTAATTTTGACTTCTACAAATCTCTATCAAAGGGTAAGAAATCCTTTGTTTTTCCTGCTTTTTCTATAAACATGTGTCTAGACCAGGTGTAATTATGTATTACACACCTCCACAATCCATAGAGGTATATCACTAGTGTATCCATCACTTGTGCAATCAATCCATGCAATTTATCTTTGTTCAGTTGCAAACCTCTACACTTCCAATAGATGGGCACTACAAATTGAAGCAATTTGAGCTTGGTAATGTATTTATATTTGCAAAATTTCCTACTCAAAATCCTTTTTTACAAGGGAATTGCGTAGGTTGTTGGGAGGATTTTTCTATGAACATATGTATGCACTCGATGCGGTTATGTCTTGTACACCACTTCACTTCACATATGTATATCACTAGCACAAGTAGCACTCATGTATTTTCAATGATTGTGCACATAATTCAAGCCACTTATCATTGTGCATTTTTTCACCTCTGCACTGTGAATTCTGATTTTCATGATATCCCATTCATTTGTAATATGTTGATATGGTTGGATCTACAAGGAAATGGCAACGAATTTGAACTATTGTAAAGTAAATGCCACACTTTTTTATAGGTTGGGAAGTGCCTTATATTTATGATTATGCGTATTTTAAAGGTAATTAGTGTGGGGAAAGGACATTTTAGCATACATGGGTCATCCACTGTGGGTTAAATCAATTTGTTCTTCATACTGTATCTACATTTCAAAACTTTATTGGTCAAATACCTTTTCACTTTAGCTATTTTTCAAGTTGTGCAGAGTCTTTTTCTATGACCATGTCTCCCTAGTCCATAGAGATATTGTTTTTGTGCCTCCACACTGGAAAAAAGTATATCGTAGGAATAGAAAGAACTTGGTCTATTTTTTAGCATTGTGTTGAGGATCCATTCCACTCATCCTCACGATCTATTGTGATTTTGTAGTTTCAGACCATGGGTTGTGATAAGCTAGGTAATTTGGAGAATGGAGGAGTCATTTATGGACTTTAAGCAATTCGAGCTCTCTGATTTATTTATGTTACAAACAATTCGTAGTGAAATGCCCTTATACTTAGTGTTTTTAGGCCGTGTGGAATATTTTTTTGTTGTGATATTTCCATGCTCTTCACGGGAATATGCCCCGCAAAGCAAACACTTACTCTATTTTCAATCCTTGTATGAGGAATCGACATGTTAAACCCTTGTGCTAAGAATTCATACCAATTATGGTCTGGCATTTGTGCACTTGGGTGTATTGGCACTTCTGCAGTCGACACAACTATATCATCTACACTTCCACACTAGTGTATGCCTCACAGAGCCAACACTTGGTCTATTTTCAAACCTTGTGTTGAGAAATGATATAACTCATCCTTCTGCACTACTGCACCTCCGCACTTCCAATAGTTCTACATCAATAATTATGACAAACGATGTAATTTGTATGATAACTCACTGATATATGGCACATTGATTTTCTTTGATTTATGAGGAAAGGGCAGAGATATAGAAGTAATGTGAAGCAAATGTGACTCTTATCTATGGATTTCTCGATGGTTTTTGTTTATTATTACCCTTATTCAAAAGGTAGCTAATATATGTGGAAAATAAATTTTAGTATATTCACATCATGATCTTTTCCTTGGGGAAATTTCATCTCTGTAATCTATTTATCTCTAGATAATTTCCTAGTCAAAAACATTTTTACTTAGCCATTTTTTAGGTTGGGAAAAAGATTTTTCTAAGGACATATCTCCACCCACAACACACCTATGTCTCTCGCACAGTCAACATTTGGTCTATTTTCAACACATGTGCAGAGAATTCATATCACTTATCCTTCCGCACTCTCACACTCCAACAATAACAATTGTTGGAGTTGTTGAAAGTATTCATCTAGTGTCTTTCTTTTATTCAATGGTCTACCATATTAATTTATGTATTTTAAAAACACATGCTACTATTTTCTTTGTTTGTTTTTATATGACCTATGTCCATGGATATTGTGCAATATAATACATAGAAAATATGCTAATATTCACATCCGACATGTTGATTGCTATGTGTTCCAAAACAATCCATTATTATTTTTTGATAATGTGTGGTTCATGCATAGTGAAGTTACTTCATTTCACTGTGATTTGCATTGGAATCGGTGTGTCGTTTAAGAAAACCAATCCTCATTTGTTGGCTATATTACACAATCAAATGGTAGAATGAAATATTTTTTGGGTGTATCATATATTCCAAACAAAATTAGTAGATTCTTATTATTTTTATTTTTCAGGTATAGGTTAAATTGGTCAAAGACTATTTCGGAAACTATGTGGATAAGAAAGAATCAAAGTTAAACAAAAACAAAAATAAGGTATTCTATTTTGATATTTTATTTTATTTTTGTTTTTTCGGTTTCTCAATGCTATAGACAGAGCCTAAGAATCATTTGAATGACATAAACTAAAACATGGACGATACAATAAATATTGAAAACTATGAAAGAAATTAGTAGTGCATTGTGCATGGCAATATTGACCATGCGCTACATAGAAATGGTATTTTTAGATTGGATTCATTTTCATATAGTCCTAGGGATTGTTTGTTTGATGCATTGCATGTCCTGTTGCATTTTTGCTACTCTTCCATTGAATTGTGAAATGGAGTAATATATCATTTATTAGTTTCTTTGGAAAATGGAGATATAGAGGCATTGGAATCATATGATCTTGAGCTTGTGGCATTGGAATGTGATTTCTTGTATGAATTGCAGTGGATTTGTGGCATTAATATATATATATATATATATATATATATTGAAAATGTGGTTGTCAGCATCTTTGAATGTAAATGAAAATGAAAGATGGATATGCGGAGATACATTTTTCGTATGATGCTTAGAATAAATTGATAAATATATTGTTGCATTTTATTCACTAATGAGAAAAACAAAGTATTTTCAATTCAATAGAAATGCAAATGCAGATCCATATTGCATCTTGTTTCTTGATGCAAATTTTGTTAGTGGTCATTACGAACCATTGCTAAATACACAAAGCTAGCTAGATGAAATCTTGAACAATTTAATACTTAATTGTCACTGATGTGCAAAATCCTCAAATACTATTGGAAATGTAATATGGATAAGATGAATTCTTATGAATTGAGCAAATAAATACATGTCATATCTAGTTGCGGTGATAGTTTGTTCTGAGAAGTTTTCTATTTGATATCCATAGAATTGGATGTACAATCCTTGAGACTTTATATTGTCCAATACTTTTGCAATGCAATGAAAAGTAGTGACCATAATGCATTGAATTTATTGCATGAATATATGGGACCTGGTGCAATACATAATACAAAAATTATTGTGAATTGGCAAGAGTATCTTATAAATATGGAAATTCCATATGAAAAAGGAAATATTGAGGGTGGAGGATTTTGTTAGCAATGAATATCATTCATTTTAAATGTAAATGTTCAAGTGTGGTTCCTCCATGGAAACAATATTGTCAACTTGTATTCTGATAACTCAAACTTTGATAAAACAATTGATGTGTTGTCATTTGAAACATATAAAATTCACATTCAATATGATCCATCATTGAGATAGAAGTACAATGACATATGTGAACAACATTGTGGCCAATAGATAATGGGTGGAACCAACACATGTGGAAGCAACTATGATGGAGATACAGTACAACCATTGAGAAAAAGTATGAATCATAGTGTATTAGTTCTAGAACATGTATGGGGAAGACGCCAACATAAATTCCATGCACATTGTGGGGATATAATTACATTAGCAAGTAGTAGTGTATCCCTTGAAATGAATTTTCATAAAGAAAAGAGAGGTGTAGTTGAGAATAACATAATTAGTTATAAAAGACTAAAAAATATGATACATGAAAAAAATGCAATCATGCATTCCCTGCCAAGCATTGGATGAAAAGGAATTCACATGAACAAGATGAAAATTCAATAAATGTAACAACACTTGGTAGTAAAAACGAATGAGTCACATATAGGAAATTAAAAAAATAAAGTCCAATGCCAAAACTAGACAGAAAATAAAAAAGATATGTTCATGTAGTGAGCATATCGATGTAAAAAAGAAACAAGCATAGTGACTCTATGTGAAACAAATCCAAGACACATCTAGGAACGAATGTGAAATTTGTGAACAATTTCATTTTTCAAAGAACATTGAATGCGTCAATGAATAATTGAAGAAAGAATATCTAATCTTGAAAACATGTAACAAAACATTCTCTTCTAACAAGATATGTATTAGCTACAAAAGAACACTTGAAAATGGGAAACTCTCATCGTTTTCAACAACCAGAGAGATAATATGCAACATGCCATTACCAATTGCAAGTACACTCTGAAAACTTGAAGAGAGACTTGTATCACTCAGAATTTCATTTGCACAAATTAGACAATAGGGCTACAAATGATTGTAGGTGGGCTTGACAGGGTCCATCATCAATGTGCATGTCCATATGAATATTGTCCAAAAGACATTGTCACAATCTATGGATGAAACAATGAAAATTGTAATTGCATTGAAAAGACGACTGTAGTACAAAAATGCATATCATACCAGAAGAGTATGTGTAAACATTTTTATTAGAGAATTACAAGAATTGTGTTCCAGAGCTCTATACAAGGATGAAAACATCACTACAAACAAAGAATGGATTGATTTTCTCAAATAAGGTAGTAAAAAATGCATAGAAAACACAAATTCTTATTGTGAAAGTTATATGGAGACATAATCAGATAGTGAGAGACCTAGTGAAACATTGGTACATGGATTCATAGAGTCACATTGTATCCATGATTTGTAGGACTAGTTCATTGAAGTTGCACCTACTGAAGGATAGTGTCCACTTGGAGTATTCATGGACAAATACGCAGAAGAGATGAACTTTCCAACCTATTCTAAGGATCCACGTGATGACGACATTCTAAAAACATTTAGTTACTGAAAACTAGTGAAATGGGAATTGCTACATGCTAGCAACGATTTCTCATATCACACAACAAATTTTTTCTTGAAATTGGTGCAAAAAATAATTAGAAAAGTTATTTCTTGTGAGTGGATACGAATAAGAAAGGAAAAAATATGAAGAAGAAAGTTAGTAACAAAAGATGTGAAGTACAAACAAAATTTGGAAAAGATAATTAAATTTGATATTGGAAAAATAGATTTCAAAAATATTCACATTTTTCCTGATTACTTGCGACATATTAAGAAAAAAATATTTTCAATGATCAGATAACTAAGGCCTCTGACATTTTTTGTCACATTCACAAGTGAAGAGCATAAATAGCTAAAATTGGTCTCTACATTGATTAATTTGTATAGGAACTGAGAAAATGGAAAGCACTATTAAACACTCGAAGATAGGGACATCGATGACGTGATAAGAAAGGACCCAATCACTTGTTTAATTAATTTTTACTTGAATAAATAAAATATATTAATGTTTGATTTTTATCCAAAATTGAAATAAACATATGCCAAAACTTCCACCTAAAAATAGGTTCTTAAACTCTCATATGATCACCAAAATTCACAAAATATCTTATTAGTCCTTGCCCTTCAGGCTGCAGTGACTATTAGTAAACGGTTTTATCTATTCTATTAGTTATGCACTCAGACAAAAGAAGCACAAACTATTTTAAATCAAAGTTTTGAAATTTTTATGCAATTTCAAAACTCAAATTTGATTTTTTAACCTAAGTCTTCAATTTGAGGTTTTATTTGGCCTCTTCCCGAGGCACAACCAGACCATATCTTATCTCAAAAGGAGTTTAAAGTGCATAGTTGATGATTAATTTTGTCGAGTTCAAGTAATGCTATAACTAAGTCTAGCATTGCTTCTTGACATTAAATGTTAAACCATACCATTCTCTGAATCCTAAATCTTCTCCAATGTTTATTGGAATTCCCATTTGTCGCCTTGTCACATGTTGCCTCTATACCTTGTCAGACATTGCATTTGTTTGGCTCTTGTTGTATTTGTTTGGCTCTTGGCATGGTGCCCATGTGTTGCACCACCAAGATTAAAAATGCTTTATCCTTTCACCATCAATAGCCTGTAGTTTACAATAGTTTTAATTTTATAAGTGCATGCTTCATGTAACGACCTCCTCGTTATGACCACCATTCTAGTAACAGGTGCAAATTTTTTTTTTCTTTCTTTAAGGTGTGTGCGCGTGTAGAAGTAACTACACACTTAACTGCATGACGCCACTCGACAACCAACAAGACGGAACCATGAAGTTCAGCGCAAGAAGACTGAAGGCACTCAACGAGAAATTGCAACAAATACGACCATAGGCAGACGGCGCACAACACATACATTAAGACATACTGGGGTGCACAGTGAGGACACAGAGGGAAGAATCCAGGGTGTTAGGGTTACTATTTCTGCACAGGAAAGCAGGGCGTTTAGTCTTATGTCTTCTCGAAAGAAGATTAGACAGGCTCCTGGCCGACTGCTCAGGCAGAAACTAGTAACCCGATCTAGAATAAGACACAAGCGAGACGGACACAACAAGACGACCCCGACGTATTACAATGACAACAAGAAATAAACGCCCCTAGACATGAGGCGTACAACTAGCAGCCAGGTGCAGAAAATGACAACAGGTGTTAAGTACAGTACAGTCACGGATGGAAGAATCCAACGGTAGAGTTTACTATTTCTGCACAGAAAAGCAGGGCTTTTAGTCTTATGTCTTCTTGAAAGAAGATTAGACAGACTCCTGGCTGACTGCTCAGGCAAAAACTAGTAATCTCTGTCTGGTGTGTCGCAAGAGTGGAAACCCTGCCTTTAAAGGGCCCGAGACTCTTGATCCGGCACTGGATTCCTTATACAGAAGGATCACACACACAGACATGACTCCTAAGGCTACCCGGGGGTGACTATATCCCGCCCGACATCCGACCAAGCAACCAACTGAATACTATCAAGTGCAACATAAACAAGAAGGACGACTACGTCCTTTACGGATGGCGGATGACAAAAGGACTCCGACAACGAACACCCAAGTTCAACCTTGTTTAAAAGAACAGCCCCCTAAATGACTATCTCGGAGTAAATTATTTATGTGAGTCAAGTTAATGCACCATATATATATTATTAACAGTAATAAAGTTACACTAACCCTGTCATGAAACATTAACCATCCTTCATTTATATCACCTCTCCGGACCAAGATTCTACATTTACAAAACCTCTTATATGCTACCATCCACCAAATGATAATGACCTTCCTAGATAAAAACATTCAATTAACATGAGGAGCTCTCAATGTGATGTCATTAATTATCATATAGTTCAATAGCAATGCATTAAAAATAACATCATAATTATAGGTAATCATCAATTGAAATTAACAAAATACATCGTAACTAAAGGTGGCAATCTGTAAAATAATAAATTCTAAAGTGTTAATGATTAATGGGCCATAATTGGAATGACCAACTATCAGTATTACAAATGACAATATTTAAAGATAGAAAATAATTAAGGAGGTCATCATATGGAATTACATCGTAATTATAGGTGACCTTAAATTTGAAATAACAGTTTACATCAGAATTAAAAATGGTAAGCTATAATGGCAACTTTTAACCTAATTTACAACAATTAAATTTTTGGTAGTCATTACAGCATTCTATGATTAGCTCCAACATTATTTATAGACGGAGACTGGCATTCTATAAGTGCCACCTTTAAATTTCATTATAACATGTAATAATTAATATTACTTACCACCTTCTATAAACAATTACTGCGATTACTTATGGAATGAATTGGCATTCTATCATGTCCCCATTAAAATGCATTACAACCCTAATATTTAATTTTAAATACCACATTCTACAGTGAATTACAACATTTTAATAGAGCACGAGAACTGGCATTCAGTAATGACCGTGTGAATTTTCCTTATAGCATTAATAGTATATACAACAATTTGAATCGACTACAACGCTTTAAATTCAAAAGGAGAACAGGCATTACAGCAACCCACTTTACGACAACCAAAATGCAACTGTACCACGCCCAACGTAACAGTAAAAAAATACGCCCCATATCAGTGGCAAACGCCCATTACAATAGTATACCAATACGCCCCATACCAGTGGCAAACGCCCAATAATACAGTATGCAAAGGCGCCCCATAGCCATGGTAAAAATGCCAATAAACGGATGCCAAACAGTGGTAAAAAAGACAATAATACAGTATGCAAAGGTGCCCCATAATCAGTGGAAAAAACACCAATATAATGATGCCAATACAGTGGTAAAAGAGCCATTAATACAATATGCAAAGGTTCCCCATAACCGTGGTAAAAACGCCAATAAACGGATGCCAAAATAGTGGAAAAAAAATGCCAATAATACAGTATGCAAAGGTGCCCCATAACCGTGGTAATAATGCCAATAAATGGATGCCAAAACAGTGGTAAAAAATGCCAATAATATAGTATGCAAAGGTGCCCCATAACCATGGTAAAAACGCCAATATACTGATGCCAAAATAGTGGTAAAAACACCATTAATATAGTATGCAAAGGCGCCCCATAACCGTGGTAAAAATGCCAATATACTGATGCCAAAATAGTGGTAAAAATGCCATTAATACAGTTTGCAAAGGCGCCCCATAACCGTGGTAAAAACGCCAATAAACAGATGCCAAAACAGTGGTAAAAAAACGCCAATAATACAGTATCCAAAATGCTCAATACACAGATGCCAAATGCCCAATATACAGAGGCAACAAAAAAATCCCAAATACAATCGCAAAACGCTCAATATACAGAGTACAAAAATTCCCCATAACAGTGGCAAAAACGCCATTATACAGTTGCCCAAAAACGCCCCAATAATAGTAAAAACGCATAGCATTATGTAAACGTTGTTCAAACGCCCAAGGGTCATTTAAATGAAAAAAAAACGCAGCTCATTAAGCCTTTAAAACTCAGATCAAACGCCCAAGGACCTACATTCTTGTCATGGCCAGAATGCAGTGATAACAGTCTCAGACAATTGCCAGAACCATCTCACAATAACATAGACGAAACGAATTTGCCGAATATAAAAATGCCAGAGCAATCTCACAATATCAGCATCAATCACATTAAATTTGCCCAAATTTGCCAGAACAAACTCACAATAACATTGCTGAAACGAAATTTGCCAAATATAAAAATGCCAGAACAATCTCACAATATCAGCATGAATAACATTAAATTTGCCGAAAGTACAAATGCCTTCTACTTCACCAATTAAAAACATACCGTTGCCTTACACCCGCGTCAGAAGATGTTCCATGCTCTGTGCCGCGTCCCACTCGCCGATCGTAGAAGGCTCAGCGGTACCTCCCAGCCAAACGCTAGGGGTACTCTGCTTTCCCCTTAGCCCCCCGAGCCACAAAGCGGCCACACAAGAACCAGAGATAAGACTAGCTTCTCAGCTCGCCACCACGGCTAAGCTACCACTCCAACACAACTGAGATAAACCCAACTCCTCACAAGCAATCCGTCAAGCCACAATTAGGCAGCGTAACGTTACGCTAACCGTTCATCCCTTTCTTCCTTCTTTTCCCCTTCTTTTATAGAAATTTGAGACCCACCTACTTTCCTAAATCATTATTAAATTAATTTTTAATGACAAATCTCTAAACATTCTCTGCCATCCAAGTGTCACTCATCCCCCATGGTTCTCCAAATTAATTTCTTTAATTAAAAAAACGACTCATTTCCCTCACTCCCCCTAAAGTCGCTCCTAAAATTACTCCTAGGGTTCCTAGATCCCCTCTCATGCTTTTAATAACTTTCCTAAAATGAAGTTTCTGATTTTTAGTAACTCCTTAAATGCTGATTCCTTTTCGCTTTTTTACCCTAGGTCTCCTACTTTCCATTATTAAGTTTCCTTTATTACAAGTTTCCTCATTTCTATTTTTTTTTATTCCTCTCTTTTTATTATTAATTTATAATTTTATATTTTTTAAACCCAAAATGATAAATTCACTTAATAGTCTTTTCAATATATTTTTAAGAGCCTAAATTTTTATACTCCCACTCTTTAACAATTTTAATTCTTCTTTTAAAATTTAAAACCCTGTGTTTCAATTAATTTATCCCCCTCATTACTTTACCCCCCCTTAGTTTAAGAAGACTTTAACTAACACATAGGAGGGTTTTAGTTTACGCCCTTACGTTTATTTTTGTAGGATCTTTTCTTAGGGCTTATCAGAATTTTATCTTTGAGATGTTTTAAATTTAGGTTTAGATTGAACTAGGTGACAATTCATTAGGGGAGTCGTTTTAAGAGTTTTTTCAGGCGTTAAGGTCTAGGGTCTTCTACGTGGTCTCATCATCATCATCAATGTGATGTGCCCTTCAGAACGCACTACGTGCTCCAAGGGTGCCACTCACCTTGTTTGCTTTTGTTGCGCGACGTGCCCTTCAGGATGCACCAGTGCTCCAAGGGTGCCACTCGCTGACTTGTATTTATTTGTGCGACGTGCCCTTCAGGATGCACCACGTGCTCCAAGGGTACAACTCGCCGACTTGACGGATTTGTAGACATCTATAACCCCTGGAGTCAACACTCCGCCAGGTGAACTTGTGGGAGACTAAGGGCTCTAAGGAATAAGGCCCCCGCCTTATTGCGTGCCCCTTAGAATCATCGTGAGCGACTGTCGCAGTCTGCCCTCACGGCATC
>ML780798.1:307349-335499 GCA_009831015.1 Picea engelmannii
CCCCCTTCTTACTGATAGGATCTGATCCTTCAATTGGTATCAGAGGGGGTTGCTTTAGCACAATCTAACAAACTTGAAGGTAGATCATGGAGATGGATCAACAAGAGGGAATGCCTAACAACAAAGCACCATTGTTCAATGGAAGAGGCTATGCTATGTGGAAAATAAGAATGAAAAACTTATTGTTGGCTCTTGGTTTTGATATCTGGAAATCTGTTGTATATGGTTACACTTCACCAACTACTCCACCCAAAGATGCTGCAGGAAAGAAAATATGTAATGAAAACTCAAGAGTAGTTAATGGAATTCTAGCAAGGTTGACTAATTCTATATGTGTGAAAGTTATGCATTGGAAATCAGCCAAATAAATATGGGACAAATTGGAGGTTGTATATGAAGGAGATGAAAAATTCAAGGAAGCCAAACTATAGACCTATATAACTCAGTTTGAAAATATAAAAATGAAAGGAGAAGAAATTACAGATAAACCCATTGTGCAAAAAATACTAAGGTCATTACCTATGAGATATGATGAAAAGATTTCTTCAATTGAAGAACAGTGAATGATAAATCAACAAAATATGAAACAATTTTCAAAGAATCCAAGATAAAGATAAATCAGAAGAAGAAAATCCAATCCAACCATGATGAAGAATATGATATGAAAGAAGCAAATTTCATTAAAAAACTTTAGAAAGGATCAGGGACATACAAAGTAAACTTCCCTTTCAAATGTTTTAAATGTGGCAAGGTTGGTAATTTTGCAGCCAAGTGTCCCTATCCCAAGGAGGACCCTAAAGATGAAGAAAAAAAAATCAAACAATACAAGAAGAAAGAAAAACACAACTACAAGAAAAAAATTTACAAAGGGAAAAAGATTTTTTACTCAAAAGAAGAAAACAACAGTTCGTCAGAGTCTAGTGACAACGATGAATCTGATGATAATGAAGTCCTTTTATTAGGTATTGAAGAATCTAATGAGATAGAAAAAATTAAACATGAGAAAGAGTTAGAATATGAAGACGAAGTTAATATGGAGGAAGAACTTCTCAGTGCCTTGGATGAATTAAGAAAATATAAAACCAGATATAGAGAACTGAAAAGTTTTGTAGTTGAACAAAAGGAAAAACATGAACAAGAAGAAAAGGATATGGAAAAACTCATGAGAAACTTGAAAAAACAAATCCTAGAAGCAAGTAAGATCCAATAAAGTCTGAAAAAGTATCTTAAATAAAAAAAAAATAAGTCGTGAAAGAATTGAGGCAGAAATAGTTCACCTAAGAAAAGAACCGGATGCAAAAATCACTCAAACAAGATATGAAAATACCTCTAAAATATTAGATAAGATTATCACCACACAAAAGGATTCAGGGAATAAAAATGGAATAGGTTATTCTCAAAATGAAATCCAAGTTAACTCAAAATCTTATGTATATTCTCTCCTCAGTACATTCAAGAAGAAAAATGAAGAGAAGGTAAGTAATGATCAAAAATCCAGAGGATTACTACCACCTATCAGGAAGGAAGACAAGACAATACCAAAGAAGTTTTATCAAAATAGGTATCCTCGCATTTTCCTTGGTTATTTCTTTGCATGCTCTAAGTTTGAACACAAAGCTATAAATTGTAGAGCATATAGAAGGAAAAATCTAAAGGTTAAGAACTATATCCTTAAGGATAACCAAGTAGTAAATAGAGTTAAAAGTAGAAACTATAACTCCTTTGCACCACTACAAGAAGGGGACCTACAATTCTTCATATGTCATAACTATGGACATAAGGCCATTAATTGTATATTAATGGAAGTCTCAAAAAAACCAAAGTTCATTAGAGAGAAAAAGAAACTTTGGAAAGAAAATACATCAAAAAAGGAATGTCTTATTGCCCTAAAAGCTCAATATAAAAAAGATCTCTAGTATGTTGACAATGGGTGATCAAAACATATGACAGGTAACAAGGACAAGCTTTTAGACTTAAATAAACAAAAGGGTAAAGTTACATTTGGTGATAATTCTTCAGGTAACATAGTTGGGAAAGGGACTATGATTTTGGGAAAAGACAAAGCCAAAAATGTGCTACCTGTCAAAAAATGGAAGCGTAGTTTATTAAGTGTCATCCAAACCTATGATCAAGGGAACTTTTTCATCTTTGATTCCCAAAAATGTGAGATTAGGAGAGAAGACACGGAAAAATTAGTTCGCACTGCTCCTAGAACTCCTGAAAATGTATATATACTAGATGCAAAATTGAATGAGGAGTGTCATATAAATTTAGTAGATGAATGTTGGCTATGGCATAGAAGGTTGTGGCATATTAACTTTGACAATCTAGTGAAATTTGGAAATCTTGGTGGAGTAAGAAACTTGCCAAAGATCATAGAGCCCTCAAATACTATGTGTAAACATTGTCAACTAGGGAAGCAAACTAGAATAAGGTTCAAGGAAAAAGAATACTCAACCTCAAAACCTTTAGATATTTTTCACACTGACCTATGTGGACCTACAAGGACCAAGAGTTTTCAAGGAGAGTCTTAGTTTATGTTTTTCATTGATGATTTTACTAGAACGGGTTGGATATGTTTTCTCAAAGAAAAATTAGAATCACTTAACAAATTCAAATCCTTTAAAACCCTTGTTGAAAATGAAAAGGAGACAAAAATCAAATGTCTTAGATCAAACAATGGTGGTGAGTTCACCTCAAAAGAGTTTGATCTCTTCTGTGAAACCCATGGAATAAAAATACAATTCTCTGATGCCAGAACATGTCAGCAAAACGAGATTGGTGAGAGAAAGAATAGAACAATTCAGGAGGCTATAAGTACTATGGTCAATGAAGCAAAATTGTCTGATGGATATTGGAGGGAAGTTGTAAGCACAACTGTATACATATTGAACAGAGGTAATCTCGGGGTTAGTAGTGATAAGAATCCTTGTGAACTATGGTTTGGAAGAGCTCCATCGGTAAAATAGTTCAAGGTCTTTGGAAGTAAATGCTACATCAAAAGACTTGATGAGAATCTTGGAAAAATTGATGCCAGATCAGATGAAAGTATTTTTCTTGGATATGCTTCTAACAAGAAAGCATAAAGATGTTACAATCTTAGATCACATAAGATTATTGAGAGTGCATATGTCAAGGTGACCTAAAAATGTTAAGGATCAAAAATCAAGAGACTATACTTGAAAGTGAAGATGAAGATGATGATGAGACAATTGGCACACAAGTAGAAGTAGAAGAGAATAAATAAAGGGAAGATTATGATATGCATACAAGTGAAGATGAAGAATATAGTCAATATGGATAGATAACAGAAAAATTCCCATAAGAGACACAAAGACACCCTCAAGAATTACTCAAAAGAATCATCCTGAAGAACTGATTATTGGAGATATGAATGGTGGAGTGCACACAAGAAGAAAACTACTGTATCAAACAGGAAATATAATTTTTGTCACATGTTGAGCCTAGCTCAATCAAAGAGGCATGTAAATATGATAATTGCTTCAAATCTATGAATGAAGAATTGGATCAAATTGAAAAAAATCAAACTTGGCAACTAGTTCCAAGACCAAAAAACAAAAATGTCATTCAAACTAAATGGGTGTATAAAAACAAAATGAATGAGAATGGGCAAGTAATCAGGAACAAATCCATATTGGTTTGTAAAGGGTATGCTTAGGTTAACGGAGTAGACTATGAAGAAACCTTTGCACCTGTGTCTAGATTGGAGGCAATTAGGATGTTCCTAGCTTTCTCCAGCTACAGAAAATTTAAGGTGTACCAAATGGATGTCAAGTCATCATTTCTCAACGAAAATTTAGAAGAGGAAGTCTATATTAAGCAACCAGAAGGATTCAAATTAACTAAAAAAGGAGACTATGTTTGTAAATTAAAGAAAGAACTCTATGGACTAAAACAAGCACCCAGAGCATGGTATGCAAGGCTAGATTCTTACTTACAAAACAAGGCCTCAAAAGGGGATCTGCAGACAACAATATTTACTGTAAAATTGATGGTAATAACATAATTATTGTGGAAGTATCAGTGATGATTAAAAAATGAGTAAGGACTCTTCTAGGATGATGCAGGAAGAATTTGAAATGTCTTTTCTTGGAGAAATAAATTTCTTTCTTGGATTACAAATAATACAGCCCAAAAGAGGATTCTTTATCCATCAGTCTAAGTATGTTAAAGATATGCTCAATATATTCCAGTTAGAAGATTGAAAACATGTTAGTACACCTATGGCATTTGGTTGCACACTAAGCAAGGATGATGAGTCCAAAGTTGTAGATCCAAAACACTACAAATCAAGGATTGGCAGTTTACTCTATGTAACAACTTCCAGAACTGATGTCAATCAAGTTGTTGGGATGGTGGCTAGATTCCAAGCAGCACCAAAGGAGAGCCATGTTCAAGCTGTAAAAAGAATCTTTAGGTATTTGAAAAGAACCATAGATCTTGGTTTGTGGTATCCTAGCAAGGATTCATTCACTTTAAAATCCTATTCATATGTTGATTGGGAAGGAAGTGTAGATGACAGAAAAAGTACAAGTGGAGGAGCATTCTATTTGGGCGAATCACTGGTAGCTTGGATAAGCAAGAAACAATCCTCAATTTCTCTGTCTAGCACTAAAGCTTATTATATTACAGCAGCAGAATGTTGCACACAAGTGGAATGGATGAAACAAACCCTACAAGACATCAAAATAATATTTGAAGAACTTACTATTATCCACTATGATAATACAAGCACTATAACTCTCTAAGAACCTTGTCCAACACTCAAAATCGAAACACATTCCCATAAGGTACAACTATCTAAGAGATCAGGCTGAAAATAAGAACATTGAATTGGAATATGTTCCAACACAAGAACAGGTGGTAGATATTTTCACAAAACCCTTAAGAAAAGACGTATTTGAATATCTTAGGCAAAAATTGGGAGTAATGTTTCTTCGAACCTAAATATCTCAAAATGAATAAAAATGCATCAATTGGCACCAAGTCAGGGGGAGACAACAATCAATGTCAGAAGGAGTCATTCAGTTATGACAGGAAAAGTGTGATTGCAGGAGGAGTTACCAATGGTCAAGACTCTGATCAGAAGTATTTAGATAGACAGTTCATAGAAGGAGAAACCCTTTGCCATTGATGTCAAAGGGGGAGAGTAACTTCAGAGGAGAGAAGCATCATCACAGGGGGAGATTGTGTATGAATTTTGTCAATTTCCATTAATAACAAAGGGGGAGATTGTTGGACATAGTGGGATTGATGTATTGTCATTGATGTGAACAATCGATATCATTGATGTGATGATAAGTTGAGATAAAATCTCAGGAGGGTTAGCGAATGTAAATCAAATCTCAGAAGAGATGGCACAATGAATTTTAGAAGAATCGTTGGAGGACTACTCAACAGTATATAATGGACGATATTCAAAGATTAAAGATTAGGAGATTTAACAAATGAAGATCAAAGCTCATGAGGTATGGTGCGATGAAACTCATATAGAATCAAGACCATTGATGTGCAATCACCAAGTCAATGATAGGGATGAATTGCAGAGAGAGAAATAAGAATTAAACCACTTTCTAGTTACAATCCCACAATCGGTCAAGATCGTTAGATCTCATAAACAAAAAAATCTATGACTGTGGTTGATCCAACAAACGATTAGATTAAGTCATATTAAGTCGTGACTGTCGGATGCACAATCACCAAATCTACTGCAGGGATAGATTGTGGAGATTGAAAGGAGAATTAAACATCGTTCTATTTCCAATCCCACAATTAGTCAAGACCGTCAGATCTTATAGCTTCAAATATCGATGACTATGGTTGACTCACCAACAATGCACAACTTCAAATTGAGGAGTTTGGGTGTCGAGTTAAATTACTCGCAAGTTGTGATTCCACAATCATCATCGACTGTTGATCTTATTCAAGTGTTTTCATAACCGTCAGATCATCTTAAAGTGGAAGGATAGGATAAGAGGGGTTAAAGGGTTAAGAATTTGATTATCCGAATACCCATCAGTCATCTAATCAAACCCGAATTCATGTTAGTCATCGAATCATTTTTTAGTGGAAGGATAGGATAGGATAGGTAAGATTTGAGATATCATTTATGCAAATTTCTGTCAGTCGTTGGATCATTCTAAGTGGAAGGACATGATAATCTAGAAGAGCAACAATGTAGATAGATCAAGCGGTTGATCCAAGATCTTGATAAAACGAACATCTTTCACTTTGGGTCAAAAGATGTGAGGAGGTTATGCTCCATAAAGTTTGAGATTTGAAATTGTCGAAGCCCGGAGAGCTGAAAATCCGAAATGAATAAGGACCATCGGATCTGGAGAACATACGATTATCATTAGATCATGGAGATATACGTCGGCAGACCACGTCAACAAGGACGTACGCCAGACCACATTAGCAAGGACATGTGGTAGAACATGTCATAATACCACATCAACAAGTACACATGGCATAATCATATGATGACATGTGTCAAGAAGAAATTGGCTCATGCCATGTCAACATGTGACGTGAATAAGTTACGTCACTCCGGAAGAATTACTTTGGGAGTTTCTCCACTAGCAAATGAAAAAAGATCTGAAGTCCGGAAGGATGAAATCCTAAAGTAGACATGGCTCGTTCGATCCAAAGAAACACTTCTAGAGCATTGTCATCCGTCGATCTAATACAGTGGAAGGATAGTGTAAATTGAAATAGACGAAGACCCAGAGTAAAAGGTGGACATCCATCTTGATGTTTGATTAAGTCCTAGCCATTGGATTAAACAATGAAAGGATGAGTGTAAGGATCAAGTTTGACCATTGATTTGTTTCTGTGAAATAAACCATCCGATCTGATTCGAAGGTTTGAGAAGTTGAAATATTGAAGTTCCGAAGGGTGAAATTCCATCATTCCTCCATCTAATAACAAGAATGAATCGTGACCATTGATTCACATAAGTGCTTAAGCGCTCATCTGGCCTAGCATCTGGTCACCGTTGTTGGTCATATGATATAAGATTTTTAAAAGGAAATTATAATACGTCGTTGTAGTTGGTAAGACTGTGGTTCTGTAATGCTCGGTTACATGTAATCGTTTGAAGGAATCACCTCCGCAGAATTCAATTTCTATGAAAATAATAAAGATTCTAGATTGAGTTTAAAGGATGAAATTGATCCACTTTTGATCAATCTACGAAAATCCTTCACGGTAAAATAAGAAACAATAATTATGGTTAAGTTAAATGAAGAGGTGTGATGGTCCAAACGAAAGGACACAACATTTCACACTCACACCTTTTTGAAGAATATATGAAAAAGAAAGAGTAGTGAAGAAGAATGTGGCTCTGTGGTTCATATTAGAAGATCAAAAACATAAGCAGAGTCCAAGATGAAGAACTTTTCTTTCTAAGATGCTTGTCATTGTCTTATTTAAGATCAATAAAAAAAGAATACAAAGCAACACTTATGCAATCTAGTACGTTTCTCTACAGAGTGAATCAAAAGATATAATAAATCATAGTAGCAGATAAAGATGTAGTAAAGACTTGATACATAAGTTTTTCCTGATTCATAAAATAAGGGTGGTTGGGTGGTGCAAGGGCAGGTTGGTTCCTGCAGAGGGAGTTGGTGCTTCCTTGCCAGTTGTACATGACTAAACAGGGGGCCATTTCCTCCTGCCGGTTGGTGCTGGTGAACAAGGGTGTGGGTGCATCATGATTAGTTGGTGATGATCGAAAAGGAATAATATCTTCCTTTTATGTAACATGTAGAACAAATATTGTAATTAATAGAAAAGCATTTGTGTTTTTTCCCAATTGGGTTCCATGATAAAAGACTATGTTAAAATTTTGTTTGCATTAATAAAATAAAATTTATATAATTATTGTGTCAGTGATTCACCCTCCCCCTCTCAGTGATAGGATCTAATCCTTCATTTTCTTACCAGGTATATTCTGCAACAAAGTGGATCATTTTTCTTGGAATTTTTCATCATATTTTTCCATAGTGAACTTACCACCATATACGAAGGTAGTATTTTCTACAACCAAAGGTTTCATGGTGGATTTACACTATGGTGAGACCCTTTGCCTAAGCAATTTTCCCTGCATTTTTTCTATATTCCATAGAACCCTGTCATAGATATAATTAAAATAGGAAAAATAACCTTAACAGAAAGCTTTTAAGTACCTTATAGATTGGCTATTGACTATCTCTTTGGTGGTCTCGGTCATGATCCATATGATCAATTGCAACAACCAGGACCAACCTCGACTACGAATCATGATGCCTACGATGGGTGGGTGCCAATGAGTAGAAATCCTACCATTCAGTCTGCCTTCCCCAAATCTGAAAGGAATAACCTTCCCTTCTCTTTCTCTTGCTTCTCGATACTCTTATCGATACTGATACAATTTTTTTGATCCACTTTATTTTGGTCACCATATCCACTAATTCCTTCTAAGGAAGTTGTATAAGCAATAAATAGGAGCAGTTGCTCGAGCCCTTAGTTTTTCCAGCAGAAAACAAAAATTTGCGAGAACTTGCAACAGATTCTAAATAAGCACAAACATACAGAATAATACTCACGGGTTAAACATTAAAGAATATACTCTCTTAAAAAGGGACAAAATTATGATTATCTAGGGGGGGTGATGCATGATGGCCCATACACCAGGGATGCACCTGCATCAAGAAGGTATGTTTTTTTTGCATAGTTTTTCCCTTCTGTCTAGATAGATACAGATCTCTATTAAAATATCTACTTTATGACCAGGCTACTTTAGGCTATGATACCGTGACTTAGGGGTATCTTTTCATCAAAATCACATAGGAGTTACACATGGCATCATCCATCTACAATACCACATTAGTTGTGGACCACCTTTAACGACATCTCCTCATTATCACATTGGAATCATATATGTTTCCCAATATCTATCTCCAAAAAGAATTATGAAGAATGATTTTTTGATAGCTTCAAGACCCCAACAATGTGGTATGGGTTGAACTTGCGCAGTCTATATTTTGGCCAAAACTCATATTTTTCCTAAAAACAATATTGCAATAACAAGAAACAATATTTACAAACAAAAAGTATAATGAGCATCGTAGCCTCTATCATGAGGAATCTTTATTCCTCCAATAATCAAGGGTAATCTAGGTTCGATTCTATGCAAATCAAAACCATGTATAACTCTCGTTTTCAACCTCAACTGCAATACTGGTAGCTTTGTGTACTGTTCATCTGAATTTTTTTTCTCTGAGTAAAATTTGGGATTTTTATAGGCTGTAAATGGACATAGCCCAGATGGTCAGATGTCCATATAATGAAAAAACAAAAATTATATATATAGCAGAGAGGTAGTAATGATTGATACCCGAATGCATGCAGAGAAGATCTAAATCTGACAACATATGGAACTCGAATTTATTGTTTTGGAAGCCTCTTCCGCTGGATAAACTGTTTCTTTCTTCGTTGCTTAAACAAATGCTACCTTTATCGCATCTTTGTCCTTCCCTTGCTGTAGCTTTTGGCTTTGCATCTCAAACTAGGTCTGTAACCATAATTGCGAAGGGATGTCTCTGTCTTGATAGGTAAACAAACGAAATCGGGGGTGTCAGTTCTGTAACCATCATTTTAACCTCTACAGGAACTCATTATATGAGAGATAAATATTATGTAACGCATGTAGTTTGTGAGAGAGTATCTTCATGCATTCTACGTGGAAGGCGACCACAAATTAGGGTTGTCGATGCATTAATTCACTGTCGAGAATCTATAATTAATTCAGGCATCATAAGCATTTGTTTTTTCAACATTTGATTAATTTTCCATTAAATCTATTTGATCCATTCAAAGCATGGCATTCTCCATACAATTTTTTTTTATTAATTTTAAGTAAAATAATCACTGAAATTTGGAAACAATCTCAATATACCCATTTTAGAATTGTTAATAAAAAATTAGCATAAGATGAGGAAATATCATTGTAATTTTATTAATAAATCTAAATTCAAAACATAAGCTTAGGAAATATCATTGTAATTTATTAACGAATCTAAATGTAAGATATGATTACGAAATCCTAAGAGTAAACAGTCTTCAGATTTGTTTATTTCTTTTAAAAGATTGCACTAATAAATGTAAGGAACATATTCAATTGATTTTTCCTTTGTAACTTGAACAAGGATCTCCCTGAATACCCCATATTCTACCTCCTTCAAAAGAGTGAATGCCACATTTTATTTATAATATCTATCTCAATATAATAATGTGAAGGATCGATTTCTACCCTAGTCACATATAGCATTTTTATTTACCTCCTTGCAACATCCCTCTCTTGCGCACACTTGATTGGACTTATTCTTTGAGGACACTTGCGTGCAAGTGATCCAGTTCATTATATGATTGACTATTTTGATTATGGATTATAATGATGTTCTGGATCTTATGATAAGTTATTTTATTATATTTATATTGACAGGTGACATTGACTGGTTTTTCCTGAGTGTGCAAGACTCTGGACTGTTTGAGGATGTCGATGGCATCGATGGACCTCCTTAGACTCTAGATCAAGTTAGGGAGTGGACTATTATGGTTTGAGTGTTTTTGATATTGCATATGTGACATATGACTAGTATATTATGATGTTGATTTTGGATCGTTGACGTGTTTCGTTGATGGATGCAGGCTGACGATAGCTTTCTAACTAGACTCACATTTGGAGTAAATGGTCACTCACAACAACTAGAGATATTGAGGGAGAGGTGTGGAAAAAACCCTACCACAACCTACTAGCACTCCCGTCATGGCACAAACTGTAGGTTAATGATTACCTAGTTTGATAGATTGATGATGTCATGAGGGGAGAGTGTGACAGTCACTCACAATGATTCTAAGGGCCACGCATGCATAAGGTTATGATGTCAGATTTTATTCTAGACTAATTTTTATTGTGGGAGTTGAGACACCCAGTTCGGACAACAAATGGTAGCTTGACCTTGCGAAGTGAGCTAGGAACTATTTTTTCTCTAGTGCATGGCCCCTTTGTGGCTGGGGGGGTTCACGCAAAAGAAGAGTACCCCAAGCGTTGGATGGGAGGTACCAGAGAGGTCTCAACGGTTGAAAAGCAGGAGAGGGACGGAGTGCGAGCATGAGACAATAGCATCGAAACCTTTTCCTTCGCTTAAGGTACACATATATTAATTTTGCAATTGTAAATAATTTAATTTTGTATGTGAATTTACAGTTAGTTTGAATGTGGTAATGGTTTTGTGGATTTGTGGATGTAATTTTATGAGTTTGTATCTCCCGTATTTGTTGCCTACCCTTTCCCATTTAGAATGCATCCAACCTTCGAAATCTCCTTGAAACCCCATTGATTTTTCTTTGTGCCTTAGTTTTACTCTGTGCTTTATTGTCTCTGACTAATGGTTTTTTATTCCTCTGTGTTAGGTGGATAATTTTGTCCTTAATCAGTTGTTGTTTCCCTTGCACCTCTACAGGTTTCCTCTTGCATTTATTTTCAATCCGTACTTCTTTTCCAGCTAGGCATTCTGCTAGGTAGCACCAATTTGTGATGTCCCATGCCCCTTTTACCCTTGTTTCCTATAGATTCCTTCTATTGAGTCCTGGCGTGGGTTCCTTCAATCCAACCAACGTAATGGCCAACGCGTGCAAGATGGGATAAGTTTGGCGTTGGTGATTCCATTGCACATACAAAAGGGGATCCTTTACTAGAGTGAGTAATAGTGTAGGTACTCAAACACGACCTAACATTATTGGAGTATTACCCTTAAATTATTTGTGAGGTTGTTTAATCGTGTTGTTGTTTATCTACTTTTGGATTGGTTTCGATCTATTGTTTTTAAATGTTTTTTTACTGTTACCCTTGAATGTTTATCTACTTTTTGGCTCGGTTTTGACCTTTGCGAATTCACCCCTGGTGCGTTGAGAAGGTGCAAGCCCTTTGTGGATTCCTCCCTTGTGACTTGGAACTTGGCGTTTAGTTGTTGAGGCCCATATTGTTTTTAATTTTACTGTTACCCGTCCGCTTGAGTTCAACTCATGCGTGCCCACAAGGGCTCGCCCAGAGAGTCTTAAACGAACCAGGCTCTAACCACCTGACAGTGCATCATCTGTTGCCTTGGAAATGCATTGGAGGTGCCCTTCCACCACAGTCGACTGGATTATTTTAGCAGTGAGGATGGTGTTCCTTTACTTCATTTTTGTTGTGCCCCTTCCTCCTCATAGTTAGATGGTCGGATACCTCTTCTTGATTGACTTCTTCTTGCGTGAAGTTGTGCACTTAGCGGATCCACCTCTCTTCTGAGCCTGTTCGTAGCCTTACTCTTGCTGGGTATCAACTTGTTCCTTAGCACAGTGCATTTGGGGCACTGTCTCAGTGTTTTTCCTGAAGGTGTCAGATTATTTCTAAAACGGGGTCGGGTAATTACGCCGAAAGACGTACACCTATTGACAATGGGCACAGTTAATGATCTTTTAACCTTATTTTCACGCCAATTGGCGTACACCTATTGACAATGGGCACAATTAATGATCTTTTAACCTTATTTAACCTTAAACCCTAATCTGATGGCTATGGATTGAAGATGATGGCATATTCTTAGTCGTCCTCCAAAATCAATGGGTCAGATTTATTGTTCATAACTTTCTTGCATTTATCAAGGCATCAGTTAACATGTTTACTTTCTAACATTTACCTAATCACATTAAAAAATTACTGTAAGCATATGTAATTGCCACGTTTAGATGATTAAGTAGAATTAAACCATGGCATCTAAATAAATGCCCATGTTCTGCTTCTAAACTAGCGTTTGATGCCCATGCGTTCCATTTATCAACCTAATGCAGCGAAATGTTTCATATTACCACAGACGGATTACCACAACGTTTTATATTGGGGGTACACGTTCCAGTTATTACCACAGACATTTTATATTGGGGGCATGCGTTCCATCTCATTATAGCACATGTTTTTAAAAATTACCAGGGGAACGCACGCTTCATATGAAGTGTGAACCATGTACTGTAATAAGTTTTCTTCAATTATATCAAAAAAACTTCTGTAATCAGTTTTCTTCAGTACTTGCAGGTGTATACATTCGAACGGAAATCTATGAATCTCAGCAAAGGCATGTGAAACATGGTGACTGCTTGACATTGAATATGCTTTATGGAGAGAAGAATCTTCAACCCTAAGCAGCTACAACTTATTCAAATGGCTACCAGCGAGCCACATAAAACTTTTTAATGACTGTTGTCAAGGCCATTTATGGTGCTCATTGATACAGATTCTATGTAATGTGTGGCAGCATTTTCTATATATGCATGACCAATGTCATTATTCATAACAATCCGGCTAGCCGGCTACCACATCTGTGGTGGAATACTTCTTGTAACTTTCCAGACGGATTCTGATCATTTCACTGCCATTTCCATAGCTTATAGAGAGGGTTGGATGTCAGTGCTCTAGCTACGGCGTACTCAATACAATTAACCTGAACCCCTAGCAGACGTAGGATCGAAATAGTTACAGTTAGGGTTTTTTTCACTGTTTTGGCGTTTTGATGTTAGGGTTACATGTAAAGTTTACAATTAAGTTTTAAAGTTATAAGTACAGTTTTAAAAATCTTCCTTTACCTATTATAGTCTTTCGACATTTATCAATCATAAATTATATATGACTGTGCTAGTATTACCATCTGTCATTGGATTCAAGTGTGAATTAATTTTTCGTTGATTTGAAAAACCTGGGGATCGCGTTGCTTCGATTTCTCTGCGATCTCCTACCAGCGCACGATCCCAACATCTCTTTCTCCTTGGTATGATAAAAGGTTTTCAAACGAAACTATTGACCAATAGAATTCCATCACCTTAGCTCGTACTAGTCGACATCGATGCTTATGAGAATGTGTGGATTGGCAGTGAGATTTGTTTTTTTTATAACAATTTCAAATTCATTTTAGAATAGAGATTTACATTAAAATATATGTCGAATGCCAATTAGTGTTTTAATTTGCTTTAGAACAGTTTTAAATTGCTTCAGAATAGAGTTTTACGTTAAAAGATAGGTGGAATGGAAACAATGTTTTAATTGCATTAGAACAACTTTAAACTCATTTCAGAATAAAGCATTAAGTTAGGAGACATGTGGAAGGGAAACATCGAATGAAATTGCCTTTAATAGTCTTTATAATTATTTTAGGACATGGAACTAATTCAGGAACAAGTGAATGGTAGTTGATTATATTTTCTTATATTATTTGTTATAATTGTTTTATGACAGACATTAAGTTAAGGAACATGTTGAAATCAATGATGTTAATGTAATCCTTGTATGATGATTTTTAAATGATCATTTATTAATTATAAGATACTTCATTTTTTTATAATGTTCTTAAAGGGTTGTATTTTAAAAAGAAAGTAGGGAAGGAATACTCTTAGTATAGAAAGGGGAATCTTCATATTGATTGTCTTGTAACAACCCTAGTTAAATAGTTGCATAGGGTTTATCAAGAATAGTTAATTATTTAATTAATTGTCCTAATATATTTTAGTTAAACAATGATTATTTATTAATAATATTATTTAATTATTTATTAATTAATTGTTTATATCTGTTGATTAATTAATTAATTAATTAACTTATTAAAGGTTAGGGTAATGAATTAAGAGCTTAATAAATTTTAAATTATTTTTATAAGACTTTACTTATGCAGGGGGGGATGAAGCATGGGGTGGAAGGATAAGGTAATAAAGGAATCAGATAAGGTAATAAAGGAATGAGATAAGGTAATAAAGGGGAGGATAAGGTAATTAATGGAGGATAGGGAGTCGATGAATGGGGGGAGATATGACTGGGAAGAGTCCTACGGGAGATGATTATGAAAATTTGGGGGAGGAGCATTATTGGGGAGAAGGTTTGTATTTCTATTGGAAATTTTTTGGGTTTTGAGGGGTTTGGTTTTGGAGTTTTGGTGAACCATTGCAGGGGGCACTAGGTTGCTGGGAGTTTTGGGCTCAAGGAACAGGATTCCTTTCGGTATCTTGGAGCTAGGGAGTCGGATAGCCTGCTCCTAGCTGGCTGGGTGGTTAGTCGATTTTGGGCAGGGTTTGGTCAGTGCATCAGGTTGGGCAAAGCAGTAGAGAGGACAACCAGATGAACGGGAATTAGCATCAGGTAGAGGTATTTTTATTTGTGAATTTGTTGGGTTATGTGGATGATTATGTAATTTATTTTCATGCTGTGGATAAATTTAATTTCTGTTGAATATTAAATCCTTATATGATGATTAATGAATTATTTATGCGTTGAAAGAAATTCTATGTTTAATTGTATGAATTTTTTTAGGCTTAATTAAATTTAGGATCCTACATGTCTAGTCTTAATTTATTATTAAATTATAAATTAGATAGAAGTTTTACATTCTAATGTTTATGGTTTCCTTGTTAATATTGAACTTGAAAGGTAAAGAAAAGTGTAGTTGGTTTTAGTTGATTAATAAAACCCCTTTAAATGGAAAGGTATAATTGTTACTTGAATATTGTTGTATCTTTTTAATATTAGATTGAGGTTGGATACTATGTTCTATGAAATAGTCTTTATGATGGTATAATGTTAATGAGATACATCTAGGATGTTGTGCAATAAAACGAACCCACATAAGAAATGCCTCATAAGAAAACAAGAAACGTATCTAGATTGTTGCACAATTTTAAACATGTATTGAATGTAGTTGCCTTGGACATCCTTTAGCCTGATCAATTAGAGTGCTCTCCTTTATAGATTTCATATAAGGTATGAAAGTTTAAGTTTTGGACTTCTGGAACATTGGATTGTGTGCCATGATTAAGGTTTACAATTATTTAGGTTTGCACCTTAATTACTATTGTGCTTGTCGCAATGTGGCAGCATGATTCCTTATGATTGGATCAATGTGTGCATTGATCGTTAAGTGCGTATGATAACCTGACATTGGGTCATGTGCTTCCCAATGATGATGATGTTAATTTTTTAAACTTGATGTAATGTAAATTGTATTGTAACGCATGATTGTTATATTGTTTCTCGCTCGTCATGAAAGTTCATGTTGCTTGTGTAATTTTTTTTATGTTGGTTGCGCTTGGATGATCTTGATGATGTTATTTAGCTTAGTTGGCTTGGAGTTGTTTTGGTCAGGTGGGATGTAGACACCTCCTTATTCCTCATAATAGTCCCCAGCCTTGAGACCTTAAATGGTCAAAATTGATGGGAACCTGGGCTTGAGCATTTCTTATGTGTCCTGGAGGTCCTAACCATTGCACGGTAGGACAGGCAGGTAGTCATTTATATTCTTTGCCTGATTGAATGTTTGTAAGTTTCTTGAAGCTGCATGATGTGCTAAGTATGCTAGGTCATTATGTTTATGTGTTGTGTGAATTTCGTTCGTTATGCCCATTGTTGAGTTGTGATGCTTGATTGTATTATTGGCATTACCTTCCTTGTGCTTTAAAAAATATATATATTTATGGGTTAAATTGTACTTGTTATGCATCACTTGTTGTCATAATGGCGGGCACCGTTACATATGGTATCAGAGTCGGTTCGACCCACAAATTGGGATAATTAGGACTTCCATTGATTAGACACTTGATTATAAATTGTCACTAATTAAATTGATTTGTATTCATGTAGGTAATCATGGTTAGAGGATGCCATGGATGAAGACGACAAGTCCAATATCCTCCATGCTCAAGGGGTCTAACCCCTAAGGAGAAGAACGAGTTGTCAAACAGGAACAGATAGTTGTGGGAGATGTGGTTCGATTGATGAGGTTCTTTTAGAGGATGTCATAGGCCTTGATCATTTGTTTAGATAAATATGAGGCTAGGGCACCCGCACCTCCTGAGGTTCCACTGCGCGCTCCAGCCGATACATGTAGCGTTCACTGAGAACTCGAGAAAGTCAACTTTCCCAAGTTATTTAGTACCACGGATGGTGCACTCATCGAGGCATGGTTGGAGAATATGGCGATGTGATTTTCACTTCGTGACTATACCTCGAACATGAAGGTCCACATGGTGGTCTTCTAGTTGAACGGGGGCACTCTACTATGGTGGAAGACGCTCCTATCGCAACTGAACATGGTCGTTGAGGACGTGTGATGGGAACTGTTCGAGGAGCAATTCCGGGAGAGGTATATGTCTAAGGAACTCATTGAGCATCAACTCAATAAGTTCAATGCCTTGCGACATGGCGGCCATACAGTGCCTGAGTACGAGGCATGTTTAATGGAGATGCTTCAGTATGCTCCACGCCTGAATACTGAGAAGCTTAAGGTCAACAATGTCATGTTCGACCTTAATGTCAGCATTCATGTGGAAGTGATGATTCTGATGCCTCAAATGTTTCACGATGTTGTTTAGAAGACCCTCATAGCTGAGGAGAAGCTCATCAGTGGGGGTCATAGAAGGACTCTAGTGAGACCGGTGGGACAGGCGACATCTAGTGTGCAACAACATCAGAAACCAACTAGACATCCACCAGAGTATGGAGGCACTCCAAGAAGATCCACATTCACTACACCACGACGACTGATGCTTCAGCAGTGGACTCCTTACAGAGAACCAAAACACCAACATCAATGTCGACCGCATCAACAACAATTTAGGCCTTTTCAGCAGAACAAACCAGGGTTCCAAGCCGGTGGACCGTCATCTTCTACTTCAGGTATCATGAGCACTGGACCAAAGACCGGGTGCTAGACATGTGGGGAGCCACATTACCAGTGTGACTGCCCTGTTGAGAGGGCCAGAGTAGCCAGATTGTCTGGACCCACTACCCTAGGAGATTTGGGCAAGGCCCATCAAATTCATGTAGCGGTGAATAACCGTCAGGCTGAGCACCAGTCTACTATGTTGAAGATGTTAGGTACCATCATTGACCAGACCTTTAGTATTTTGATAGATCCAGGTGCTACAAAGTGCTTTATTTATGGTGCAACACTAAAAATAATTAAGGTAAATGCAGTTGAACATGATGATTTTATCTTTGTAGAAATCACTTCAGGAGCAAAACAGAAGGTTGGAGGAAAGGTTACAGGTTGTAGCCTTAACCTAGGATATTTTGTCACAAAGACCAACTTGTACATCACGATCTTAGGATATTATGACGTTGTGATTGGTATGGACTGGTTGGCATCCCATGAGGTGATACTCAACTATAAGACAAAATGGTTGATCTTGGTCAATGATGAGGGAAAAAGACGTGTGATTGTAGGAAGGAACCAGGGAGTTTCCCTAAGGTTCATCTTTTCCCTACAACTATGGAAGAGCGTGCGCAAGGGATGCAAGCTTTATGCAATCCTTGTGTTGAACAAAAAAAGGTGTGGCAAAAGGACTAGAAAACCTTCTGGTAGTACGCGTATTTGTGGATGTCTTCGTAGAGGAGTTACTAGGGTTGTCACCTGAGAGGGAATTGGAATTTATCATCGACCTAAAATAGGGAACTAAACCGATAGCAAGAACGACTTATCACATGACGACCCTTGAGTTACAAGAGTTGGAAATTCAATTGAGGAGTTGTTGGACCTGGGAATTATAGGTTCAAGTGTGTCACCATGGGGTGCACCTGTTATTTTCGTACAGACGAAGGATGGGTCATGGAGACTCTGCATTGACTAAATTCAATTGAAAAAGGAAACGATCAAGAACCAATATTTGTTGCCAAGGATTGACAATCTATTTTATCAGATGAAAGGAGTGATAGTGTTTTCGAAGATCAAATTGAGATTAGGGTATCACTAGTTACAGATCAAGGAGGACGACATCCCTAAGACTTCCTTTAAGACGAGGTTTGGACATTACGATTTTACTGTTTTACTGTTTGGACTGACAAACGTCCCAGGGGTATTTATGAGCTTTATGAACGGGGTGTTCCGCGAATACTTGGACAATTTTTTTCAAGTATTCATTGATAATATTTTGATATATTCTCAAATGATGGAAGAGCATGATGAACACTTGCACTTGGTATTATAGTGTCTACAAGAGAATAAATTGTTTGGGAAACTATCGAAATGCTCTTTTTATCAATTGAAGATTCATTATTTAGGGAATGTCATCTCTGACGAAGGTATCGTTGTGGATCCAGTGAAGGTCGAGGATATTACATGGAATTTACTATGCCAATGAATGTCCCATAATTGTGTAGCTTCATGGATTTAGCAAGATATTATCGATGGTTCGTCGAGGGTTTTTCGAAGATAGAAAATCTGATTACGAAGTTGCAAAAGAAGAACAAGAAGTTTGTCTGGACTGAGAAATGCACAGAAGAATTTTGAAGCCTCAATGAGATGCTGATGACAATGCTGATACTAAACATCCCTGACATAGATGAGGACTTATTGGTATGGACTGACACATCCAAGGAATTCTTATGTGGAGTCTTGATGCAAGACATTCAAGTGATCGCCTACATATCAAGAAAGTTGAGAAGGCATGAGGAGAACTATGCAACGGACAATTTGGAGTTGTTAGCCATTTTATATGCCTTGATATTTTGGAGACACTGCCTGATCGGATGAAAATTCGAAGTAAAAGTGGACCACTATGGTTTATAACACATTTTTACGCATAGAAACTTGAACTCGCGACAAAGGAGTTAGTCGAAATTGCTTAGCTAGTATGATTTCAAGATTACCTACATAAAAGGAACAATGAATAGAGTGGTTGATTCAGAGACCACGAATATTTTTGGTGATGCCTCTTCAGATGAATCTATGTGAAAATATTCTAACTCTACAAGGTGACGATGACTGGTATAAAGAGGTTAAGGATTTTATCGGACAAAACACCATGATCGTACAAAAATTTGAGGGATTTACTGTGGACAATGACAAATTATTTTGATTTAATAATCAGATTTACATACCCCCCAACGACGATTTGATGAGTTTGATCTTAAATAAAGCTCATAGATCGGTGTACATGGCTCATCCAGGAGTCATGAAGATGAGGAAAGACCTTAAACCCTTATTCTTCTACAAAGGAATGAAGGTGGACACAGTCAACTATGTGGCAAGATGTCTAGAATGCCAGCAAGTGAACGTTGAACATAGACATCCGCTAGGATTACTACAACCACATGTTATTCCAAAATCGAAATGGGAGGTGATTTCGATGGATTTCATTGTTGGATTTCCCCTAACGGTTAGGAGATGCAACTCAATTTTTCTATTAGTCGACACTCAGACGAAGAGTGCTCATTTTATTCTTGTGCATACGACATATCAGGCACCTGATATGGCTAGAGTTTTCATTAGTGAGATTTTGAGGCTGCATGGCGTGCCTAAGAGGATCATATCCTATCAAGGATCGGTGTTTACAAGACGATTTTGGACTAGTTTCCAAGAGGCCTTGGGAACCAAAATTAACTCTAGTACCGCGTATCACCCGGAGACAGACAGGCAGACCAAATAAACGAACCAAATCTTGGAGGATATGTTGTGTATGTATGTGATGGACCAAAAGAAGCGTTGGAAAGATCTCTTACCACTGGAAAAAATTTCTTACAACAACAATTATCAAGGCAACATTAAGATGCCTCCATTCGAGTTTCTTTACAGGCGGCCATGTCAGACACCTTTGAGTTTAGATCATCTTAAGGATAGGGTGCTCGTAGTACCAGAAGCGATCCAAGAAATGGAAGAGAAAATGAAAACAATAAGACAAAGGATAAAGGAAGCGCATGATAGGCAGAAGTGTTATGTCGATGCACATTGTGTCGACCATAGTTATGAGGTTGGTGATCAAGTCTTCTTGTGGGTGAAACCACACAAGAGTTTGATCAAGTTTCGAAAGATGCTAAAATATTTCTCGGGATCGTGGGACCCTTCGAGGTTGTGGAAAGGAAGGGGCCCGTGGCCTATCAACTAGCCTTCCCTGATTCTTTGAGGTGTAGGCATGATTTTTTTCACATATCTATTTTGAGACATTATGTTAGTTATCCTACACATGTGATTGACATGAGTTCCTTGCAGGTATCAGATGAGGGTGCACTCACGGTGGAGCTAATTTTCATTATGGACCATTGCATTTGACATCTACGTTATCGAACAATCAATCAGGTCAAGGTCCAGTAGGAAAACTATAGTTTGCACTTGGCGACCTGAGAGGATGCATATGATATGTGTAAGGAGTTTCCATTTTTGTTTGATAGCTATACATATAGATATTGCGAGATACTTTATTTCAGCACTTATATACTATGAAACTTTGGGATGAAGTTTAAAACAAGAGGGGGTGTATGTAACATCCTGCTATTTCACACACATGGTTGAACTTATTCTTTGAGGACACTTACATGCAAATGATCTGGTTCATTATATGATTGATTGTTTCGATTATGGATTATGATGATGCTGTGGATGTGATGATATGTTATTTTATTATATTTATATAAACATGTGTTATTGATTGGATTTTCCTGAGTGTGAAGGACTCTGGACTGTTTGAGGATGTCGATGTCATCGCTGGACCTACTTGGACTCCAGATCAAGTCAGGGAGTGGAATATTATGGTTTGAGTGTTTTTGATATTGCATATCTGACATATGACTAGTATATTATGATGTTGATTTTGGATCGATGACGTGTTTCTTTGATGGATGCAGGTTCTCGATAGCTTGCTAACCAGAATCACATTTGGAGTAAAGGGGTCCTGCATGAAAACTAGAGATATTGAGGGAGAGGTGTTGAAGTAGCCATGCCACAACCTACTAGCACTCCCACTGTGGCTCGAAATGTAGGTTAACGATTACCTAATTCAAGATATCCATAATGCCATGAGGGAAGACTGTGACAGTCGCTCAAGATGATTCTAAGGGGCATGCATTAAGGCAGGGTCCTTATTCCTTATAGGCCCTTAGTCTCCCACAAGGTCACTTGACGGAGTATTGACTCCAAGGGTTTGACGTCTACCAAAATCGGTCAAAAGGAGAGTGACACCTTTGGAGCACGTAGTCCGTCTTGAAGGGCATGTCGCGTAAATGAAACACGAATGCAAGCGAGTGGCACCCTTGGAGCACGTAGTGTGTGTTGAAGGGCACGTCACCATTTTTTTAAACACTGGTGAGTTAATGAGCCTAGTACCTATAAAACTATGTCTCCTTAGGACTTGGTCAGCCTTAAATGAATGTTTCATGAGTAAAGATTAATAATAATAAAATTTCACTTAAAAAAAATTCCTTATGAGCCTAAAGAATTTAAATCCTAGGTCTAAATAGGTCTTGAGAACTAAAATTTAATTAAGCAAGTAATAAAGGGAGGGATGAATAAATTGGGGGTGAAAATTAAATTAAAAAGAAAAATTTTCGAAGGATTAAATTATTTGAAAGATTAAGGGTTGGGTAAGTACAAAACTTGCTCATTAGAACTTAGAACAAAAAGGGGAAACTTTAATACAAAATGAATTTCGAACATAATAGGGAATCTAGTCTAGATAACTTTCTAATTTCGAACTCAACTAGGTTTTAAGAAAGGCATCAATCATTAAAAAGAATGTAAGGGAATAAAGGGACATCGAGGAGCGTTTTTAGGAACGCTTTTAGGGGGATGAGGGAAATTGGAAAATTAAATTAATTAATTAAATGAATTTCGTGCAACTAAGGGATCTGGTGACAAGTGTATGGGATGTGCGTTTTAGCAAGAATTCACTAAGTAAACTCTATAAAAGAAATGGCGGAGGAGAAGAATGGATCACTTCTAGCATGCATAAGGTTATGCTGTAGTATTTTATTCTTGATTGATTTTTCTTGTGGGAGTCAGCTCGGATAACGAATGGTAGCTCGACCTTGCGAGGCGAGCTGGGAGATATTTTTTTTTCGATTATGTACGTGGCCCCTTTGCGGCTCGAGGGATCAAGGGGCAGAAGAGTAACCCTGGCGTTGGTTGGGAGGTATCGATGAGGTCTCAACGGTTGGAAAGTGGAAGCGGGACAGAGCATGAGCAGGGGAAAGAAACATCGGAACCTTCGCCTTCGCTTAAGGTACACATATCTGAATTTCGCAATTGTAAATAGTTTAATTTTGTATGTGAATTTACATTTAGTTGGAATGTGGCAATAGTTTACTCTATCTGTGGATGTAATGTTATGATTTCATCGCTCCCTTATCTGTTGCCTACCCTTTCCCGGTTAGAATGTGTCCAGCCTTATCCTAAAAACCCCATTGATTTTTCTCCGGACCTTGGTTTTACTCTGCGCTTTATTGTCTCTGCTTAATGGGCTTTTTTTTCCTCTGCGTTTGTGGGTAATTTTGTCCTTAATCAGTTGTTGTTTCCCTTGCACCTCTGGAGGGTTCTTCTTGCTTTTAGTTTCGAGCTGTACTTCTTTTCCAGCCAGGCGCCAGGCGTTCTGCTGGATAGCACCGATTTGTGAATCCTTACGGCCCTTTTACCCTTGTTTCCTATAGATTCCTTTGATTGAGGCCTGGCATGGGTTCCTTCCAGCCAGCCAATGTAATGGCCAGCGCGTGCAATATGGGATAGGCCTGGCGTTCGTTCTTCCATTCCACAGCCAAAAGGGGATCCTTTACTGGAGTGTGCCATAGTGTAGATACTCAAACGCGGCCTAACACTACTGAAGTATTTCCCTTAAATGATTTGTGAGGTTGTTTAATCGTGTTGTTGTTTTTCTTCTTTTGGATCGGTTTCGGCCTGTCGTTTTTAAAAAAAATTTATTGTTACCCCTCTTTGTTTATCTTCTTTTTAGCTTGGTTTCAGCCTTTGCGAATTTACCCTTGGTGTGTTGAGAAGGTACAAGCCCTTCGTGCATTCCGCCCATGTGACTTGGATCTTGGTGTTTGCTTGTTGAGGCCCGTGTTATTTTTAATTTTATTGTTATCCGTCGGATTGCGTTCACCTCGCCCATGACCACAAGGCCTCCCCCGGAGAATCTTAAATGAACCAGGCTTGAGCCACCTGACAGTGCGTCATCTGTTTCCTTGGAAATGCATTGCAGGTACCCTTCCACCACAGTCGACCGAATTATTTTAGCAGTGAGTATGGTGTTCCTTGCCTTCGTTTTTGTTGTTCCCCTTCCACCTCAGAGTTAGACGGTCGAATACCTCTACTTGACTGACTTCTTCCTGTGTGACGTTGCGCACTCAGCGGATCCACCTCTCTTCTCAGCCCGTTTGTAACCTTACTCTTGCTGGGAATCGACGTGTGCCGCGACACAGCGCTTTTAGGGGCGTTGTTTTAGAGTTCTCCTTGAAGGTGTCAGATTATTTCTAAAACGGGGTTGGGTAATCTTACCATCTGGAGAGCACCTGAGTGGGCCCAATGGTTAAGAACATGTGTTATTTCTGGGGAGGTCACAGGTTCAAAACCGGCGGGGTAGGGATGCTCATATTGACCCCTTGTAACAAGGATGGAATGGTAGACGACCCCTGAGATACAGGCCCACTTTAGTGGGCCTCGGAACGTCTCGGCCCCTGCTGAATCACAAGTTATTGGTATATCTAGCTTACGAGCTGTTGGATATACTCTTGGGAGATTGCTGTTCCCATGGTAAAAAAAAATATTACCATCCGTCATTACATTCAAGTGTGAATTAATTTTTCGTTGATTTGAAAACCCTGGGGATCGAGCTACTTTGATTTCTCTACGATCTCTTACCAGCGCACGATGCCAGCTTCTCTTTCTCCTTGGTATGATAAAAGGATTCAAATGAGACTATTGACCAATAGAATTCCATCACCTTAGCTCGTACTAGTCGACGTCGGTGCTTATGAGAATATGTGGATTGGCAGTGAGATTTATTCGTTTTATAATAGTTTCAAATTCGTTTTAAAATAGATCTTTACGTTAAAAGATATGTGGAATGGCAATTAACGTTTTAATTTGCTTTATAACTGTTTTAAATTGTTTAAGAATAGAATTTTACGTTAAAAGATAGGTCGAATGGCAATAGTGTTTTAATTGCGTTAGAACAGTTTTGAACTCGTTTCAGAATAGAGCATTACGTTAAGAGACATGTGGAAGGGTAGCAGGGGATGAAATTTCCTTTAATAGTCTTTATAATTATTTTAGGAGAGGGCACTAATTCAGGAACAAGTGAATGGTAGTTGATTATATTTCCTTATATTAGTTGTTATAATTGTTTTATGACAGGTATTACATGTTGAAATCAATGATGTTGTTAATGTAATCCTTGTATGATGATTTTTAAACGTTAATTTATTAATTAGAAGATACTTCATTTATTTATCATGTTTTTAAAGGGTTGCATTTTAAAAGGAAATTAGGGAAGGAATACTCTTGAGTATAGAAAATGGAATCTTTATATCGATTGTCTTTTCTTAATTTATTATTAAATTATAAATTAGATAGAGGTTTTACATTTTAAGGTCTATTGTTTCCTTGTTAATATTGAACTCGAAAGGTAAAGAAAAGTGTAGTTGGTTTTAGTTAATTAATAAAACCCATTTAAATGGATATTTAAAGGTATAATTATTACTTGAAAATTATTATATGTTTTTAATTTTAAATTGAAGTTGGATACTATGTGCTATAAAATAGTCTTTATGATGGTAAAATGTTAATGAGATACATCTAGGATATTGCGCAATAAAATGAACCCACATAAGAAATGATTGAATATATCGAAACATGTATTGTTGCACAATTTTAAACATGTATTTAATGTAGTTACCGTGCGCCTCAATTAGCTTGATTGATTAGAGTTCTCTCATTTATAGATTTCGTAGAAGGTATGACAGTTTAAGTTTTGGACTTCTGGTGCGTTGTATTGTGTGTCATGATTAAAGGTTTAGGATTGTTTAGGTTGGCGCCTTAGTTACTATTACGCTTGTCCCAATGTGGAAGCATGATTCTGTATGATTGGATCAATGTGCATAGTGATTGATAAGTGCAGATGATAACCTAACCTTCGGTCATGTGCTTCTTGATGATGACGATGTTGATTTTTGAAATTTGATGTAATGCAAATTGTATTATAACGCATGATTATAATATTGTTTCTCACTCGCTGTGAAAGGTCATATTACTTGTGTCGGTTTTTTTATATTGGTTGTGCCTGGATGATCTTGATGATGTTATTTAACTTAGTCGGCTTGGACTTGTTTAGGTCGAGTGCGATGTAGACACCTCTTTGTTCCTCAGAACAGTCACCAGCCTTGAAACCTTAAATGGTCAAAATCGATGGGAACCTAGGCTTTAGCATTGTCTATGTGTCCTGGAGGTTCTAACCATTGCAAGGTAGGACGGGCAGGTATTCATTTATATTCTTTTCCTGATTGAATGTTCATAAGTTGCTTCAAGTTGAATGTTGTGCTAAGTATGCTAGGTCGTTATGTTTATGCATTGCATGAATTTCGTTCATTATGTCTATTGTCGAATTGTGATGCTTGCTTGTATTAATGACATTACATTCATTGTGCTTTTAAAAATAAAAAAATAAAAAGAATAAAAGGGGTAAATTGTACTTGTTATGCATCACTTGATGTTGTAACAGCGAGGACCATTACACTCCTTTTGTGTTGTTTGTTCTATTGATGCTTTGTTTTGTTAATTCAACTCATGAATTTTTTTAATATTTCGTGGATGCTTTGTTTCGTTTATTCAACACATGAATGATTAAATTTAAATTTGTATTGGCAATTTGTTTGGATCTTCTGTGTGATTATGTTTATGTCTTTTATGCTTGATGCTTTTCTTTTTTTATTCCAACATATGAGCAAAGAACAAAGCACACCTAATCCCGAGGAAGACACTCTAATTGTGGGCTTTCTGTAAACCAACGAACATGCTAGTGTAATGACTCCTCGATGCAGTGCACTACAACCTTCTATGGATAGCGATGGAATAAGTTGTGGGATTTCCGTAAACAAACGGACATGCTGGTGTAATGACTCGTCGATGTAGTGCACTACAACCTTCTATGGATAGCGATGGAATAAGTCAACTTTGCAGTTCTAAGAATTGAAGTAATAAGTCAAGTTTGCATTTCTAAGACTTGAAGCAAACCAAAAATATACTATAAAAAAAAACAAAAAATTGTATTTTTGACTGTCGATCCCTCACTAGATTCCTACTCAAAGTTTTAATGCATTCTCTTGTTCTAAATCTTGTTCTAAATCTCAACTGAGCGAAAAAAGGAACTTGTTGCCTTTGCAACTCCCCTAGTTCTTCTAAGTATCTTTCGAGTATGTTAAACTTACCATATAACATAAAAATAAATAAAAAATTGAAGTCCTTTGAGAAAAATTCTTCATTACCTTTTATCGAATCTAAATGGTGAATTTCAAAATAAAATATGAGTATTCAAATAAAAATCTTTCTAACTATTTTCTTTCATTTCGCACTTACTTGATTATAAGTTTTTGTGAGTTATTTATCCTTACTATTTTATACATATTCAAAGATTCGTGTACATTAAAAATTGCCATTTTTTAATTTTTGCGGTATGAAAATTTTTACCCATTAATTTTTTAATGCCGAATTAATGCCGAACTTGTATAGTGTTAAAGAAGACAAAAAATTAAACTTCTATGTGAAAAGATACAAATACTTTTAAGATCAAACTTTAACTTAAGCCTCGTTGACGACTCTATTCCATGGCCTCCAACCTTAAATAATAAAGAATCAATCTCTCCCTCCAACTTCAACTTTTGGCTCTAGCCCCAATTAAAATTTCTACTTTTCCTAACTTCCACAAGAATCAAAATGATAATGAAACCCATACAGACACATACCCCTGTATATATATATTATGTGAAAAGACCAAAGTACTTTTAAAAATCAAACTTTAACTTAAGCTTGGTTGACGACTTTATTCCATAGCCTCCAACCTTAAATAATAAAGAATCAATCTCTCGCTCCAACTTTTGTCTCTAGCACCAATTAAAATTTCTACTTTTCCGAACTTACGCAATAATCAAAATGATAATGAAACCATATATATATATATATCCAATTTAATGCATAATATTATCTTATGATTATATTACGAAGTAATTTGTTTTCTAAACCCCCACATATATATATATATATATATATATATATATATATATATATATATATATATATATATATATATATATATA
>ML780798.1:347357-411844 GCA_009831015.1 Picea engelmannii
GAGAGAGAGAGAGAGAGAGAGCTTTCTCGCACCCTTATTTGAGACTTATCCCATTGGACTCGTCTTTCCATCTTGATCATAGTGATACCTATCATTTTTAAGACTTTTGTTCTTTTTGGTATCGACCCCCTTATCAACACCCTTATTTGGGACCTATCCCATTGTATTCTCCTTATTGCACTAATTGTAGTGGTATCTATCACTTGTAAGCCTTTTTTTCCATGGATCCACCCACCCTTTTAGAAAAACTTCTTTCCCACCTCTTCTTTAGTGTCACCTTCACCATGGCCAACATCTGCAACCAAGAACTTCAAAACCTCATAAATACCCACATAGATGCCAAGATGGACTACATGAAAGAGGAAATGAAGGACATTAATTCCCACCTTGCCAACTGACTTGCATCCAACCTTGATTCTCAGGTTGAATCCTTTTCTACCAAGGTCCTTGAAAAACTACCATAGGTTGGAGTCCATAAATCATTTGAAAAACCTTCTAACCTGGAAGGTACAAATTCCTCTAATTCCTAGCCTTTTAAATCCAACCCCTTTCATCATTATTTGTGTCTTTCATGAGTGTAGGTCAATAAATTTTATGGCTTAGATCCTACTTGTTGTGTCACTCAAATGGAACATTACTTCTCCTTGGATGGTATCACTGATGACTTGGCCAAAATTAATTACAGTGTCATATATATGGATCATGAACATTCGCAGTGGTGGAAATGGTGTATAAAATCATTCCAAGGATATGTTTCTTGGACCCAGTTTGTGGCTAAAATTTGTGAACACTTTGACATTGACACACACTCCCTGGGTCGTTTCACCAAATTGAAATTGTTCGGTACAGTTGAATATTTTATCGCTACATTTGAGAAATTGGATTTCATAATAGAGGGCATGTCTGGTACCTTTTTTCAAGAATTCTTTATCAGTGGCCTCAAGGATGAAACCTGAGCCCAGGTCCTCATGAATCGTCCCCATAATTGGTTGGAAGCTACTTAATGTGTTAAGGAAGCAAAATGGGTTATTTTTTCCAACACCGAAAATCCTTTCTTCTTCCTTGTCCTTTCCCTTTGAATCATGCCCCTCATTCCACCCCTCTCAAGATCTATAAATTAACTTGGAAAGAAATGGTTGAACGACAACTCAATAGTCTTTTCTATATTTGCGATGAAAAACATTTTTCGAGCACAAGTGTATGGAACAAAAGTTGTTTATGGTAATATCTGAGGATGTTTCTAGCGAAGAGGTAGAAGCTCCTCCTGTGGCAGAGCTACCTAATCCAATCAATCTCACTCTGCTATCTGTTCCACCAGAAGTTGAACCGATCATTTCATTGAATGCCCTCACTGACTTCTCTGCTCCCTAAACCATCAAGCTAATTGGATACATTAATAATCAAAATGAAATCATCTTAATTGATGGTGGCAACACACATAATATTATTCATTTTTTCGTTGCTCAAGAAACCAATTGCTATATCTATGTCATCAAAAAAGTTCAAATCATGATTGCCAATGGCGGTTCCATGAAATGTCGGGGAATTGTGAAAATGTGTCTCTCTAAAATGATCAGTACAACATGAAATATCATAAGTTTTCTATCGACATGGGTGGTTGCGAAATTGTTCTAGGTGCAGAATGGTTACACACTCTCAGTCCCATCTCATGGATTTTAAGGAATTAACTATGAAATTCCAACAGGAAGGCTAGTAGTTTAAGTTCCAAGGCATCACATAAGGTCCCCTTGATATCATTAGTTCCCATTGAATGAAAAATATCTTCAAAAAGGGTCATTGGAGAATTATTTCTTAACTCCATTCCATTCAAGCAGTTGATACACCCTCTGTGCATCCTGACCTGCAATCTATCCTCTCCAAACACCAAACAATTTTTTCCACTCCCCATGGACTTCCACCTTTATGTGGTGTTCATGATCATTCCATTCCTTAAGTTATAGAAAATATTCCTCGTAATGTTATTCCTTATCATGATCCCTTTTCCTAGAAGAAAGAAATTGAGAAAATTGTTCAAGAATTGCTCGATGCAGGTGTCATTTGTCCTAGTACCATCCCTTATTCTTCTAATGTGGTCATGTTCCTCAAGAAAGAAGGAACGTGGAGCATCTATCCAAACTTTCATTCCCTAAAAAAACTCACCATCCAAGACAAGTTTCCCATTCCTATAATTGATGATTTGTTGGATGAATTGAGTGGTGCTCAATACTTTACTAAACTCGATCTTCATTTTGGATATCACCATATACACATGAAAGATGCAGACATTCCCAAGATCGTAGTTCAAACTCATGACGGTCACTATGAGTTTTTGGTCATGCCCTTTGGCTTTTGTAATGTCTCATCCAATTTCCAAATTCTCATGAATCATGTATTCCATTCTTTTCTCTTTCATTTTGTCTTAGTTTTCTTTGATGATATTCTCATCTATAGTAAAACATGGACAACCCATATTTCCATGTGGATAAAGTTCTCCATCTACTTTCTCAGTAGGAATTTTTTCTGAAAAAGTATAAATGTTCCTTTGGAACCTCAAAAGTGGAGTAATTGGGTCATATTTTTGGCAAGGATGCTTTAAGGGTCAATACTAAGAAAATTGAAGCTATGCAGGATTGGCCTTGCCCCAAAAATATCAAGATCTTGTGTGGTTTTATGGGTTTAACGGGATATTATCACAAGTTTGTTCATAATTATGGTAAAATTTCAAAACCTCTCATTGCTCTCCTTAAAAATAATTATTCTTTCTGTACGAATGTCTACAAGACCGAAAAATTTCTTGTTTGATCCAACAATTCCAAGATAATTGTCTAGTTTCTCCAGGGTACTGTTTGAAAAATGACAAGGTTTGCTACAAAGGAAGTCTAAATTTAAGAAAACAACCACAATTTAAAGGTATGATGATTTCAGAGCTTCTTCCTTCCCCGATAATTGGGAATTCCGTATTTACGAAAACCTAGGAAAGGGTAAAAAATTATATTTTATGGGATGGTATGAAACAATACGTCCACACCTTTGTGGTTGAATGTGATGTATATCAATGCAACAAGAGAGAAATATTCAACCACTTCAACCAATCACAATTCCACCGACTATTTGATAGGTTATTTCTATGTATTTCATTGTTGGCTTACCTAAATCAGGAAATAAGTCAATCATTATCGTGGTAATTGATTGTCTTTCCAAATATATTCATTTCTATACTCTTCAACACCCATTCAACGCATCTACAGTGGCTCAAATTTTCATCGATAATATCTTGAAGATTCATGGCATGCCTCATTCTATTGTATCTAACAAGGATCCAACTTTCACCAACAATTTTTGGAAAAACAAATCAGGCTCCAGGGAACCCAATTGCATCTGAACTCCACCTATCATCCACAAATTGATGGCCAAACTAAAGTTGTCAAGAAGTGTTTGGAAACATATTGGATATGTTTTGTATCTGACAAAAAAAATAAGTGGACTCAATGGTTATCCCTAGTTGAATGGTGGTACAACATATATTACCATAAAACTACTTGCATGACTCCTTTTGAAGCAGTATATGGAAAAAATACACCATCAGTTCTCTCATACATTCTAGGTGTCTCGAAGGTTTAGGAGGTTGAAAAAAATATTACAGTTCATGAGGTCATTCTTTGTACCCTCAAAGAAAATTTGGCCATGGATAAGAATGCCATGAAGCAACAAGTATATCAAGGTCATTCCAAATGACAATTTTCTAATGGGGACTAGGAGTTTCTTCATATGCAACCTTATAATAAGACCTCACTCAGATATAACCACTATAAAACTCTTTCTCCCAAATTTTATGATCCTTATACAATTCTCAAGCAAATGGCACAGGTGGACTACCAGTTAAAATTGCCCAATCATTCTAAACTCCATCTTGTTTTTCATGTCTCATTCTTAAAGAAGGTGATTGGAACTAAGTTCCAAACTCAAACCAATCTTTGTGGGTTGGATGAAGAAGGTTCTATTTGGTTGCATCCACAAGAAGTCTTGTATGAGCATGAGCACCATCTTCTTCAACGCATAATCAAGGAAGTGCTAGTGCATTGGAAAGATACAACTCCAGAAAATGCCACTTGGGAGTCAACCACCATTCTGCAACACTCATATCAATCCTTTAGGACAAGGCTATTCTTAAAGAGGGAGGGTATGTTAGGGATCTAACCTCCCTAACACTTCACATATGTAGAATAATATATTTCCATGTAAGAAAGGTTGACATTAGTTAATAAGGCCTATTTAATAAATGTGAACAAGTCAATGTAAGGAGACCTAATAGAATCTTCTACTTTTATAAGGATCTCCCTCGAGAATTATCTTTAGAAGATAGAATTAGATAAATAAGAGTAGGAGGCATGAGAAGACTTTTTATTGAGAATGATTGTAATAGAGCTCCACTCTGTTGGAGATTTTCCCTTCGAAGGGGCAAGTGAACATTGCTTTCTCTGAATAAATATATCATTTATGGTGTTGTTCTTCTGAATATTTTGTTAATACATTGATATATGTTGAATATTCATGTTTATACATATTATATTACATCTGGTACCTTGTAGTCTGTGATAATCCTTGTTACAACAATAGATCTACAATATTGATTCTTCAGGTGAAAATAAATGGTGAACAGTTCAAAAATAGAGATCGATAAATTTAAGGGGAAATGTTTAGAGCTATGGAAGCTCAATATGGAAGATATATTGGTAGAAAAAAATCAATGGATCATGGTGGATAGAGGCACTGCACCTACAAGAATATCAACAAAAGACTAGAAAAAGTTTGATCGAAAGGTGAAGAGCACAATCTGGTTGTGTCTCTTAGATTCATTATTGTTGAATGCGTCCGAGGAAGCTACAACTAAGGCATTATAGAATAAGTTGGGGACTTTGTATCATTCTAAGTCCCTATTAAACAAATTGTTCCTCCAAAATAATCTATATAACCTAAGGATGAAATATGGAGACTCGTTGAGAAAGCATTTGAATTCCTTCAATAATGTGGTAAGTTGGTTGTTATATGTTGATATTAAAATTTCAGATAAAAATACGTGTATTAGTTTATTGTTCTCTTTAGCACACTAGTGGGATATTCTAGTTGTGGCCATAGGTAGTAATACAACTACTTTGAGTGTCAATGATATGGTCTCATCCTTATTGTCGGAGGAGATGAGACAGAATAACATGGAAGGATAAAGCACATATGCATTATTTTCAAGAGGATGCTCCCAGGAAATAAATAGATCTAAGTCCTCAAGTAGGATATCTAAATTTAAGTGTAGATATAAATCTCCTAAAAACTTTGTAAATGTATGATGGGGATGTGGAAAATAAGGTCACTACAAGAATCAATGTAGATCCAAAAACATTGACAGAGGGAAGGGATCTTAAGATTCTCCTTCTAGAAAAGAAAAATACTCCTCCAAAGGAGGGTATGTGTACATGGCTTAATCAAGCACACATGTAGATCATGAGGCAAGGTTTGTTGAATTAGGAACATCCTTTCATATGAATCACCACATGGAGTGGTTGAGTGAATATGAATAGTATGATGGAGGTGATGTTTTCCTAGGTGATTAATTGATATCCAAAATCATAGGATGGTGAAAATTCAAGTTGAAGCTAATGAATGGAAGGATTATAATACCTCCTGGTGTTCTACATATCCTAGGATTGGCTTGAAATTTTATTTATGTAAGAAAAATGAATGATGCAAGGGTAAAAATAGTGTTTAAGAAATAAACTTGTAGGATGGTTCGAGGAGAAATGTTGTTGTTAAAGGGAGTTTATTTTGGAATTATGTATAAGCTACAAGGAAGTAATATTAGGGATGGGTGTAATAGTTCCTTTTTTCCCGATATTGGATCCAAAGAAAAAAAAACTCCTATAGTCTCTGCAGAAAATGTTTTGTTGTGGAATCAAATACTGGGGCATATCAGAGGGAAGGGATTTTCACTACTACATGGTAAATTTATGGTTGAAGGAATGCATAACTACTATTTGAATTTTGATTTTTATGAACATTGTGTATATGGGAAGCACAATCTATTACGATTCCCCTCTGGTGCAATGAGGGAAGAGGGAATTTTACAGTTGGTACATAGTGATGTATTTGGACCTATGTTGGCTCCATCACTGGGAAAATTTTTGTACTATATCTCATTTATAAATGAATTCTCAAAGAATACTTGGATATATTTCCTCATTAATAAATTTGAAGTCTTTCATGGGTTTAAAGAGTTTAAGGCTCTTCTGAAAAATCAAACAGGGAAAATAATTAAGGTGTTGAGGAAGGATAATGGTGGAGAGTTCTATAGAAACAAATTCGTGTAATTTTGTAAAATGTGTAGTATAGAAAGGAAAAATACTAATCCATATACACCTTAGAAAAATGGAGTTGTAGAAAAGATGAACGAGATGTTGCTGGAAAAAGCAAGTTGCATGCTTAGTCGTGTCGGGCTAGGAAAATAATTATGAGTAGAACCAGTGGGCATTGCATGTTACCTGTTCAATTGATCACTCTCATCAACACTGGAGGACAAGAATCCACGTGAGGTATGGACCAATAATAAACCCTCTCTGACACATATTAGGGTATTTGGTTGCGATTCCTATGTTCACATTCCAAATGAAAACAAGAGTAAGCTATATAAAAAGGATGAAAGTTGTATCTTTATTGGGTACAAATATGATTTGAAAGGTTACAAGATTTGGAACCCATAAAATAATAAGATGGTGTATAGCAGAAATGTGGTATTTAGAGAAATAAAAGATGTTAGCAAAGAGGAAGTCCTACAAAGGAAGGAAGAACAATGGAAAATAGAGTTTGAGTTGAAGGATAATGAATTAGACTCTGTAGAAGAACATGAATAAGAGAAAGAAGATACTCATACTCTAGTACTGATGATATTGGTTCAACAAATAAGGAAACTAGAAAGGTATACTCCACCTGATTTCTATTCAAATTTTTCTTTGTCTATTATTGATGATGATCCTAGAACTGTTAGGGAGGATGTGGATTCAGATGATGGAAAACTCTAGAAAAAGGCCATGGTTGAATAAATGGAATCCTTGGACATGAGTGAGGCTTGGGATATAATGGAGTTGTCATATATAATAAATCCCATTGGCAAAAAATGGGTGTTTAAGAAAAATTTGAACGCAAAAGGAAAAGTGGAGAAATACAAACCTCGGTTAGTAGCAAAAGGTTATTCCTGGGTTGATGGAATTTACTTTGGTGAGATTTTTTCTCCTGTTTCCAAGTTAAATTCAATTATATCTATTTTATATGTTTTTGTTGCATTTTATTTTGAACTAGAATAGATGGACATGAAAACAACATTCCTACATGGGGATATGGAAGAAGAAATATACATGAAGAAAACCAAATGCTTTGTTGTGAAGCCATATAAAGAGCTAGCAGGCAGGCTAAAAAATTCCATGTATGGGTTAGAGAAATCACCAAGGATGTGGTAACAAAAATTTGATACTTATATGTTGGGACTTGGCTTCAAAAGGAGAAAACTAGATCATTATGTGTATTTAAAATTAATTCACGATCACTGTATTTATTTGGTCTTGTATGTGGATGATTTGTTGCTAATAATAAATTACAAGGAGATTATCTTGGATGTGAAAAATTAATTATCCTCTAAATTTTACATGAAGGATATTAGTGCCGCAAATTTCATTTTGGGAATGAAAATTAAAAGATATGGGGAAAATAGGAAACTCTGGTTAAATCATAGGAAATGTGTCAAAATAATATTGCATAGGTGTGATATGAAGGAATATAAAGTAGTCAAGGTTCCTATTCATGTAGGTGTAACTTTTTTTTTGGATCAGTGCCCAAGACACATGAAGAGGACAAGGACATGTCTCGTGTTCCATATGTGAGTGAAGTTGGCTATTTGATGTATGAAATGGTATGTACTAGATTGTACATTACATATGTAGTGGGAGTTTTGAGCAAGTATATGTCAAAACCAGGAAATGATCATTCAAAAATAGTAAAGAGGGTTTTCAGGTATTTTAATGGTACTAATAGTTATAGATGGTGCTACTAAGGAAGACTAGGATTGGACAAAGTGTTGGACATACATGGATTTTTTGATGCATATTGGGATGGAGATATGGATCATGTATCTAAAAGTGGGTATGTGCTTAGCCTGTTTGGAGGAGAAATTGGTTGGAAGAGCAAAAATGTAACATCCCTAACATCCAACTGGGCTATGCCACATAAAAAATTTCGAACTGTATGTAAATTAAAATGTATACACACAAAAACTCTTGCATAACTTTATATATAAAACTTAAAATAGACAAATACATTCTGTAAATGCATATATTCATACGGAAATAACAATAAACATATGCATGCATCATAGACAAGCAATACCCATAAATATAAAGACATGTATAAAGAACACACAGGGATAACCCATAAAAATAAACACATAAATAATAATGGAACATACAAATTAACACACAATTGACACTTATCTTGGTAAGAATATCACCAACTGCATACGGACCTTCCATGAACCTCCCAGCCTTAGATCATGTTTCTCATCAGTATTAGTAGTGGGTCATCCCTGAGCTGGGATTAAAATCGACCCGAGTAAAGGGATTCCTAACCAGGATAAGGTATCTGAGAAAACAAGAAAGACTTCGTCACAGGTGCCAACTCAAACTAATAGCGTACAATCGATCATTCCCCACATGTCTGTCCCACCCCTGGAAGTGCACCCCTTCTCTTCTCAACAGTCCTTCTGCTGCCCCACTTCCCTTCTGGGATTCAGTAACAGGTCGAACAAGAAATCTCAGAGCCCTGTAGCTGCAGTTTAGCACCTTCGAGAATCAATTCCTAAAAGTTCTCTCACCTAGAGAGATTTTATCACGAGCCTGACAACCTGCCTCTTCAGTATCCCACGGGCCTAACAACTCTCTTATTTAGTCCATCTCCTAAGCTAACCAACTACATATACATGTACATGTATGGGGTACATGTAGAGTCACATGAAGGTACATATACAATTACAGATATAGGTACGATATAAGAAGGTATGAAGGACAATTGAATGAGTGAGTAGATAATGATGGAATGAATGGATAAATGGATGAATGAATGCCACCCCAAATGAACTAAGTCCAAAACATATGTATGAATGAGTGAGTGGATAATGATGGAATGAATGGATAAATGGATGAATGAATGCCACCCCAAATGAACTAAGTCCAAAACATATGTATGGATGTTACCAACTTGACACTTGTCATGTTGAGAGCTACTTTGGTCTACTTGTCCCCATCCTTAGAACTTAGGATAAAATAATTATCCATACTTTATACTTGAAGGAATATTAATATAATATTCCTTTTCATCTTAAGCTCCCTATCTTATCCCCTTATCCTTAACGTTTAGCTCCCCCTTTCCCTAACTAGTGGAGTTTAGTCCCCCGTACTCTTTTATCATGGTCGGTCTACATGTAGCGATGTATTATATTAATGATAGGGCATATAAAAAAATAATCTCATTGGGCTTTAGAATCTAGGAACTTTGGCCTAATTCAACACATAATCCTCCTAGCTTATAATAACTGGCTCACCAGCCTATAAAACACAACATATGCACAAAAGGCTCTCTAGTCTCAAAATCACGCGCACTTAAGTTTGTTGTACATGGTATCTCAAAATGTGCACACTTCATCATTTTACTGAGAAATACATGTGCACACTATACCATGGAAGGTGCATGTAAAATGATATTAAAAAACTCACCAACTTAAGTACATTTTCATTTACAATTTTGGGTTCAAGCTACAGGTATTACAAAAAAATAGTTTGTAATGGCACTCTCAACTACAAAAGTTGAATACATGGCAGTCACTCATGCAAGAAAGGTAGAAATATGGTTGTGTAGATTGTTTTTGTTTATTAGGTTGGTACAACTAGATGTAAGGATAAATTGTGACAATCATAGTGCAATCTTCTTGGCAAAGAACCCAACCTATCATTCAAAGACAAAGCATATTGATGTTCAGTATCACTTTGTGAGAGACATGGGTGAAGATAAGAAGGTGTTGTTGATGAATATGGACACTTTGGAGAATTGTTTATATTCATTAAAAAAAAATGTGAGCGTAGAGAAGTTATCTTGGTGTAGAGAATCTATGGGAATTTATTCCCTAGATTTTTTACTATCTAATCATGTAACCCCTTGTATGAAAATAAAACAACAAGTGGGAGAATGTTCAGTAGGTGTTATATTCTTCACAAAATTGATCCCATGCACTATACACTAATATGGGAGAAAGGGGTGTTTGGGGGATCCTTAGGACCCCCTAGTCGGGAAGGTTGTGGGGTTTTGGGGTAGGGATCCCCCAAGAATAAAAATTTCTTCCATCTTTGGCAATTTTTTGCATCTATTTTTGTAGCTTTTAGGCACATTTGTTTTCTCATGGTTTTTCTAATTAGGGTTAATGAATTAGTGTTTTTGACTAATCCAAGTCAATGGATTAGGGTTCTGGATACATTCGGATCCTACATGTACATTATATTGTAAACAGTGAATATGATGATTATAAGATTAGAGGTGTGTCTGTAAACATGTTTCTTTTCACGGTTTGAGTTTCGAGGGTAATAATCTGTGTGTAATGTGGAAATGTGGATGAAGTTGCACAAATAAGATCTAGCCAGAAAAAATATATATACAGTTGCAGAGAAATGAGAAAAGACGGAAACGAGAGAGAGAGAATAAAAGAATTTTCATTAACCAAATGAATGAATGATAATTTACACATGATAGACTCTGTATAACTCAACTAATGAGAACATGAGGAGAATCCAATAATTAGTTCCATGGAAAGTGTAATAGACTGCACTCCTCCACGATCTCCATCATCATGATCTTCAATGCTCTAATTCTTTCTACCACTCTCGGCTTTTTAGCCTCACAAACTTAATAACCTTCCAAAATTATTCTTAGTTTGAACTATTGAAATTGAAATCATGCAATCTAAAAGCGTTTAAATAGTTTATGGAGTTATCGATTGTGGAATCCGATTCTAGATGCATTGGTAGTTAAAATAATGTTTGCTTGTTGGAGGTCAAAGATCAACTTGGTTGCAGGATTTTCTATTAGACACCCATTTTCATTGAGTACAGAGTGGTGGTGGTTGTGTTCAAGTTTATATAGCACTCATACCGGGTGAACTATGCAACTAATTATGCTTAGAGTGATAAGGGAAGACTAGGAAGAGATGGAATCATATCATCTTTTCATGAAATAATAGATGGATGGAAATTGTCGTTGGGGAATACATTGTTGTGATAAGTGGTTGCTGGGGAAGTAATCATTCTTTGGGCATCAAATTCCTTCTTAGTTTTTTAGAGGCGTCGGTGTAATCAACAGTTTAACCTATTATGAATGCTTAAAAGTAACATTACAATGAGGTGACAACAAGCGTTATGGATTAAATGTGAATTATGTACAGGGAGGTCGCTTTAGTCGGTCAATTTCAAATTCAATTAATTTTTTTTTTAAACAAGGTATTCAGAATATACAAATTGTTGGAATAATGCTTACAATAGAATTAGTTTGGATTTGATTTGAATGTGTTGAAGATTTGTTGGAGGTTGTTGAGAGATTCTCTCAACAACTATCTCTATTGTTGGAGATAATTGGCTCTGATACCAACTTAGAAAATCTGAGAGCAAACATAGTTCACAATTACACATACCAATAATATTTTCTATTGCAAATATTACACACAATATTATATATAGTTGGAATCTGATCTTATATATATTGTATGTTTTTAAGAAGGTCAGTTGTATGATTGACTGCTGAAAATATCTAGTAATTAGATCACTATCCTATATAACTATTGAAATTTTCCCTTCAGGGGAATCTCACAGATGATAGTGTATTCATAGGTAAATTTAGTGTCGATGCTATACTTTGGGGTAGTCAAGAAGTGTCAATTCTACAAATTCCTCAAAGTTGTGGAGAATAAAGAGTGTATACCTGAATATTTTAGAGTGGATATGAGTGTTGATGAAGACCATATCAAAACAAATATCTATGTTGAAAATTTGAGTATTGTAATTATGATATAACATTTGTAATGTAAGCATTCTGGAGGGTGTTGGTATAATACTTACAATAGGATTCTTTGAAGATTTATTGGAAGTTGTTGAAAAATTCTCTCAACAACTATCTCTATGTTTGGAGATAATTAGATCTGAATGTAATATTGTGTGTAATATTTGTAATAAAAATTATTATTAATAAATGTAATATCCTATAAAAACCAAAACATAAAACATTTAAACTTAATTTATATAAAAACATAAAACATTTAAACTTTGTTTATATGATGAAACATATTAAAACATAGAACAAACTTGGTTTATATTATGGAAACTCAAATAACTGTACGCCCCCATTATAACTGTGAGAATCAGTTTGGCACCTTGTCAAATATTAGTAACAGTAAGAAATTATATTTTAGAGTGCACAGCTAAGGCAACAATCACGAAAATATGGAATCCTCGAAAATATGGAATCCTTTTAGTTATATAAAATTTAATAAGAAACAATCACCAGAGTATTGAATCCATGTTGTTATATAAATAGTAAAATATTTTTGTCCGTCTCATCATGGCATATAGATTATGTTTATAAAATAATTATGGTAAGGAAAACAATATATACATCATGGCATATAGATTATGTTTATAAAATAATTATGGTAAGGAAAACAATATATACAAGGGTGATTAATCTTTATGGTGAACATCATATTAGGTATGTAGGTAAGTTTTTATTTAAAAAAACCTATGATAGAAAATATAAATTCAAATAAATGTTTTCTACAAGCTAATAAAATTAAATTTCAAAATATTACATTTTGAAGATGGTTCGATTTTTACTATTACAGCGAAATAATCAATATATCATAACTCAAATTTATAAAAGATAATAAAATTACATTTCAAAATGTAATCAAAATATTACATTTTGAAGATAGTACGACTTTTATTATTACCACGAAATAATCAAATAATTAATACATCTGAACACAAATTAATTTGAAGCGTTTCATCCTTTCTATCTTAAAATTAAGATTTTTTTATCCATTAATAGAATTAAATAAACAATTTATTTTTTTTATTGAATTAAAAGTTCAAATGATTTATTTTTCAGATACTTAAGATTTTTTTATCCATTAATAGAATTAAATAAACAATTTATTTTTTTTATTGAATTAAAAGTTCAAATGATTTATTTTTCAGATACTCGTCTTGCCAAATGTAATTGTTGCGAGTAATTAACTAGTCCAGACTGAGATGAATCACACATAAGAATAGTGAGGCCACAAGGGGCTCACACAAATGACTTCACTCACATACTCCATATCAATTTGATAAATTGTGTACATATTTATACTTTAGGATAGCTTCTAACAATCTCTTGAATTTGTGGATTTGAAAACCACTCAAAAATTAAAATAGGGTACAATAGAAATTTGTTTTAATCATTTCCTAACTATGGAATTTCACCATTATTATCCAACACTCCCCTCTTAATGGAGAAATGGATTTAATACAATGTCACTACATAACATGCTTGTCCGTCTTAGTCTCATTTAGGCTTACCAACATTTCAAAGGACAATTCAAACAAAACCTTAAAATTTGTTTCAACTCCATGTATCAGTGAGTTTTTCCCTTCCTCCTTTTCCAAATTTTGAACCCTCTATGCATTTTCAATTTAACTCTTCCTCTTTTGCTGAAAATTCCATGTTTTAGCTTCTTATCCTTCATCTTTTTGCTGGTGCTTGTCATCAATCTGAAAATTATTTCTGATTGCCCATGGTTGTCCTCTTGAAATTTTTCTTCAAAAAATTGTTTGTATGTGAACTGTTGCCACATACCATTCTTTTTTGTTTGCTCCACCATTGAGCTTTTGATCATCAATTTGTTGCAACATTAACTCATAGTAAAATCCGATTTCTTCAGGACTCCAATGTATAAAAAATTTATGAACTTTTTTAGTCTCTTCCTCGTCCATGATGTCATCAACAAATTCCGAATCTTGATTGTAGGTGAACATTACAATGTCTTTTTCTTATATAACAACTTCATTATTTTTTACTAACTTTGGCACTTCAATACACTACTTGACTTCTTCAACTTCAATTTGTTGCTCCCAAATGTTAAAACCTGCAGACTCAAAACCATTCATTAGAATATTTAAATCAATACAACTTTTGTTCTTTTCATTTTGTTCTCCTGCTATGCAGTTTCCAGTAAGTTGTGTCTTTTCAAGCCATTCTTCAAGGAACTTCAAATCTTCTTCAAAATCTTTTGGCACTGCATCTAGGTGCTCCTCTTCATTCTTGTTTGCTTCTAGTGGTGCTCCCAGCTGTGTTGTTATAGCTTAGAATTATTCATCTCTATTAACCTTTGTTTCAGTATTGACGTTGTCTACAACATCATCTAACACATGTTTTTCAATTTCCTCTACAACATTCACTATTGTTGCAGATTCCTCATCATTCATTACCTCAATGACAGTTTATTCATTACAATTATCATTATCCACATGTGACTGACCACAGTGGGATTCAACACCTTCTACAGGTTCACCATCAACTTCAGAAGTTTCCTCATAAGAAGATGCACTCTTTTCACTATATTTCATTTATAAAATATCCCATAACATTTTTTCATTGTCTCTATGACCAAATGCATATAAAATAGGAGACAAAATACTGGTATCCAGTGTTGAACTGATAAGATATAAAGATATTTTATCTTTTATCTTATCTTGGGAATTGACCAAATCATTTTGAACAAATTTCCCTAAATATCCATTTTAATTGTCCAAAGATTAAAAATTTTACCTGAGATGGATGGAAAAATTGGCATTAATCTTTTCAATATTTCACCGATTTCTTCATATTCTTTATTGATTTGATCCACTTCCGCATTTTGATATTCAAGCATGAGTTATTCAACTAAAAACACATCATACTTATCTACAAAATATAATGATTCATCCTATTGATTCTTTCTCCTCATGTGTTTCAGCTCTCTCCGGAGTTGCTTAATTTTCCTTTGTTGAACCATGCCAACTTCACTTTTTACTGGATTCAATCATGGCTCTGCCTCCATCAAAGATTTTTATCACACCTCTACCTCAACAATTATGAGTCGAGCAACGATTCAATTGGAAATGGTGTTTCTCTCACGCTGCAATTTCAATGCAGTGCAATAATTCCACGAGCAACGATCTCCACCTTTAAACTCCAATTTTCACTTACAGTGGAAGGGATCTGACACCCCGAGACTGGTGACACCAAATATTGAGCCAAAGCGCTCACACCATACTTGCAATAAAAAAACGATCAAGGTCACAACCAACAACGACTTCCAGGATAACCAACTTCTCTCTTCTATAATTATGCACATCATCAATTTATTCCATGTTGGGCTCAACTATAGGGCTCTCAGCTTTGAAACAATGAATTGGATGGAGCTTCCCACTGCATGACGGTTGACAATTGTGAGGGAGGAGTTGGCCCACATAATCTACAATGATTAATTTGAATTAATATAAGGCTCCCGCATAGACCTCCTTCTAATGCTAGGTGTTAGTAATTTGTTCTTCACACGGAGCAGGTGAGTGGACGCACAACATATGTCAACTGCAAAATCACCCTCAAATGCAGCGTTTCAATGTATCCTTCAATTATTCGTCCAATCACATGGAGATTGTGATTCCTCTAACACCCTTCCAATATTTTATTTTAGGCAAAAAACTTGTGCATCCAGGCGACCTGTAGGAGATATCGCACGAAAAGATTTGTGATATCGCTAAATATGATGGGTGGAGATATTAGTGCAAAGAGTGCAGATAACATTGTTCACTAGCACTGGCACGATGGCCTGATTTGATGTATATTTGTTGGAAAGTGATCTCGATCTCGAATGCAAATGCAACAATGTGATCCTTTGTGCAGGCTTCACAATCGATGGAAGAAGCACATCCACACACTCAGAGTTATCGCAGCCGACAACTTTTCTAGAAACAGAGGCTCAAAGACAATGGTGGCACTATGCAAATATCGACTCTATTCAGTGGGTGATGGCAATGGATTTGTTCAGAAGATGAGCTCTCTTGTTGTCTACATGGCTGCATTATTCCTTACATACGCTAGAGTGTTTGAAAAGACATCTTGGCGGCTCTATAAACAATCCCCAACTTCACTCCAATGCCCACATCGCTATCACACAACTTACACACACGTTGGATCTGCTTCACTTGAAATGATGGCGGTGTGGTTCCTCACAACATTTTATCCCTCTTCTCTGATACCAAATTAACTAATTAATAATGAGATGAATCACACATAAGAACAATGAGACCAGAAGGGGCTCACAAAAGTGAGACTTTGCTTACACACTTCATATCAATTTGATAAATTGCGTACATATTTATAGGCTAGGATAGCCTCTAACAATCTCGTGAATCCGTGAATTTAAAAACCACTCAAAAACTAAAATAAGATATAATAAAAATTATTTTTAACCATTTCCTAACTATGACATTTCACAAACTTAGAGTAGATGTGCATCATATTTGTATTATGAAACCTCACGTGACTCTACTCCCCATGTATGTTCTCCCATCATAAAATCCTAAGCCGTCCCAAAAGTATAACAAACTTAGAGCCACTGTGCACGATATTCATATTATGGAACCTCACATGACTCTACTCCCACATATATGCTCTCCCACCAGAAAACCCTAAGTTGTCCCAAGAGTACAACGATGAGAAGCCATTTGGCACCTTGTCATATATTAGCAGGAAATTATATTTCAGAGTGCAGAGCTGAGGAAGCAATCACGACAATATAGGAACGCTGAGGAAGCAATCACCACAATACGAAATCTGTTTCGCTATATATATTTTAATAAAACCATTTTGTTACATATTTTTTTTATTTTTATAAATAATTATATATAAAAATGTTTTTGTCTCAGCATAGCATATAGATTATGTTTATAAAATAATTAGGTTAAGAGAAACAATATATCAAGGCTGATCAATATTTATGGCCAGCATCATATTATCTCTGGGTAAGTTTTTTATTTCAATCCAAAAATAATATTTAAAATAATAATGAAAATTTTAATCTAGATATAATGTTCTTTAAAAAGATTAAAACAACTTTTTTTTTTAAATATTACATTTTCAAGATATTCATAGTAATACAAAATAATAAATACAACAAATTTATAATTTGAAAAGTTTCACCCTTTTTATAAGAATTATTGGCTATTCAAAACTTAAGTAAGAAAACATTGCCAAACATAATCAAACCTTAAGCCCGAAAATATTAAAAAAATAATCAAACCTTACCAAATACTATAGAATAGTCAATATATCAGTACTCAAGCTTACATTTTGACGCAAACTAAGATCTTCATACTTAACCCATCAATACTTTTCGCAGTGTTATGGAAAACATCTCTCCCTTGAGTTACCAAATCTCTTATTCATTGAGCTACTCCAAGCTGAGATGTGTTGAGCCATTCTAAATTGATTTTAAATGTATTTTATAGGTTTTTGATCTTGTGGAAATCCATAATCAATGTTGAACATGTCCACATATAACATGCTAAATATATTTGACCATGTGGAGTGGGTTCAACAATCTCCTTAATTTATATTGGAATTTTGGAAATTAGAACCTTTTTCTATTTTATTGAATAATGTAATTTTTAGATTTGTTGAATTTTTTTTTTTTAAATTAGTTCAAATATCTTTACATAAAAAATCTAATTTACAATTTAATATGAACAATCTCCTTAATTTATATTGGGTTCAACAATCTCCTTAATTTATATTGGAATTTTGAAAATTAGAACCTTTTTCTATTTTATTGAATACTGTAATTTTTAGATGTGTTGATTTTTTTTTTTTCTAAATTAGTTCAAATATCTTTACATAAAAAATATAATTTACAAATAATATGAAAGAGATATTATAACTTAAATGTTATATTATTTAATAATAATAATAAATTGAACTTAATTAATAAAAATAAAAAAAATTCCAAAAAAAAATTCCACTATTAATAATTATTTTATTTTGATTTATAATTATTTTTTAATATATTTAAAATATAGCTATATATTAATATATGTTATAATATTAATACATTATAATATATATTAATTTACTAATTAATTTTTTAATATATTTAATAAATGATATAATATTAATACATTATAACATATTTCTTAACTTGTTTTTTTTATCTATTTATTATTAATAATAATAATCTATTTTGAAGGTCACGGCCAAGCCAACACACCAAATTGGTGTATGAGACCTCCTTGTTTGTGGGACAAGGGACCCTCCAATTTAAATATAACAAATTTAAATATAAATAAAACAAATTTAAATCAATATATTCTTATAGTATATAAATATAAGTTATAATATAAGGAAAAAATGTGGTGTGATAAAGAGTTAAAGGAAAAAAAAAATTAAGGTATTATAAAGATGTAATCAACCCTAATCTAGAAGATCAAAATTATCTATCTGTTTTACCAGGTGTAAAGAAAAAAAATAAGCATTGCTAATATAAGAACAAATTCTCACGAGGATGAAAGAGTGTGTCACCTTTGTGACACTAACAAGGTTGAAGATGAAAAACACTTTCTCTTAGATTGTCTAGCCTATACCCATATTAGATCTCATTTTCAAAATATTGACCACACTACCAACCTTCCTAACCTCTTAACTCAACAAAAGTATGGTGATCTTCCAAATATTCTCTTAAAGCTTTTCTAGCACAGAAACAACATTCTAAAGAGTCATAAGTAATCACTTACCCTCTTAAAGTTGGATAGACCAATTAGGCCGTAGTAGACGTTAATCATCATCATCATAAAATATATAATAAATTATAACATATATTAAAATATAGTAAAATATTTTTTTAAATATATTAAAAAAATAATTATATATTCAATTAAAGTAATTATTATTACTTCCATATATTAATTCAAATTTATTTTTATAAATTTTATTATTATTATTTTTAATTAAGTCATTTTATTATTATAATTATAGCATAATATTTAAGTCTTAATAGCTCAATAATGTAGTAGTTAATATATCAATATTTTTTATAATATCAATATTTTTTAATATTTTAATATTAATGTATTAAACCAATATAGATCCATATTAATCACATCTATTAAGTCTCGAAAGGAATAATCTCAATTTCTATTAGTTTATATTTTTTTAATTTAATGGAAATCCAAAATCATAATTAAACATGTAAATATGGCCCATATAATAATATGAAAAATATGTCCCCGAGGTGTAGGACAGTCGGTGACGGAGTGTGTTGTTAAGCCACTCCGTGTTGCTAAAGTCACCGGTTCAAAACCTGCGGGGACAAAAAAATCCAACCATGTTAAGGGTTGGTGTGGCTCAGGCCGGGTGCGATCCCCGGGTGTGATTTTGACGGTTGGTGTGGCTCAGGCCAGGTGCGATCCCTGGGTGATTTTGACTGGGTGAGTCGTGGTTTCTCAAACCACAGATTAATCGTAGGCAGGTCCTGCACAAATTAACAAACAAAAAAAATAATATGAAAAATATAATTTTGAGGTGACATAACCAACAATAAAAAAAAAATGTTATTACATTAACATTTCATCATATTCACTAATTTCATGTCTAATTAATTTTCATGAAAAAACTTTTAATTATATTATTTGCTTTTAATTAATTTTGATGTCAATTTGGCAAAATAAAGAAATACTAAAATCTTAATTTTAATTGTTCTTATTCCAATTTGAATGATTTAAAGAACAAACACCCAATCTTTTTTATAAATAATCTTGATGATTAATTTTCATTGTTCTTATTCTAATTTGAATGATTTAATCAAGAAACACCCAAAAAAAAATTAAAATAATATTGATTAATAGTATAATAAAAATTATGTATTTAATGTTATTGTTACTCTCATTATATTTTATTTAGAATATATATTACTAACTTATACTACTCATTAATTTTGTCACAAATTCCTATGATAACACGTTGAAAGTTTTTGAGGGTTTAAAAGTATGAATATTCATGCACAATCCTTTATCTATCAAATTCATAATGCAACCCTGTTTCAAGTTTCAACAAGTGCAATATTCAACATTTAATCACTAATCCATGTTAGCAAATTTAGAATAATCTAACAGGATAAGTGTAACATGGAAACGTTATAATTTATTTATAAAGTAAGTGTAACATGGAAACGTTATAATTTATTTATAAAGTGCCTACTTCATGTACGTAGGATGTTATATAATAGACCAATACATAAATAACTCTCTAATTAACATAAATAATATAATCGTTTATAATTTATCTTATTATATAACTCTATTTTAAGAGGTCATAGGTTCAAATCCAAAGGGGGGTAGGGTATGTATACCTTCGTAGACTTTACCAGTCAAATCGTTGGGCGGAGGGGGGTCCCTTGTCCCACAAACAAGGGGGTCTCATACACCAATTTTGTGTGTTGGCTTGGCCGTGACCTTAAAAATAGATTATTATTATTATTATTATTATTATTATAAATAACTCCTTAGTTTATGCTAACCTTTTTTTTTTTTTTAAGTAAAAAAGAGTTGGAACCTATTATATTACCATGAACCGAATACATAGCTGTTAGTGATGCTAGCTGTCCCGCCTGAGCAGGAAACCGAGACAGCTGGACATCCTTGTCCATGTGTCACCAGGTTTGAAAAATAAGCAAAATTAACAAAATTGACGCTGCTACGTCCTGCCCGAAGGAAACCAGGACTAGCAGGCAGAAGTATGGAACTGGTTCGCTCACCTAGAGCTAAGAAAAATTGATAACTAGCTATCCTAAGTCATAAACTGTAATAACCAAACCAAAAACAAAGTCTAGGACTGGGCATTAAGTAACCTCTGAACCAGGATATTTGTCGTCATCCACGGAATGCCTCCATCTTGCTGGAAATGAGTAGGTGTGCGCGCAAGTCGGACATTGTTGCTTTGGCGTAGCTCTAGAATGAGCTGCAAAGAACATGTCGAGCCGCTGATCCATTCGCGCGAGGCGAAAGACCTGATCTTCCAGCAGATTTCTCATCTCGAAGACGAGATTGAGATATCCCCAGTCAACTGAAGGAGGCAGTTACGGGAGGTGGCTGTCCATAAACTCCTCGCTGGTGGCCGCTTTTGCTTCCTGTGTTTTGTGCCCCTCTGCTTCCCTGGTGGGTTCGGGAGGAACCTCTTCTTCCACATAGCATGGGGAGTAAGGCTTCTCTACACTGATGTCACGGGGGTCGAGCGTGCTGCTTTCCGGCTGTGGATTGCTAACCGAGCCAAAGTGCGAGCGTGGATTCCAATTCTCTGGTACCATGAATAGGGTATGCTCAGGAGGGATTTCCAGGCCTCCTTCCGGGATTACCTCCTCGACATATGCCATTGGAGGCGTGCGTGGCCTGTGCTTGCGCCTCCTGGCGGCCATCACCATTGCTTTCTCAAAATTCTCCTTTTGCTTGCGCCGCGACTCTGTTGTATACCATGTCGCTCCCCTTCATGGTTTCCCTCTGATGCGTGGCATGCTGAGGTTCCATTGGATTATTCGGGTGCTGGAAACTGGAGTCGATTTGCTGCTGAGGGTGGGCAAGGTGACTAAGAGCGACCACCGCTCCAGTGGACCGGGAGAGAGACTACAACAATGCTGGTGCGTCGGTGGAGCGAAGGTCTTTGGGAGAGACCTACTGCCTGGACTAGGAACTCGAACAATGAGCGCGAATGCCAAACCATTCGCCATAACTAAAATCATCACTGCCTCCATTAAAGTCTGTTGGATAGTGCGGGTACTCTTTCGTTGCGCGAGGGGCCTCATCTGTTGAATGCTCCTACGCGTAAACATGCCAAGTTAATGCCCGAGGTGATGTGAGCCGGTGGATGCATTAACACTGCATCTCGGCTCCCTCCCATGTGGCAGCATCATGCCCCGTGTCACCCCATCCGGGGAATGAAGATCACTGTTGGCCAAGGCTTGACACGAAGTGAGGATCTCTGAAGCTGGTGAGCCATGGCCATCCCAACAGAAGCGTTCCTCGTCCGTTTCAACTGCCTCATTTGCTAAACGATCTGCCACCTTATTGGCTTCTCATTTCACGTGGGAGGTGGTGATACTGAAATGCGGTTGAAGGTGATGACTGAAGTCTGCTAGCAGGCCATAGAGTTTCCAGCTTGGTGAGATTTTATCTGGGTTGCATCCGTGGAGAATTCTGGTGACTAGCCTTATGATGAATTGCGAATCTCCTTCCAGGATTATCCTGTGGTGAGCTTTGTCGATGGCTGTTTGAATTCCTCGCAGGAGTCCTATTAGCTCAACTACATTGTTGGTTGTTTCTCCAATGAAGCCTGCTTCCAGTCCTAGGATTTCCCCACCTGAGTTCCTGAGCACTGCCCCATAACCTGTTGGTCCTGGGTTGCCTTTGGAGGCTCCATCAAAGTTGACTTTGATGAAGTGCACTGGAGGAGGAGTCCAGTTGGTAGGACTGGTTGGTTGTCCCGCTTTGCTCTTTTGTTTTAGTTGGTTGCTTGTTATGGGCTGCCAATTTTGAAGAATGCTATGCTCCTCAGGGCTGCATTGCCAATCTTCCTCTGTCCAGGACTTACTTCTGATTGTTTCTTTTATTAGGTATTTGACTTTCTCCCAAGTGGTTTCAGGTAGGGAGGATTGAGAGTGGAATATTCTCTTGTTTCATTCCTTCCAAATTTACCAGAGGGTGAATCCCGACAGCAGTGTCCATATGAGATTTAGAATGGGGTTGTTGAAGGAAATGTTGTCCCAATTCTCAATAGTGCAATTGATGTTGCTCCGATCCCGACTGGTTTTGCGCATTAGTTGCGCTCCATACTCCCAGATCCTTTGGCTATAATGACATCCGTTGAAGATGTGTTCTTTGGTTTCCTCCTGTTGTAAGCAGAGAAGGCAGCAGGAGGGTCTGATGAAGACTCTCTTTTTGAGGTTGTCCCACGTCAAGGTTCTGTTGTGCGCCACCAGCCACAAAAAGGGAGAAATCTTAGGCTAGAGAATAGGATTCCAGACTTTGCTCTAGATGTGTTCCTTTTCTAGTTCCTGTTGGTTTCCTTACAGTGAATAAGATTCCTTAGTAGTGAATAGGCCAGTCGGGGTGTATCCCCACCTCAGTATGTCAGATCCCTCTCTATGCAGTATTTTCCTGTTGGTGGCTTGAGATTGCCAACTCTGCAGATCGAGAGTTTCTGGGATCCCGAGCTCTTGATGTGAGATTTTCCAATGGCGCCACCGTTGCTGCGGGGTTTGAGCTTTCCAGAGATCTTTGACCTTTAGAGGGGTGTTCTGGTGAAGGGCTCTTTTGAGGTTAGCTAATTCTTCCATTGATTCCAATGGTTTTAGTTGCTGCCAAGAGTCTTGCCAGAATAGGGCACTTCCTCCATCTCTTATTTCCCAGAAAGCATGGTTATGAACCAGTGTGCGATTTTTCCAAGATGTGTTCCAGATGTTGGAGCCCTGTATGCGGTTGTTGTGTCGGATTAACTGATCTTCCGAAGTGTGGGGGGCATATTTTCTTTGCCACAGTTGTGCCCAGGCTGTTGTTGGATTTTTCATCCATCTCCACTAGATTTTAGCTCCCATCACTTGATTTAATTTCCCAGGATCGCGGAGCCCCAGTCCGCCTTGACTCTTTGGCGTGCAGAGCCTCTCCCAGTTGACTAAATCCCATTTCTTGTTTGGTTGAAGTCCTTGCCAGATAAAGGTTCTAATGGCTTTGATGACTTTCTTGGGAGCCGCCAGCGCGGTGAAGAGATAGGTAGGTAAAGCTTGTAGGAATGACTTGAGGAGAACCAAGCAGGATGCAATATTGAGGGGTCTGAAAGTCCAGTTGCGTAGCCTGTTTGAAATTGAAAGGAGGAGGTTGTCCCAGGAGATGGAAGTGGTTGTCGCTCCTGTGAGTGGAACTCTGAGATAATTGGATGGAAGGGAGCTCCTGGGTATCCCCAGAAGTCTGGAAACATGCCTCTGAATGGAGGACAGAGTATTGAAGAAGTAGAGCTTGGATTTTTCCAGGTTGAGCGTCATGCCGGAGGCTTCAATAAAGTCAGAGAGGATGGAGTTCAGCTTGGTAGCCTCCCGGACAGAGGGAGAGTTCAGAAGGAGGGTTTCATCAACAAATTGACTGTGTGAGGGTCCAGGCTGAATGTTGTGCAGAGGTAGGCCTTTGAGGGAGCCTTTGTTGAGCGCTGCTTTGATATAGCATCCCAGGCATTCCGTTAAGAGTACAAAAAGAAAGGGGGATAGGGGGTCCCCCTGTCAGATTCCTCTGGAAGGCGAGAAGGGTTTGGAAGGTACACTGCTGATTAGGATGGAGAAGAAGGTGGAGGAAATGAGATTCATGACCCAACTTACCCAGCCCTGATCAAAGCTGAAGGAGTCAAGGACTGCTCGAATGTACTGCCAGCTAGCCCAATCAAAAGCTTTTGAAAGGTCGAGTTTGATGAGCATACCTGGAGTTCTTGAATTCTTGAGGGAGTGTATGATCTCATGAGCCAAGATGACGCTGTCCATGATTTGTCTTCCTTCAACGTACCCTGACTGTTTCTTGGATATGACGAAAGGCAGGATGGGCTTGAGCCTGGTGGCGATGACCTTCGTTATAATTTTATAAATGAAATTGAAAAGGGCTATAGCCCTGAACTGTTTGGGATTGGTGACTCTTTCTTCTTTCGGGATGAGGGTGAGGAAGGTGGCATTGAGAGTTGGCAGTACCAGACCTGAAGCTCTTGACTCCTCCACCACTTCCCACACTTCCTGTCTGATCAAATCCCAGCAGTGGTGGAAGAAATCCGTGGTGACCCCGTCCGGGCCTAGATATTTTCCTGGGGGCATAGCCTTGACTGCTTGGTCGACCTCTTCCTGGGTGATGGGTCGATTTAGGGATGCATTCTGCTCCGAGGTTACTAGTGCTGCTATGTGTCCAGTTACTCTCCTGATTGCTTCTGTTCTATCTATCACTGATTCTTTTAGGAGTTCTTGATAGTATTTAAGAAGCTCCTCCTCAATATTGGAGTGTTCCCTGGTTAGGTTGCCCTGACTGTCCTCTAGGTGGGTGATCCTGTTGCTATGTCATATGTGCATCATGGCTTTGTGGAAGAATTTTGTGTTTTTTTCCCCTTCTTTAAGCCATTGCACTCTGGATTTTTTCTTTCATAAGATTTCCTCCTGCTTCCTTCTCTCTTCTAATTGTGCCTGAAGCTGTTCATCTTCCTCCATCAGTTCTGCAGTTCTAGATCCATAAATGAAGGTTTCTTGAATCTCCTCCAACCTGCTTTCTATGGTCCTTATGCTTTGTAGTATATTGCCAAAGCTGTTTTTGTTCCATTGTTTCAGCCTTTGCTTGAAATTTTTTAATCGCTGCTGAAATTTGTACATGCACGAGCCATGATATATTTCCACGTGTTCCCAGCAGGATTTGGCTAGTCGTTTAAAGTCTGGGTGTGATAACCAAAATTTCTCGAAGAAGAAAGGCTTGTATCTGGGAGGCTCCCCCATATCTAGCTGTAGAGCCAGGGGCCAATGGTCTGAGCCTACTTTTGGTAGGATCAGGATTTCTAAATGAGATCATGATTTCATGAGTTCTTCGGTTACCATAAAGCAGTCTAATCAATAGGCAATGTGTTGGTTACCTGATCTACGATTGGACCAACTGAAGGTGCCATTGTTTTTCTCTATATCTACTAATTTTAGATGATCAATGAGAGCTTTGAACTTACCACTGTCTTGCTCGAGTCTTTTGATGCCTCCAGATTTTTCCTCCAGTGTCAGGATCATGTTGAAGTCGCCTCCTAAGATCCAATTTGGGGTGGTTTTGAAGGTTTTGATCAGCTCGAGTCGCTCCATGAATTTGTCTTTGTCCTGAATCCCTTGAGGTCCGCAGACATTTGTGATGGCTCCTTCCTGGTTCGTGCGCATGACCGTGAAGTTAGCAGTTATTGTGCCTATTGTTGTGAAGGGTTTGCTGATAGTTACATTGGATGGGTTCCATAGAATGGCAAGGCCACATGAGGCTCCTATGGAGTCTTTTGTTATGGAGGTACATTCTCGCCATATGCGCTAAAAGATTGTTTCCACCTCTTCTCCTCTGCATTTAGTCTCTTGGAGCAGCAGAATATCTGGTTTCTCTACTATGATGCAATCTCGGAGGATCCTTTGTTTGGATCTACCATTCAGTCCTCTTATGTTCCGGGTGATGATCCTCATTATTAAGAAGGAGGTGATGAGTGGAGGTATCCATCCGAAAGCTTCTGTATCTGACCTGAGTTTATCATGAGGTTTCCTTCTTCCTTGATCAGTTGGTGCGCAGTTTTCCTTCCTCTTCTTTTGTTTTCACGAAGGAATCTCTTCGAGCCAGAGTTCAGGTCCATTGCTATGCCCAAACGTGCTGTGGATCCTGCTGAGGAGTTGAGAAAGACCTTGTGCACCTTGCGTAGTTTTTCCTCCGGGAGGGTCTGCAGATTATTTTGGTTCAGAGATTCCTCCAGTTTTTCCAGATCTATCCCTACCATCTCTCGATCGTCCAGCATCATCGGGGTGTCCCCATCTCCTTCTCCTCTTTCCTCCATGTGGGTTTCATCATTTTGAGGAGAAGGGTTGGGTTGTGGGCCTTTCGTCTACTGCTGCTTGGGATTTTTGTGCAGGTTCTGCACCTCCTCGTCTTCTGGTAGTTGCTCTAGAATCTCGTAAGAGTTCTTGGTGGAAATATTTTGTCTGGAGTCTGTGGTCTTCTTCTTTGGTGGGTTTCTCCTTCTTGATGCAACTGTGGTGAAGCCATCTTTCTGCATGTTATCGTTTGCTTTTGTGACTTGTTTGATGAGAGGGCAGTCTTGGTAGAGGTGGCCATGCTCATGGAATCTTCTCCATTTGAATGGTATATGTTCACAGTCCAGAGTTTGTTTCCATTCCTCATCCTGGTACTCAAGGGTGACCGCACCAGGGAGTGCTTTGGATATGTTCATATACACATAGATCTTAGCATACGAGGTGTACTTTCGCTGTCTTGTGGCCTCTGACGCTTTTACATATTGACCTAAGGTGTTTCCTATACCCATTAAAATCTCTTCCAACCAGAACTCTTGAGGTAGGGAGTACAGGCGTATCCATACCAGGGCCATGGTGAAGTTTTCTTTGTCCGAGCTGAATCTTTCGGTCCAGAAGCGGAGGAACAGCCCTGCCGAGTTGAAGAAGTACGACCCATTTTCAAAGATTTTGTCTTTGTCCTCTAAGTTGTATAAAATGATTGTGAAGAGGCCCTTGGAGTTGAGTTGGATCTCATAGTCCCCCTTGGGGTTCCACCAGTGTTTTATCCATTTGTTGAGGTCTCTTTCTGCCGGCCAGATCCCTAGAAATTTGTCGATGAGTGCGTGCTCTCTCATAAATTGTGTATGCTCTCCAACCCGAGTTGAGTTGATGAGGTATCTCGACGAATTCTCTATTTGCGGGATGCATTTTCCCGGTTCCCAGCTTCATGGTGTCTTCGGTTGAGAGGTTCCTGCGTCTGTTTCCATGTCCTCTTTGAGGCTTTGTTCCCTGGCTAGGAGTTGCTCTCGTACCTGCGGCGGCGACTCGAAGGTGGGACGTATTATTCTGGTTCTGGGTTTGTCATTAGCTGCAACATTGCGGTATGAGGGGGGTTTCCCCCCCTCGTCTGTGCCCATACTCCTGTGGCAGTGAGAGCCGAGTGTTCAGAAATGGCACTGGTTGGTATTCTCACTGAGAATCTTTGCCTGGTGGTCGGTCGACTATCTTACGCAGGCCTAGGGTTTTTGCAGAGCGTTTCCTCTTCCCTTCATCATCTTCTCTAATTCCATTAGCCTTAGTTTATGTTAACTTAAAAGTATAAATGTCTATCTTATTATTTTTCCATTAACAAATGTTTATTTTCCTAAAATATATATAATGACATTCAATTCCCATTCAATCGACTAGCTTCAATATACAATCTCTTTCCATAATTGAACAAACCATTACAAACGATAATGACTATCATCACTATGCTAAAGTATCATGGGTACCTCACTGAAATTGTTCCAACGTACATGAGGAAGGTTGGTAGCATATGACTAAGTGGAACATCGATGGAACACAACCTAGCCACACCTACCCTAATATAACATAGACTCTCTATGAGGTTATTGTACAAGAGACTTACACAATTGTATCAATTAATTACAAGTTAGAGTTTGGTGCCATTTATTCCCACAAGCAAAATAAACATTACTTCAATTGAGTCATACCATGTATTGTCATGACATCTTTATTAAGAGTGTTGATGAGATGAGACCATCTTCCATTGATATTAGTGAAGAAGGACCATTATTTCATAACAAGGCTGCATGGAAGCGGAGTCCCTATCAAGTTGGGATGGGAGTAAATGCGATCTAGTACAGACACGTGGCTAGAAACTTGGAATACATTGAAATACTTTAATACATAGGAAATATGTACTTTTGTAATGGATCATGGATTGTCAGGTTGACGATATACAAAAAGAACCGATTGTTTTACGATACAAAAATTGGGCCTCTAATGTTCTTTGCGATACATAAATCGAGGAGTGGAGTTGCGGACTATAGAAATTCATCACAAATAAAAAAATTATTCATACGAAATGTGTACTTCTATAAAGTAGATATTTAGTTTTATACACACAAAATTTCTACTTTTGTAAAGTATGGGGAAGAGATTTTATAGAGGATGCAGGGAACCATCATTGCATACTTAGCCAGTTTTTGGATCGCGGGTTCTCGAGCTGGCAGGTTCAAGATTGGGACTTTGATGTTTCGTGGACTACAAATAGCACCGATAGTTCCATGATATACAAAATGATAGGGGGAGTTTATTTTGATTTAAAACTAAGGCTTTTCTTAGACAAAAACATTTAGCATTGCCGAATTAGTTTTCTTTGCACACGTTTTATAGAGCATGCAAGGAGCAGTCATTCCATACTTTGCCAGTTTTTGGATCGTGGGTTCTCGGGTTGGTGGTTTCAAAAATGGGTCTCTGTTGTTCTGTGCCCTACAAACAACATCGAGAGTTCCGTGATATAGAAATTGACAAGCGGTGTTGCATGTTTGTTACATATATCTGGAAATTACATCAACGTCGTTGAAGACCAAAAAATTATCATACAATAGGAGACAAGAAATGAAGCATATACGAATTAGTTTTATTTGGAACAAACAAGAAAGGTTCCTGGAAACCCAAAATTTAGTATACAATAAGGGCATTGCCGAATCAATTTTCTGTGTAATTTATCAAAAATTAATAATGTTTATTCCATGTTTCTAGAAATTGGCGGGTTCAAAATTGAGTCTCTGATGTTCTACGGCCTACAAATAACACCGATAGTTCCGCGATATACAAAATGATAGGCAGAGTTGCGGACTATAGAAATTTACAAAAAAATAATGTCTGTTATACAATAGAATATTAATAAAGTTTTCTCGGATTAGCTTTCTTTAAAACTAAGGTTTTCTTGGACAAAAAAGATATAGCATTGTCGAATTAATTTTCTTTGTACACATTTTATAGAGAATGAAGGGAGTGGTCATTCCATGCATCGCTAGTTTTTGGATCATGGGTTCTCGAGCTGGTGGTTTCAAAAAAGGGTCTCTATTGTTCTGTGCCCTACAAACAATATCGAGAGTTCTGCGATATACAAATTGAGAAGAGGCGTTGCAAACTATACAAAATTATTATAAAATAAATAATGTCTATTACATATCTCTGGAAATTACATCAACATTTAAAACATCAACATCGTTGAAGACCAAAAAAATAACATACAATAGGAGACAATAAATGTAGCATATCCAAATTAGTTTTATTTGGAACAAACAAGAAAGGTTCCTGGAAGCCCAAAATTTAGTATACAATAAGGGCATTATCGAATTAGTTTTCTTTGCAATTTATCAAAAATTAATAATGTTTGTTACATGTTTCTGGAAATTCAAATGCTCAGATTGGGACTCCGGCGGACCATAAAAATAAATAAGTACAAGAATTATGAACGTTAAAAGAAGTGCGTGACAATAGAGAGGAAGACCTGAAAAGAAGAAATTGGAAGTTAAGAGTGTTTGATTATAGTTTTATATTGAAAGAGGACATAAGTGGATTGATAAAGAAGATAAAATGACAGCATAAACTTAAACTGGATTGATAAACAAAACAATATGGCAGTATAAAGTTACTATGAAGCTAATGCATTTTTGTTGTTGTAGTCCTAGACGAGGCCATCCATTCTCTCTTGGAACCATTCTTTGATGTATATTTTCATGGGGGTTGTGTTGGTTTCATCCCATATTTCTATGTTGTAAAGGTCGTTTTCTAATTTCCTTAGATCCATTGAAATACTATACAGAGTTTGTTCAATTTCTTCATTGTGTGAGGCATAGTCCAGTACCCATCGCTCATGTTCATCTAGACGATGTTCAATTATGTTGTAAAACATTTCGAAAGACAACCCCTTTAAAATATCAACTTGTTCCTTGAAGGCTTCTTTGGTGACTGACAAGGATTTGAGAATTAAGTTAGGATCTTGAACCTCATTAGTAGTTTCGGCTAAGTCCAGTTGGAGCAGTCTTGTGAATAAATCTTCCTTTTCTGATATGACTTGTTTACATGACTTGACAATGAGCTGCAGGTTGTCAACTTTCTTTTGCCAGCATGCTTTTAATTTTTTGGTGCGTTTTGGCGAGGGAGTTTCTCATGTCTTCTTTTCAGTTCCGATGTGTTGTCAGCATATTTAGAAAAAGGGGTCAATACCTGATCACATAAAAGTTATTTATTTTTTAAATTCGTCTCCAATTGTTCCAACAAATCATTAGCCTTATTTCCGAAGGAAACTAAATTTTGCAATGCTTCCCAGGCTTCAGTAACTACATGCATTCTTTTGTTGATTTTATTCTCTACAAGGGATCTAGAGAATGCAAGGAGGGTAGAGGATGCTTTCATATTCACTGCAGTGGTAGCAGGCACGATTTTTGACAAAGGACTGGAAAATTCTTCAGTTGGAAGGAAAGCCTACTCAAATTCGTTGAGGCATTGTTTCATATTGGCATTTTTCTGTCTCAATTCCTCTAATGGAATCATCAAGAATTTCACCGGTTCCCTAGTGAAATTGGAAGATTTGGGACGACGACATTTCGCTAAAGTTAATATATGCACAAGATTTGTCTTTCTTGTTTGTTACATCTCTCTTTTCAATGACCAGACTTTTAGATTGGCTTTCAAAAATAAAGCTATGGATTACGAAGGATTCATCTATGTCAAAAAATTCAATGTCTGATATTTCCACCATGGATGACCCAATTTTTTGCATCTTCTCAGCTTCAATTTCAAATTGTAGTTTTCCACTTTCAATTTGGGGTTCCACTGCCTGCCCTACATTGTTTTTTCTCTTCTTCGTCAGTGGAATTTTCTGAGAACTATCAATATTTATGTGAGGAGGGTTCTTATATCCTTCTCCATTCAAATATTTATGGGTTTCTTTGTTACTGGGGTGGACCTTCAAAGTGATGCTCCATGATGTCGTGCTCTTGGGAGTGCTGGCGGGGGATTGGGTACTCTTCTCACCAGATACTTTTCCATGTTGTCTGTAAAATTCAGTGGTGCTTTGCAATCTCTCTATGTTGCAATCGACAGAAGCAGGATTGTTGTCGACACTATTCCTGTCTTGGGTCAGGTGTGTATGGATAAAAGATGTGTTAAAGCCAACACCTAGTAAATGTTCTCGAAAAATGCCATTAGGGTCGAACCCTTTTATCCTTTCAGCCTACGTTAGGTTTAATTTCTTGAAATGGGATGCAAACTTGTCAATCTTTTTGATGTTTTTGCACACAAAGTCTATGACTTTCTAGGGCAGAGGCATGAACTATTTTTTTTTCTTGTCATGTAAAAAATGTAACTAGTGGTTGTATTGCCTTGCTATTTCTGCAACAAACATCTTGTCCATGATGTGGCATGGAAGGAAGGTAGGATTTTACTTAGAACCAAAGACCATGAGGACACTGCGATTTTCCTCTTACTCAAGTGTGCCCTTATTGTTCAAAAACCTATTTGCCTCACCAAACATCCACAGAGCATCCTTGCCTAACAGTAAATCTTTGAATACTAATACAAAGCCATTAAAAACTTCATAAAAAAAATGGGAGGCCTTGTGTCTCCATAGGAAGTCATGCCAGAATGTTACTGGGTTGAATCCACAGTTTAATTTATTGGAAGGAGAAAGTTTTGGAAACAGACAGTAATACACAATTGCGACAATCAAGTAGGATGACATATAAAATTTATTTGATTCTTTGAATCGTCACAACTGGGAGAAGAGCTCAATCGAAATTAGCTTTCCCCAAAGGAAAATGTATTGTTACTTGACTTTGAAATACAAAATATAAATAATTATATGGGAAATTCTTGTTGTGGATGTTTGTCCCGTTATTCTTGTAACCAACCAAGCAATTTCCCAGAATGGATTTCTAAAGGAACTTACCTGCAGCCTTGTGATATCTTCAGGAAATGTTGTCGGGTCTTCGAGGAAATCCATTAAGATGTCCAACCCATTATGAGTTTTTCTATAAACTCTTTGTAGTATTGTCCTCTGAACAACAATGTTGGGTTTGACAATTTTAACATCTTGCGGAAGAGCCGAGGCGACAAAGAAATAGGAGAATGGTTGTGCAGTGGAATAATTATTTGGCCTGGAATATATTTTTTGGCGCACCAAGAGACCACCTCCTTAGAGTAAAAAACCTCAGGAACACAGCCTACACGAGTGATTCCAGAGGTCCAAATCACTTCGTTTTGGGCAGAACGGGATGAATAGTAATAGTATTCGCTGGGCCACTGAAAGCTCTCATCCTCTTGTGAGAACATATTTACTGTATCTCCACAAAAATGTTGTCGACCTGGTGCCATAAGTCTACAAGAACATTTGGTTTTTCTAGCCAATGAATGAAATGAAAAGTTGGAAGGGATAATATAACCTTGCACAAATTTTGGTCGAAAGCATGTGAATGGGAGATGTCCTTGAGACTTTCGTTGATTAATGACAATTTGGATGGTTGTTGCCTGATGCGTTGTTAACATTAAAAAATACTAATTGCATACATAGAAATGCCAACACGTTGGATATTGCAATGAGAAATTAAGCATTTTAGATTTCTTGAGTGGTCAAACGTGAGGACACGTGTTGGAGATGAAAAATCAGAAGGGACAAAATAACTCTCTGCACATCTTGGTTTAATGCATAATAATGGGAGATCTCCTAGAGGTTTTCAGCCATTAATGAAAATGTTGACGGTTCCTACATGGTTAGATGTTAGCATGAAAGGTTTCTAATCTCATAGTAAGAAAGTACGGAGGTCGCAGGTAGGGGAAACAAAACAGCTACAAAATAGGGTTACAATGTACAAGCGTTGAGGGTGAGGGTAGGAGGGCCAAATTGTATGTCTCGAATTTTTTTTAGTGCAATACACGTAACAATGAAGAGGATATGGCAGGAAAACTAGAAGCACAGGAAATTAGTGGGGATGAAAGGTAGAGAGAGATACTTTGAAACATTTTTGAGCAGTGGTAGAGTGACCGCGCTGGAATTGTAGATTTCATGAACCTGACAACAGGAGAATCAAAAATAGGGTGAGAAGGTGTCTGGAAAGGAGTCGAGGCCCAGACCTTCTAATTGTATTGCTCCGAACATTTGAATGCATAATATGTAACATTGAAGAGCGGATGATGTCGGAATCCTGAAGTCAATTTGTATATTACAGAGAGTGCAATCCCAACTGTTTCATACCTCTATGTCCAGTTGTCAATAATAAGATCTAATTTAGTATTCAAAATAATTTTTTAAATACTGTTAGATAGTTCATAGGGACTATCATCCATAAACAATGGAAATCTCCACCCCACCAGTCCTACATTCTGTGTATCAATTTGTATATCGTGGAACTACGAGCATTGTTTGGAGGACACAAAACAATCGAAGTGCAATGTTGAGTCAGCCACTCCGTAGGTTCACTTGTCAATTTGTATGTCCAATTTTGAGCCTGCCCGCCCGAGAACCCGCTATCCAAAATGTCACTAGATATCGAATGCGGAATTTGTACATGCTCTATAAAATATCATGGGAATTAGTACATGCTCTATAAGATATCATTTCCATACTTTATAGTCCCATAATACATGGGAAGAAAAAAAAAGGGAAAAAGAATGGAGTAGTTAGTAGTGGAATCGTAGATCACAGAAATTTAGAGTGGAATATGTATATAATGAAGAAACATATCGAAAGCATCGAAAGAAAAAATGGTTGGTCGGATTCGTTGTCTGGTTATATAGATGTGGATAAACATATGTCAACCTGCCAATGTGAAAGCTACATATTTCGTGAACCAGGAAACAGGAGGATCCAAAACAGGTTGAGAAAGTGTTTGCAAAGGAGATAAGGTCTGGACCTTCTAATTGTATTGCTTCGAACATTGGAATGCATAATCTGTAACATGGAAGAGCGGACGATGTCAGAATCCGATAGTCAATTTCTATATTGTGGAGAGTGCAATCCCAACTGATTCGTACCTCTGTGTCCTGTTGTAACTACTAAGAGCTATTTTAGTATTAAAAATAATTTTTTAGATACTATTATATAGGGAAAAAATAAAAAATAAAATAATTTTTTAGATACTATTAGATACTTCATATGGATTAGCATCCGTAAACAAGGGAAATCTCCACCCCGCCAGTCCTGCACTCCGTGTGTCAATTTCTATATCGTGGAACTGGGAGCATTGTTTGGAGGACATAGAACAATACAAGTGCAATGTTGAGTTAGCCAGTCCGCAGGTGCACTTGTCAATTTGTATATCGTGAAACTTATGGTGCTATTTGTAGGGCACGGAACAATGGAGGCCCAATTTTGAGCCTTCCCGCTCGGCTGAGAACCCGCGATCCAAAATGTCACTAGGTATGGACTGCAGAATTTGTACATGTTTTATAAAATATCGTGTCCATATTTTATAGTCCCATAATACACAGGAAGAAAATAAGGGAAAAAGGATGCAGCAGTTCGCAGTGGAATTCTAGATAATACATGAGAAGAAGAGAAGGGAAAAAGAACCAATTATCTAGTAGAAGAACATCTAGTGTTTTCTTATTAATGAAAATGCTTGTGAATCCTTGCTAAGTTCTCACCAGTTAATGCATAAAGTGTAGATCATGGAAGTATATTTTGTACCACTGTGTCCACTTGCCACTAGTAAGAGCATTGTTGATGTATATCAGGAAGGACGCGAAGTTGTTGGGGATGGAAAGCAACAATAGATACTTTGAACGAAATTAATGTATACAAGGAATCTGCGGTGGAATTTTACATCACAAATTTTTTGAGTGCAAGATGTATATAATGGAATGATGAGAAGCTCATTTTGCAAGCACCATCCCCGCAGTGGCGAGCATAAAATTGGCTAAGTATGAAAAGGAACAACGGTCGGTCAGATCCCTCATGTGAGGATATAGATGGATATGTTAAGGCATGATACACATATCACAAAAGTATCTTTCATACCATTATGTCCACTTGTCACTGGTAAGATCATTGTTGATGTATGTCAGGAAGGACACGAAGTTTCTAGGGATGAAAATAAGTAAGAGATACTTTGAATGAAGTTAATGTATATGAGGAACCCTTGGTAGAGTTGCAGATCATAGATGTTTTCGGTGCAAGATGTATAGATCGAAACAATAAGCAACTGGGCTCCCAAGCGTCGGCCCTGCAGCAACGGGCATAAAATTGGCTAAGTATGGAATGGAACATTGGTCGGTCGGATCCATCTTGTGAGGATATAGATGGATATGAAGACATGTCAGCCCATCATACATAGAAATATGACTAAGTATAAAACTAGAAATCCATAATGGAAGGGAAAAGAAAAATGGGAAAAGAGATAAGTATCTAAGAGTCAGAAACACCTTTTTTTTTTTCGTTTATTAATGGCAATTTTTTGGAACCTCTGCTGGCTTCTCACTAGTAAAAGCATTAAGTGCACATCACTAAATTTCTTTTCCTGCAACATGTATATGACTAAACAGGGGACATAGGTGTTAGATACCATGAACCCGGGGTGTAGTGTCCAGATAACTGGCTAAATATTGGCCAAGATGAAGTTTTGATATCTATATCAATAGTATTCATACTAGTATCTATCAATGGAGAAAGTTTTCGTATTTATATGAATAGTATTCATACTAATATATATTATTGGATTGTTTCTATTTCAAATGAAAATGATCTCCCAATTTGTAAGATGCTCTTCGGCTTGCAAATTTTGTTGAAACCGGGAAAAATTTGACTGCAAGATGTGCATAGCGCAACAAGAAACATGAATTGGCATTATGGTCTCAACGAGATAAATTCCTTATCATATAATCATCTTATATTCGTTGAAATGACATCAGAAAACGACGACTCTCCATAAACATCAATATTTAAATTAAATTAAAGGCAATCAAAATTTGTTGTGACTTTAAGTAATTAAAGCATAATTGCAGACTACGGAAGTTCTTAGGCTGGAAGATGTATATGATGAAACAATGGACATATTTGCTTAATACCGCAAACCCAAACATAATTGCCTAAGCTTTGCCGAAGAGGAAGTTTTCTATATGTTTTCCAATAGTACTGATATTAGTATATATGCACAGATATTATCAAATAGAACAAGCTGCAATATATCCAACATACTTCACAGGAACATTGCATCAACAATTCATTTCCCTATTTGTAACTCATGAATTCATTCTATTTACGGAACACGAAGAATGGGAGTAGAACGGGTCCTCTAATTTCTTTCTTTAAATATAGAGCCGACGCCACATAAGTATGGCATGTGAAAAAATATTTTTAAATGTAAAATGTAAAGAAATAACAGACTAGGTTTTATTTAGATTGAAGTAGTGAGCACCAGAAAAAAAAAAATTCCTTCATGTTTATTGACACAACGGAAGAAGCTACAAAATACAATTAAAACAAATACCAAAAATTGGAAAATACTATTAATAAATAAACCAAAATTATTCTATATCCAAATAAGATGTATTACAAAATAAAACTAAGGCTATTTTCAACAATGATTGTGATTTCTCCTATCATTGACCAATTAAATATATGTACATTGAATAATCTTTTTCACACATTTCTTGACGTTCAAACTCTTTATTCGTAAAAAATGAGTTGAATATCAATTTTGGGTTTTGTACTTAATCAGTGCTGCGAAGTACATCTATCCAAATTTTTTGAATACCTTGTTTCTTCTATATATGACATGCTTGCAATGGCTTCTTATTTAACATTCCATTCTTTGTCAAATATTAATTTCCTTCTCTCATCGAAAATTTGGGGTTTAAGGTGTTTTCTTTTCAATGTTCCTGAGAATTCACATCCAAGACAACTTAGAAATGCAATTTAGGCCGATTTCAAAGTGAACGAAGTCGTTTTATGTCACAACAGTTAAGACAGGGGAAAAAAATTCAAGTATATAGTGACTGGTATTCTTCCTGTATTCGATCGCCTGTTTGGTTGAGAAGCCTTCCTGAGCATTTGTATGTGGAACTTATTTTCTTTATTACAGTAAATTGGAAGAAACACCCAACCTAGATGCAAAATGAAAAACTGTTGAGGTACATAACTTCTTTGGGTAGCTAAGGTGTGGCAAGTGTATCAAATGCTACAGAATGCACCAACACAGGTCTAGCAAGTGTATCAAATGTTGCAGATGGCATTAGAATATATCTTTCCTCATAGCGGGGGAGGTATGGTGGCCCATAGAAAGGTCTGGACTGTTCGTAGGTGATGCCAAATATGTGGACTCTGCAACTACATCCTGAAAAAACCGAACAAACTTTGACAGAGAACATGGATTTCTATCAAGTCGGCTACTAGAGCCACATGCAGGTCATCAAACTATGAAATAAAAACTCTTATAGTGATAATATGTCATTTAATCCACCCATACAGATTCTATTAGTAGCCTCTGAGGAAGACAAATACTTGTGCGATCTCTACAATTCGATACAGTGGCCAAATCTTTGTTGTTGGAAGAAGCTATATACTTAAACGAAGACCTATCTTGTAGGTGACATAAAAATCCATTACAATTCCCAGCAATAAAACAAAGAAGTTCAACAAACAAATCTCCAGGAAACCTTTCCAACAAACCAAAGCATCAAACATAGGGAGAACACCAACAAGAACATACTTGTTTTTTTGTTTTCATCCTCTTTGAGTTTCTCTTGTATAACAAAGTTTTTTTTTTACTCAAAGCTAACGTCACATAAACCCAGTCTCTCTTCTTTCATATTCCCCTCAATCGCATCTCTAAGTTTTTTTACATGTCCATGATCAAGAAAATTAGAACAAAGGAACCCTAAAGCCCAACGCTTTGATGATAGAGAGAAATGGAAATAAGTATTTAAAATAAAGGTTGTATGGTCTTCCATACATTTTATGTTCATTTTTTTTAATGACAGAAGTTCTCGATATTTTCATTTATTAATGCCAATATTTTTGAATATGTACATTGAATAGTGACTAGTAGCACGTATTAAAATTCCCATATACGAGCAGATTCTCAAATCTAACATCTAAGATATGCACAATATTAAAGAGGGACATGACATCAAGGCCTATGTAGGTCACACGTTCGTGAACTATGCTGAAGCTTTTAATAAAACTAAAATTGCAGAAGCAAAAAAAATAAAATAAAAATTATTTTCCCAAATTCAAAATGCAAGCAAAAAGAAATTACCAGATCCCATAATATTCGGTTGTCTATTCATTTTAATGGCAGATGTCCTCGAGCTTTCCAGTTATTAAAGCCCATCATTTTGAAATTCACAATACTAAAGAGGGACATGATGTGAAGGCCTCTGTGGGAAACACGTTCGTGAACTATGATGAAGCTTTTAAGAAAACTAAAATTGCAAAAACAAAAAAAAATAATTTTTTTCTCAAATTCAAAATGCAGACAAAAAGAAATTACCAGATCCCATAATATTCGCCTGTCTCTTCATTTTAATGGGAAATGTCCTTGATATTTTTAGTTATTAAAGCCCATTATTTTGAAATTCACAATAGTAAAGAGGGACATGACGTCAAGCCCTCTATAGGCGACACGTTCGTGAACTATACTGAAGCTTTTAAGAAAACTAAAACTGCAGAAGCAAAATAAAAAATAAAAAAAAAATTGCAAATTCAAAATGCAGGCAAAAAGACACTTTCATAGGTAAGGCACTTTAGTACTCAATGTTCTTCAAATTCAATGACATTTTTATTATTTGAGTAAAGGGGAAAAAACATCTGACAACCTAGAAAGAAGGTCATATATGATGGACAACTCATTGGGAGAAGCCATAGCAAGAATGTGAATTGAGTATCTAATAACCACAGAACTACGTTGCATTTGAGTCTTCATCTTTCCCTTCCTATTCAAAATAAAAAACGAGGAACGATTGAATATTATCATGTCTATTTATTTTAATGGGAAATGTCCTCGAGCTTTCCAGTTATTAAAGACCATGTTTTTGAACTTGTCTGGTCGGTTCTGACTTTTAAAATCATATTTAATGTGTATTGGGAAGCGATGAATGTAGCGGGGATGGATCCCTATGTAACAAATGTTACGACTATTTTTTTGTTTTTGTCGACGAGTGTATGTAGAATGTATGTAAAGAAAAGTAATTCGAGAATGCTATTGTTTTTGCACATGATCCCTTGAAATTCAAATAGTTTGCAATTCTGATTGTCTATTTGTATATCGTGGAACTATATGTGCTATTTCTAGGACATAGAACAACAGTGGCCGAAGTTAGATCCCACCACCCCGAGAACCCGCGATCCAAAAAATGCTTACTATTTTTTATTTTTTTTTGTCCACCAGGATATGTAAAACGACATACGTAAAGTAAAATATTTCGACAACACTAATTTTTTTGGACATGAAGGCCTTCAAATTCAAAAAGTACGCAAGTCCAATGGTCAATTTGCATACTGGGGAACTCTCCGATTGTCAATTTTCAGTCGCCCACCCCGAGAACCTGCGATTCAAAAATAGGCTAAGTATGGGACGAGGGCTTTGTGCATGCTTTATATATCTACTTTATAAAATTACATATTTCCTACGTTTAATTTATGTTTTCCAGGAAACCTATAATTTGATAAATTTCAATGTCTTTTGTCCAGGATCCCTTCCTTTAAAGAAAACTAATTTGGAAATGCTAATGTATACACCATAGTTTGATACCACCTATCCTCCAAGTCGCGTCCATAAAAGTGGCTAAGTATGCAACCGAACGACGTCTTGTCAGAATGATCGCAGAACTCTCCGTGCTATTTGCAGGGAATGAAACAACAAAAGCCCAATTTTCATCCCGCCACCCTAAGAACCCACGATCATTAACCTATGTTGTCCAGGAAACCTATAATTTCATAAATTGCATTTTCTTCTATCCAGGAGGCTTTTGAACTGCATAGTATGCAATTGAACTACAATCACTTGGAATGACCAGAAAAGCGTGAGAAACTAGATTCAAACGCATTTTACAATAGGAAAGTAAAAGGGAGAGAACAATTATATCTCCCACACAGCAAAAGGTAATTTCATAACTATGTAACCATAGTAACACAAAATCCATGGAAAAAGATTCGACATCTATGAAATATATTTTGAGCTCTGTAACGACCCTAGTTGGATAAATGTTTAAGAATTATAAAGTAAAACTAATTAGGGGATTAATTTTGTTAACAAGGTATTAATTAAACAAAGATGATTTAATGATATCAATTAAGTATGTTATCTATTAATTAAAGGTTATAATAGTGGTTAATTAATTATATATTTAACTACAAATTACATTTAATGACATGAGAAATAAATTTAAGAGATCAATGATATATGTTATAAAATGGTTACGTACCCAACAAGGGATAACTTGTTAGTCCCGAGAAGATAAAACATTAAAGGAGGGATCAGGGATGGGGACGAGAGCAGGTAAGGGAGTAAATGAGGAGTCAGTGAAGGAGGGATAAGGGAGGAAGGGAGGTTTACGTGAGGGGCAGGGGGACAGGAGACGGAGGAGGGATTGGGGAAGGACTGTGAGATTTGCAGGGAGCAGTAGAGTTCTGGCTGTGGTATTCTTGAATAGTTGAGGCACCGGCTTGCTAGAGGTTTTGGGCATGGGGGCCAGGATATCCATAAATATCCTGGACATAGGTAGTTTTCCTAGTTGGCAGGGAGGACAGTAGTTTTGGGAAGTTATTCTTTGTTTGTGGATGGGTTGGTCTGTGTATCAGGTAGCAGGAAGGCAACAACAAGGCAACAAGGCAACATAAATTAGCATCAGAACCAGGTAATTTGTTAAACTATGTGTTTATTTCATTCTTCCATACAATCATTATTCATTGATAAATTTAAGTTACTGAAGTTGCTATTGTAAAGATTGTTGTTATGTTATGAGGTTATTATCTCAGTTCATGAAATAAATTGCTAATGGAAGTAAATGATGTTTAGAAATATTTGGTTGTTACATATGGTATCAGAGCGTCTTAGTTCGAAATCTGGGCCTAAGGGCCAAAACACCAAACGTTAACTCCAGCCATGCTTAACCTGTAAGCAAAACACGTCATTTGTGTCTTGGTAGATTATGTCAAGCAACATTCATCTTGACCCAATATGACTGATACAGTATCAAAAAATATACTCAAGATAGTTTGAAGGATCACTTCCCACAAAATGGCTACCCTTAAAGCAGCCTGATAAATTTATGAAGCACGAAAAAGAGAGTTGATAATTTAATTTATTTGAGCAATACTTGTCAATGAAGTTTCGGGTAAAATAGACACCTGAAATCGATGAAAATATCGAGGGAAGATTCTATCTAAGGCTTGAAGTTGGCAAGATTCAATAGCTGCACGAATTATACTATATAAAATGCAATAGGACTTTTGCAAGACCTCGAAAAGGCCTACTTCATCTCAAACTTACCCAAATGAGGAACTGCCAATGCGCAGTCGGAAAAAGGAAATTTTGAAGACTTGTATTGCGCGGGGAATGGTGTAAACTACTTGCCTGTATTAGCCTCGGTAAATTTTAAATAATGTAAAATCTCTTGAACAATAGACCAATAAAAATTTTAACCTTGCCAAGAAAGCAATTTTAGCACCACGTAATGTTTCATGCAACTATAATTATCCCAAAGGAGAGCTGTCTATTACGCAGGAGAACGGATCTGAGCCGTCAGATCTCGGGAAGATACCCGACAGCCGTCGGATCTGCAAGGAGTTGTGTGGAAGTTAAGTCCTAGAGGACAGAAGGAGAAAACCCAATGACAGGTGTGAAGGCATCAGGATATCGACGTTCGTGAAATCGAGATTCATGAGGAAATAGAGAGATCAGATATGGACCGTCCATCAGGGTGAGACACATGGCAGAGATCTGAAGAGAGTCGGCAAATCGGGAGTTCTGTGAGCAAGAGGTCGGGAAAATCATTGTGAAAACCCCGATACAATCAGAGTCGTCCATCTGATTGGGACAGGTGGTAACCATCGGAGAGTCATCTGCGTTTGAGCCATCGGGACTCACACAGATAAGTGATTTTGGGTTGGCGTTTGGTGAAGTCTGAGGCTTAACTTAGACCGTCCATCCATTTAGTACGCGTGTCGGAGATCCAAAGAAAGTTGGGGATCGACATATCGGGGATTTCATGGACACAAAATCTCTGCATTTCGAAATCGTGAAGTTTGAAACCCCGATGAGTGGGGCCAGCTGACCGCACATCAAAGAGGGAGGATAGTGCCATAGAGAGGGCCCAATTGTCAGCCAACCGGAGAGTCAGGATCCGAGGAATCGGGAATTCCGTGGACATAGGCACATTGGTATCGAAAACCCTGAAATAGCGAGAAGTGATCAGGACCGTCCGTTGTTGGGACGTGTGGAGGTTATCGGAGCCATCGGAAAGGTCTTGACAGGAGGTCGTTCATCGAGTCATCGCGAATCGGGAAATCGCGGATCCCGTAGATGAGTGGTCCTTGCAGTTCGGAAACACAAGGCCCGATTCTCCGAAAAGTTGAAAGCTTCGTAGTGGAAGCCAGCTGTCATCGCGGATCGGGATATAGCGAGTTTCGTGGAAAATGTATCCATGCATTACGAAATAACGAACCTCGAAACCGTGACGTAATTAACTTCGCTCTTAAACCTTCATTAAAACAAATTAATTAACTAATGTTTTAATTAAGACTTAATCACATCGTGAAATCAAAGATCGGGGTTTCGTGATTCAATTTACATAGATCATTTGTTACAGAAAACCCCGAATCCCGATTTCCTTGAACATTAAATGAAAAACTTGCAAATTTAAAGTTATAAGCTGCTTTAAATAAATTTAAAAAAAAGAAAAAAAAAAGAAAAAGGGGGTGCTGAAAATTTATATCTTATAAATTTTTAACCATTCGTTGTCCAAGGGTAAATGATAAAAGGGAATCACGAATTTTGGAGCGACGAAATTCTTGCTTGAGAAGGTCCGAAACCCCGATGGGAAGCCATAAGGCAGCGGTCACATAGGAGAGGGTCACATGGACCTCGGTATAGCCGAAAGGGCTAACACGCAAGGAAGAGGCGTATCAGGTATCGAGACATCGGGAATTTCGTAGATATGGGGTTCATGAATTTTGATATTGCGATGTCCAAAACCCCGATAGGGGACAAAGCTATGGTCGTGTCGGATAATGGTCATATGGGCCAAAGGCTTAGCCCAGTGGGCTAACGCACAAGGTAGCGCATCGGCATATCGATAATCGGGAGACTGTGAGGATAGAGGTTGGTGACAGCGAGAGTCACAAAACCCCGAATCCTGACAGGGAATAGGACTATGGTCACATAGGAGAGGGTCACATGGACCAAAGCATAGCCAAGGGAGGGCTAAATCTAGAAGGAAACTCTCGGCATCGAGCATAAGGAAACCCCAAAACCCGAAATAGAGTCGGGGACTTTCACAGTTAGGGGAAAAAGGTCGTGGGAAATATGGGAAGACGATGTATATGCATACATATATACCCATTTAATTACATGCATATACACAGATGAATAAATTTATAAATACAAAAGAAATAAACTGAAAGAAAAACATTGAGATCTGTCCAGAGATGGAATTACAAGCAAATCATTATTATTTCGCACTGCAAAAAAAAAATAGAAAAATTACCCATTATCACCAAAGTATAAGAAAGGTTCATGCAAATTCTTGGCTCGATCAACTCCGTGTTCTTCATGAAGATACTGAAACTATGCACAAGCTGGCGGACTGAATCGTACCTCTTACCATACCTGAGAGTGAACTTCGCAAATTATACAGACTTGGGATTGGTTCCCATTATTTTAAAGAGATTGGACTCCAGGTATTAGATCTTGTCAGGGACCATATTAATATACTTTGTTTTTGCAAATGATCTGGCAAAAGATACATAAATACCCAGCACTAGCAAGGTGCTCAAAACAATGGCAAGGATGTGAGCCATGGCAAGGGAGATTCTGGAAACATCTGAATAGAGCAGAGGCAGATCTGTGGTGGACAAAGAATGATGTGAGACAAGTCCCAGTGGATGAGAAAGTCAAACAGAGGAAGGACGCGTAGAGAGTCGAAAATATGACAGGTGTAGAATGATGGGGTTAGATATGAGGGAACTAGAGGAAGTTAGATGGGCACGTGGAATCCATGCGTGCTCGAATCCATGTGTGTGTTCATTTATTTTATATTTTAAAGTGTAAAAATAATTTTGAGTAAATTAAATAATTTAGTATAAATAATTTATTTATATATATATAAAGGTCAAATTAGTCTAAATTAAAGTAAAGATAATTTGAGTAAATTGGTGTAATAATAATTTTAAATTAATTATTTTATTTAAGTATAATGTTAATCTACATTAAAGTAATTAATGATGTTAGGGATTAGACCAGGACAAGCGGGAAGGAGGTGGCATATGCACTAGGAAGTGACGAGTAAAGCATAAGGCTAACGTAGCTACAGGGTATGGGAACCAATAATTCTTTTTGCAAGGGCGAAGAAACCAAGCTTAGACGCTTAATCCTAACCCAAACCTAGCCAATCCCCTAATGGAGTAATGTCTGTTTACAGACAAGTAAAGAAAACTTATGCCTAACCCTGTTTCTAAGTTTAGGTAGAACCAATTTGAAACGTCCTGGAACTCACCCTGATAACTTTGGGGTGATGCAGGTTAAGGCATACAAGATGGTCATGACTCGGAGGGGCCAAGGCAGGGGAGCGTCGTCACGGGCACTGCCAACACCACCAGCACCACCACCACCATCGCCCAAACTAGCCCTCATACTGCACTCGTTGGAAGCCATTAACGAGACTTTAAAGGGGTTCCAACTAGCAGGGACTGAAGTGGAACTCCCACCGTTTGGAACGGGTAATCCAGAAGCATCAAGGGACTCAGGGGGAGAACTTCCACCTGAAGACATCACGCGAGAATTGCAGAATATCAAGCTTCTGGAGTTTTCCGGGGGTCGCACCAGTGAACGCGCGGAAGCATGGTTGGAAGGCATGACAAGGTGTTTTGCCTTAAGGGACTATGCGTCCAACTCAAAGGCTAAGATCGCAATTTTTCAGTTAAGAGATGGCGCCTTGAACTGGTGGGGCAACTTGGAAAGAGAACTACACCTTACCCCAGACACAGTATCTTGGGAAATTTTCGAGGAGAGGTTTCGAAGGAAATATCTACCAGCATACTACGAGGAGCAGTAGGTAGGGGCATTTCATGCCTTAGTACAAGGAAACAGAACTGTAGAAGAATATGAGATCAGGTTTATGGAACTGGTAAAATACGTTTTGTATATGGACAATGACCAATGACAGGAAGAGCGCTTCGTTTATGGATTGAACCCGAAGATAAGAGCTATAGTGTGGATGTGGAAACCGTCTTCAGTAGCAGACATGGTAGAAAATGCGCGTTACGCGGAAGAACACATGAACTTAACAGGGGGTACAAGATCGGCATTTCCGCATCGCCTTGGATTCATAGGAAAGATCCCGAGGACATTTCCTAGTGGAGGGAGCTCAAGGCCACCACCTTATGGTAACAGAGTCGTGACAAGGACAGTAGATGCAGGGATTTCAATGGCAGCTAGTGCATCATCTCGTTCATCGCCAACGGTGCAGACAGGACCACGACCATCTCAGGGAACAACTATTAGGGGCAGGGGTTCCAGGGGAAGGAACTCATTTCATAATCAGTCACATAACAGTGCACCGGTTCAATCTCATATTACCTGTTGGAGATGCAAAGGACCCCATTACCAGCGTGACTGCCCGGAGTTACAATCAGGGTTCGTACATAGAGAAACAAAGGCACCGATGGGGAGAGCAAGTAACAACCACCAGATTTACACAATGGTTAATAACCGCCAGGCCGAAAATCAATCCACCGTAGTGGAGTTGTCAGGTACGCTAAATCATATCAATGTTAATATTTTTTTTGATTCTGGTGCGACAGATAGTTTCATTTCACCATCTGCATTAGAAAAGAGTGGGCCAGCAGCCTACGAGCACGATGACTTTAAACAAGTTGAGATGGCTTCGGGGGAAAAACAAGTTGTAGGACCTAGTGTCGATAATTGTATAATAGACCTAGGAGTGTGCACTACCAGGTTGAAGGTATACGTCACTTCTCTTGGGGCATATGACCTAATCATTAGAATGGATTGGTTAGCAGCTCATCGAGCTTTGGTAGATTGTTTCGCAAAGAAGGTGCTTTGTGTCAATGATGAAGGAAAACTGGTAGATATCCAAGGTGTACAGAGAAAAGTGTCATTACGCTTTATATCAACTATGAAGGTCAAGCGATGCTTGAGACAAGGGTGTCGACTTTATGTCGTGGAAGTAGTGAATGAATGGAAGGGACCCTCATTGGATCAGTACCCGGTATTGTCAGAATTTCAGGATGTTTTTCCGAAGGAGTTACCAGGGTTACCTCCTGAGAGGGAGCTTGATTTTACTATTGAGCTAAAACCTGGTGTAGAACCAATATCCAAGACTCCATATCGGATGATGGCACCAGAGCTTTGTGAATTGCAAATGCAGTTGAAGGAGTTACTGGACTTAGGGCTAGTAAGGCCCAATGTCTCACCTTGGGACGCACCGGTAATTTTTGTAAAGAAGAAGGATGGATCCTTATGACTGTGTATAGACTATAGGGACTTGAACTGTTCTACAGTGAAAAATAGGTACCCAATGCCGCGAATAGATGACCTCTTCGATCAGATGAAAGGAGCAACGGTATTCTCAAAGATCGACTTGCGATCTAGGTATCATCAGTTAAGGATTAAGGAAGGTGATATCCCAAAAACTGCCTTTCGAACTCGGTTTGGACATTACGAGTTTGTTGTAGTACCTTTTGGATTGACTAATGTGCCAGCAGTATTCATGAGCCTCATGAACAACGTATTCCAGAAGTACTTAGATCGATTTGTACAAGTTTTTCTAGATGACATTCTCATCTATTCCAAGAATGAAAGAGAACACGAGGAACACTTGCGAATAGTGTTGTCCTACCTAAGAGAGAACAAATTGTATGGGAAGCTGTCGAAGTGTTCCTTCTTCCAGAAAGAGATCCACTATTTAGGTCATATCATTTCCGGCAAAGGAATCTCGATGGACCTAGAAAAGGTAAATGCCATTATGGAATGGCTAGTGCCGAAAAATGCCCATGAGGTGAGAAGCATCATGGGGCTAGCAGGTTATTACCGGATATTTGTGGAAGGATTCTCAAGAATAGAAAAACCCATCACCACTTTGCAATGCAAGGGGGTCAGGTATGAATGGACAGGAGAATGTGATAGTGCATTCATTGAGCTTAAGAGGTTACTAACTAGTGCGCCAATTCTACAAGTGCCAGATATGGAAAAGGACTTCATGGTCTGCACGGATGCCTCGAAACAAGGGTTGGGGGGCGTGCTAATGCAGGATGGAGGAGTGATAGATTTTGCGTCAAGGAAGTTGAAGAAACATGAAGAGTTATATGTGACTCATGATTTAGAGTTGGCAGTTGTAATGCTAGCTATGAAACGTTGGAGGCACTATCTTGTGGGGCAAAACTTTGAACTCAAAATGGACCATCAAAGTTTAAAACATCTTTTCACTCGAAGAGATCTGAATTCCATGCAAAGGCGATGGAGTGAGTTTATGAGTGAGTACAATTTTGGTATTTCATATATAAAAGGGAAGGAAAATGTGGTCGCAGATGCCTTGAGTAGGAGACCACGTATCTTCTCCTTGGTAACCTTAAAGTTCAGTCTGAGGGAGCATGTGTTGACACAACTACTAGGAGACAGTTGGTATTTAAAGGTTACTTCAAACCTTCAGAGAGGGAGGCAGTTAGACCCAAAGTATGAAGGATATAATCTAGAAACAAATGAATTGTTAAGATATCAAGGAAGGATGAACATCCTAGAGAATGGTGATATTCGAAGCATCATACTGAAGGAAGCCCATAGAACACTTTATTGCACACATACGGGTGTGAAGAAGATGTACGCAAAGATGAAGAAACTCTTCTTTTGGGTAGGCATGAAGCGCGATGTAGTCCATTTCATCGCCATATGCCTAGAGTGTCAACAAGTGAAAGCCAACCACCATCACCCGACAGGCCTCCTATAACCACATGATGTCCCTATGTCCAAGTGGGAAGTCATCTCTATGGATTTTTTTGTAGGGTTGCCGCTCACATCTCATAGACACAATGCCATTCTTGTGATAGTGGATAACTTAACCAAGAGTGCTCATTTCATTCCGGTTAGAGACACTTATGATGTTACTAATGTGGCACGAGTGTTCATAAGCGAGGTTATCCGTTTGCACGAGATACCAAAGAAGATTATTTCAGATAGGGACTCCAGATTCACTTCTAGGTTTTAAACAAGTTTATAGTGAGCGTTGGGGACTCAATTGAACTTAAGCACAGCTTATCATCCTGAAACAGATGGACAAACTGAGAGAGTAAATCAAGTTATGGAAGACATGCTTAGGATGTATGTAATGGATAATCAAACCCAGTGGGAGAAGTACCTACCTTTGGTAGAGTTTGCCTACAATAACAGTTATCATAGTTCCATCAGAATGCCACCCTACGAAGCTTTGTGTGGGAGGCCATGTAGAACGCCATTGAATTGGGATAGACTAGAAGAACGAGTAACAGTTGGGCCAGAATTGATTCAGGAAATGGAGGAATAGGTGATTCAGATCAGGCAGAGACTAAAGGAAGCACAGGATAGACAGAAAAGTTATGCGGATGCACACAGGACCGACCGAAGTTATGAAGTGGGGGACCAAGTTTTCATTTGTATCAGGCCTAATAAGAGTACCATACGGTTCAGGAAGGGGACAAAGTTGTCGCCTCGGTTTATAGGGCCATTTAGGGTCCAAGAGAAGATTGGACCTGTTACCTATCATCTCGTACTACCACCCCACTTGCATAAAACTCCTAATGTATTTCATGTCTCTTTTTTACGTCATTATGTTGCTGATGAATCACATAAACTAAATTGGAAGGAATTGCAGGTATCGGACATGGGAACCCTCACGGTAGAACCGTTACACATATTGGACCGTAGAGTCCGACAGCTTAGAAGCCGTCTGGTAGATCAAGTTAAGGTCCAGTGGGACAAGTATAGTCCAGGAAATGCTACTTGGGAGGACGCCGAGACACTACAACGAGACTATCCCTCACTATTTTGACCACCTTGAGAACATGTTTCTCAAAGATGGGGTGTATGTAACACCACTTTTTGACTTAGACAACCAGGATTACCTGAGGCCTATACACTTTATTTCCTAGTCACAGTGAAACTATTAAGTGATACACTTAAACTTTAAACTTATGAACTGTAATGGATGTTTAAGTGTTATTAATGATGATGTATGTAATGCGATCTATTATGTGAATGTTTAAATGTTATTGATGATGATGTATATTGTTGGGTATGTGTTATATTCTTTGTTGGGTGCGCAGGGGGGTTAGAGGGGGGGCCACTAGGCCCCCCTTCGGGGGGTGCAGGGGGGCAGAGCCCCCCGTGTGGGGTTTCGAGGGCAGCGCCCCCGAATTCTTTTTTTCGGGCCGACATATTTTCGTCGGGCTGACATATTTCCAGGACACCATATTACCGGGACGACATATTTCCGGGACCACATGATATTAGGTGGTTTTTTTGGCACATGGTATTTTTCTGATGGTTTTCTATTTCTGGTTAAGGAATTAGGGTTTTGGACTAATCCAGGTCATTGGGTTAGGGTTTTGGTTGCCGCTAGCTCCTGTATGTATATTGTATTGTAAAGAATGTAACACAATGTATGAATACAATATATGTTGGTTTTCTTGGTTTGGGTTTCCAGGTGAAAAATCTCCGTGTAATGTTTGTATTTGCCATTGTATCTTTTCTGTTCTTTTCTGAATATCAGTTTGCAGTAGATATTATACAAGGTTAGAATTTACATATATGATGCGACATATTGGGAGAAAGTGAAATTGTTGAATGTTTAAATACTATTAGAAAGATGTTGGATACGATGAAATCTATTTTGGGTAAATGATAATCATGTGAATGGGTGACAAGTTTGAATTATGAGATATTATGAAATCTAATTCTAATGGGAATAACTTGATGTTAATGTATCGATACAGGGATACCAAATTGAAATGATGATAGTATGAAATTACATGATGATAATGCATAGAAATGTATCAGTTCGTGTTACAGACTAATCTGCAGGTTATGGGCTATGAAATAGCCAAGAGATAATGATGATGAAAGTGGATATCGGTACCACTAACCGAGAAACATTATGGTATGAATAATGTATGTGAAATTTATATTCATTTGGATGCATTGCTATGATATGTGGACTAGTGGATGATTTTGGTACTAACACTACCCAAAACCGAATAAACGATGACAAAACCTCCAACAACACAGTGCCCATGTATGTTCCATTCTAGGGTGTTGACCCTGCTTCTATTAGGAGGGGTGGCAGAATTTACCACCGTGTATCCTCCATTGTAGGGTGACGTAGGAGCATCCCTCATGACAAGCAAAACCAATGTGGAAACAAAAGACAACTGGAAGACGTCCAACACAAGTTTTTGAATTTTAAAATTTTCCCTTGAGATTGATGCACTAAATATAAATGAGACCATTTAATTTAGGCGCCTTGGTAAGAATGTAATCAGACCTCGAGCCCTACACTCTCGTCTGAGATAAACAGAGGCATTTATAGTATTAGATGGAGGTAGGTAGATTTGAATTCTTAGATTAGACAGTTTTAGAGCGCAGGAGGGAAAACGAATATAGACACCCTCATTTGTATCATTGTAATTATTAGCAATAGGAGAAAGAAGAGTGTAGAGCATAGGAGAATAGCAGAGAGATGTAGAAGGACACCCATGTATAGATCTTGAATTAATAGAAGAAGTTGATTCATATTCATGGTTGTTGTGTTATTCTCTGTGTATATGTGTTAAATTCTCTGCTTATGAACATTTCTTCCTCTTAGGCGTTGTTGTTATGTTGTGCATGTGATCTCATGTGTTAAGATAGAAGTATGAGAGGAGGTGAGGTGAGTCATGATTGTCTCTCCTTTTGAACAAGGATTCCTGCAAGGAGTGCAGTTGAAGTCATTCTCAAGGAGTGCATTGACAGAAGGCTCAGGGAGTTAAACTCTGGTTCCCAAAGCTCTCAGAAGTGGAAGCAGGTTGGTAAAGCCATGCAAGGAGTGAGCAGGCTGAAGAAGAAGTCTCAGTTGTGAATCTAAGAAGGAAGGAGATTTAAGACTGCTGCTGCAGGAAGTGCGCGGAGTCGGAAGGATCGAACACTCGGGAAGTTGTTGAATGTTGATCGTAAGGAGTGCGCGTAAGTTTCTCTGAAAGAATCGGAGTGGGAAATATTGGGAGGTATAGCACCTTCGTGTTATCATAATCGAAGGTTGCACAGATGATTTCTGTGTTAAGAAATCCTCAAGGAAGGAGGAGAGATCGACGGTCAGGATCTGGCCGAGGAAATCGATGAAATCCCGTCAGTCATCAGATCTCAGGAAGTTGTGTAGAGTTTAAGACCTAGCTCACACAGGAGGAGTCTCGGAGGAGTCATCGGGATATCCAGGTCATTGGGGTTTTGCTGAACAAGAGAATTGGGAACTTGTGGTTCTCGAAATCCCAAGGAAGAATCTCAGTCGTTGATCCCGGCAGGGACACGTGGCGAGAGATCCCGGATAGTTCGAAGTTCAGGATATTGGGGTTTCCAGAGTCGTGAAACTCTCACATAATGAAATCGTGATTCGCGATTTCCCGAAACGATCAGATCCATTCAATGTAAGGGACACGTGTTTGAGGATCCGAAGGAATCGGGGTTCGGTATTTCAGTTTTTCCGCATACAACGAAATCGTTGCATTAGAAACCGCGATTTCACGATACCCGATAGAGCGATAGGGAAGCGGTGACATGGAGGAGAGAGATCGCACGTGCACCAGGGTTTAGCATTTTGGGATTCTCAGTGACGAGAAAATCACGACAGAAGAAGTCGCGAAATCCTAAAATGCGACAGTTCCACAGTCAGAGTATTTCAGTGGAGGACATGTGTCATCCCTTAGCGAGTTCAGGACTCGGAGGGTCCTGTGAATTTGTGCAATAGGAATTGTGATTTAGAAAAACGCAATTTCCCGATCACCTCAGAAGTGTCAGCCATAGGCGCCATAGTGGAGGACATGTGTCGAAGGGTCAACCCTCACTGGAGTCAACGCCAGGTGGCATCGAAAATCGGAGAATCGAAAATCCAAAGGGCATAAGTTCTACGCATTCCCATTTTCGTGAAGTCCGAAACTCTGATAGGGGAAGGACTGTGGTCTTGTGGACCAACAAGTCACATGTGCGAGAGTTAGCCAGAGGGGCCTAAGGGGTGCAGAGGTACCATCGTCGATCGAGAATCAGGGATCTGTGATAGCAGTGAATCACGACAGCGCGAGTGCCAATTTACCGATCAGGAGAAGTCCCGATAAAAGCAAGGAACACGTGGGTGCATATTTCATCGGAGTTTGGGGATTGGTAAGACCCGATCCGGTGGCTGTAGGACTCACGATCGCGCAAGGTCCAATTTCCCGATTTTGATGGGGAGATCATAAATAAAAATTTTGTGGGTGACGAAGTCCCCAAAGGGGGTTTTGAAGAGCATTCTAGCTCTTCAGGCCTAAGGAAGAGAAGGTCTTGGTGGGAGCGGACGTGCCCTGGGTGGCGCGTTTGCGTCAAGTTGTATCAGAGCATAGAAAAAGATTCTTTGCTTTATATAGTAGAGGACAGAGACAATTCACCATGCCGCCAAGGAGAAGGGGTAGAGAATCACCCAATCCAGAGGAGGAAAGGGAATTGTCCAGAGAAAGAGAAATGTCCAGAGAAAGATGTAGCCAAGGACAAAATCTAGACATGGAGAGAGAAATACGAAATCTTCATGCCAGAATGGAGGACATGGAGACATCACGAAGGCGAAAGGCTAATGCAGGAGATATCAGTGAATCCGAGGATGAAGGTGGTGCTGGACATAGAGAAGAAGAAGAAATCCCAGCTGAAGATGTAGCCAATGAGAGATTAATTAAGGCTATCACTCGGATGAGTTCGAGAACAAAGATGGACATTCCAGCTTATGAAGGGAGTCTGGATGCAGAAGAGCTGCTAGACTGGATTAGAGATCTTGACACTTATTTCAATTATGAGGATATCGAAGATGATAAGAAGGCCAGACATGTCGTCACAAGATTAAAAGGACATGAAACATTGTGGTGGGATGAACTGCAAGCTGACAGGCGTTGCCAAGGCAAGTAGAAAATTAAGAGCTGGGATAGGATGATTGCAAAGATGAAGGAAAAATTCATTCCCAAGGACTATCAAATTTCTCTGTTCAGGAGGATGCAGAACCTGAGACAGAAGATGATGACAGTGAAAGTGTATACAGAGGAATTTTACAGGTTGAATATCAGGGTAGGTCATCACGAAAGAAATGATGAAAAGGTGGCCAGGTATATGAATGGCCTGAGGTATGAAATCCAGGATGAACTAAATTTGGCGACCATCTGAACGGTGGAGGATGCATACCAATTGGCTCTGAAAGATGAGGAGAAGCTGAGCCGTAAACAAATTCAGAGGGGTAGAGGCAGAAGTCAGCCCAAAGGCAAATCAGTTGCCCAAGATAAATATCAGAAGCCCAAGGATGACTGGAAAAAACCACAGACTAAGACAAAAAGAGGTGGAACCTCACAGAGAAGGCCATATGCTGAGCAAAGAGAAAAACATACTGAGCAGAGAGGAGGATATGCTGATAATAATAGGTTTCCTTATACCAGAGGTAGAGGAAGAGGAAGAGGTGGAGTAATCACATGCTTCACATGTGGAAAGAATGGGCACAAGTCAGTTGACTGTCCAGATAGGAATAAGGATGGAGGAGAAGCTCACATCACCGAGGCACGAAGGCGAGATGTTGAGGTAGAGTACGCTGAAGGTGGAAGATCGTTGGTAATGCAAAAAGTCCTTTTGATGCCAGAGAAGGAAATGGAGAACTCAGCACAGAGGAATAGTCTTTTTATGACTGATTGCAAGAGAAAGGATAGAGTGTGCAAGGTCATCGTGGACAACGGAAGTACCGATAATCTCGTTTCAACCAAGATGGTAGACAAGCTGGAGCTGAAGACAACTGATCACCCCAAACCATACAGAGTTTCATGGCTACATAAGGGACATCAGGTAAATGTCACTAAATGGTGCTTAGTCGACATTAAGATAGGAGGATATAATGATAGAATTTTATGTAATGTTATTCCTATGGATGTCTATCATTTATTGCTGGGAAGGCCATGGAAATATGATAGAAATGTAATTCATGATGGGAGGAAGAATACATATACCCTAGAAAAGAATGGGAGAACTCATATGTTGTGTCCAATTGAGGATAAAGAGGTGAAGCCGGAGGTTAAAAACACAGTACTTCTCATGAGTGGGAAGGAACTTCTTACAGAAGTTAAGAAGAAAAAGGATCCACAATTCTTTGTGGTCAGAAAACCGAGAATTGTTCTGACTAGCACAAGAGTGGACGATTTGCCAGGAGACATTCAGGGACTGCTGGAAGAGTTCGATGATATCGTAGTGGACGAACTACCTCGTTCGTTGCCACTAATGAGGAGCGTGAGTCACCATAAAGACCTCATACTAGGAGCTATCTTACCAAACAAAGCCGCGTACAAATTGACGCCGCAGGAGAATGAAGAAGTTAAAAGACAGGTCCAGGAGTTATTGGACAAAGGTTTGGTCAGGAAAAGCTTGAGTCTGTGTGTTGTTCCAATAGTACTCAGTCCGAAGAAAGACGGAGGCTGGAGTATGTGCACTGATTCGAGGGCCATCAAAAAGATAACTATTAGGTACAGATTCCCATTGCCAAGGATGGATGATCTGATGGATTGCTTAAGTGGGGAATGTTTTTTTTCAAAGATAGATTTGAAGAGTGGATATCATCAGATTCGTATGAGAGAAGGTGACGAATGGAAAACAACATTCAAGACAAACGAAGGTTTGTATGAATGGCTTGTCATGCCATTTGGCTTGACGAATGCACCAAGTGCCTTTATGACGTTGATGAATGAAGTCCTGAACGAGTTCATCAGGAAATTTGTCATTGTTTATATGGATGATATATTAGTTTTTAGCAAAACAAAGGCTGAACACCTAAGGCATTTGGCTATTGTGATGAAGAGATTACAGCAGGAGAAGTTGTTGATAAACATGAGGAAATCTTCATTCATGAATACATAACGCATTTACTTGGGATTTGTCATATCGGCAAATGAATTAAAGATGGATCTAGGTAAAGTGGAGGTAATTAAGAATTGGCCATCAATGAGAAATATTTTCGAGGTGAGAAGTTTTCATGGACTGGCTAGTTTCTACCGAAAATTCATCAGGAATTTCAGTGGAATTAGCGCAACAATGATGGATACAGTGAAGAAAATACATAAATCTTTTCACTGGACGGAAGAGGCTGAAAAGAGTTTCAATTTGTTGAAACGAAAGATTACAGAGAAACCAATTCTGGTGTTGCCAGATTTTCAGAAAACATTTTAGGTGAAATGTGATGCAAGCGGGTTTGCCATCGGAGCGATCTTAAGCCAGGAAGATAGACCAATTGCATATTTCAGCGAAAAGATGAATGAGGCAAAAGAAAAATACTCCACATATGATAAAGAATTCTATGCCATCATACACGCATTGAAGAAATGAAGGCACTATTTGATTCCAAAAGAATTTTTTTTATATAGTGATAACCATGCATTACAATTTGTGACTCAACAAGAAAAGTTGAATCAAAGGCATGTTAAGTGGGTTGAATACATGCAAAATTTCACTTTTGTAATAAAGAACATTTCTAGTACTGCTAACAAAGTTGTTGATGCTTTGAGCAGGAAGTGTTTGCTATTGTAGGAGTTCAAAGTCAGGACGTTAGGCTTTGATGATCTTAAGGACATGGATGCAGATGATTCAAACTTTAAGGAAGCCTATGAAGCAGCTGAGAATCCAGTTCTCAGAGACATAAGCCATTGGATAGAGTACGTGATCCAGGATGGATTGTTGCTCAAAGGCAATCAACCGTGTATTCCAAATTGCTCCATGAGGGAGAACTTGCTGAAGGAAAAACACAGTGGAGGGTTGGAAGGACATTTTGGCCATGATAAGACATTTGCAAAGCTGAGTGAGTCATACTTTTGGCTGGGGATGCGGTTAGAAGCCAATAATTTTGCTGATAGGTGAAGGATTTTCCAACATTCAAAAGGAAGGAAGCAGAATGCGGATTTTTATCAGCCGTTACCCATACCTGAGAGGCCATGGGATGAAATTAGCATGGATTTTGTATTGGGATTGCTGAGGACACAAAGAGGTGTTGATTCAATCTTTGTGGTAGTTGACAGGTTTTCTAAAATGGAACACTTCATTCCATTCCAGAAGACCAGCGATGCGACCCATATCACAAATTTGTTTTTCAAAGAGATTGTGTGACTCCATGGATTGCCGAAAAGTATAGTCTCGAACAGGGACACAAAATTCATAGGGCATTTCTAGAGAACATTGTGGAAGAAGTTGGGAACTAATTTGATGTTTAGTTCTTCTTATCATCCTCAGATGGATGGAAAAACAGAAGTGTTCGACAGGAGTCTAGGAGACTTGTTGAGGAGCTTGGTGACAGAGCACCATAGCAGCTGGGATAGCATATTACCACAGGCACAGTTCGCATACAATGATTCAGTGAACAAGAGCATAGGAAAAATTCCATTCCAGATTGTCTATGGAATGCAGCCGAGAGGGGTTTCTGAATTGAGGGATTCAGAATAGATTGATACTAGCAGTGCTAGTGCAGGAAAATTCGCTGAAGTGATGAAGGAACTTCACAGCCAGGTGAAGGAGCGACTATTGAAGTCAAGCCAGGAGTACAAGTGCAAAGCAGATCAACATCAGAGACAACTTCATTTTGAAGTTGGTGATATGGTTCTGGCACATTTGAGGAAATAAAGGTTCCCGAGGGGAACATACAACAAGCTGAAGATGAAGAAAATTGGGCGATGCAAGGTCTTGAAGAGTATGGGACAAAATGCTTATGAAATTGAGTTACCAGATGGCATCGGAATATCTCCGATATTTAATGTTTCGGATTTATATCCATATAAATATGATGAAACAGGAGTAGAGGGTGATGATCAACCAGAGGTCTAGTGGCAGAAGCAGATGCCAATTACAGAGAAGCCACAGATGGAGCAAATATTGAACAAACAAGTGGGTAAGAAAACCAGGAGGAAATAATATTTTGAATATTTGGTTAAGTGGAAGGGTCATCCAGTTGAAGATGCCAGCTAGGAAACTAAAGAAGAGATTCAAAAGCATGGACATACCATGCACGAGCTCATGGACAGGAGCCCATGCAAATTTTCAAGCGAGGGAGTATGACGCAGGAGCATCCCTCACAACAAGCAAAACCAACGTGGAAACAGAAGACAGCTAGAAGACGTCCAGCGCAAGTTTTTGAATTTTAAAATTTTCCCTTGAGATTGATGCGCTGAATATAAATGAGAAAATTTAATTTAGGCTCCTTGGTAAGAATGTAATCGGACCTCGAGCCATACGCTCTCGTTTGAGATAGACAAAGGCATTTATAGTAGTAGATGCAGGTAGGTAGATTTGAATTCTTAGATTAGATAGTTTTAGAGCGCAGGAGGGAAAATGGATATAGACACCCTCATTTGTATCATTGTAATTATTAGCAACAGGAGCAAGAAGATTCTAGAGCATAGGAGAATAGCAGAGAGCTGTAGAAGAACACCCATGTATAGATCTTGAATTAATAGAAGAAGTTGATTCAGATTCATGGCTGTTGTGTTATTCTCGGTGTATATGTGTTAAATGCTCTGCTTATGAACATTTCTTCCTGTTAGGCATTGTTGTTATGCTGTGCGTGTGATCTCATGTGTTAAGATAGAAGTCTGAGAGGAGGTGAGGTGAGTCACTATTGTCTCTCCTTTTGAGCAAGGATTCCTACAAGGAGTGCAGTTGAAGTCGTCCGCAAGGAGTGCGTTGACAGAAGGCTCAGGGAGTTAAACTGTGGTTCCCAAAGCTCTCAGAAGTGGAAGCAGGTTGGTAAAGCCGTGCAAGGAGTGTGTAGGCTAAAGAAGAATTCTTAGCTGTGAATCTGAGAAGGAAGGATATTTAAGACTGCTGTTGCAGGAAGTGAACGGAGTCGGAAGGATCGAACACTCAGAAATTTGTTGAATGTTGAGCGTAAGGAGTGCGTGCAAGTTCCTCTGAAAGAATCAGAGTGGGAAAGCTTAGGAGTTATAGCACCTTCATGTTATCATAATTGAAGGTTGCACAGATGATTTCTGTGTTAAGAAATCCTCAAGGAAGGAGGAGAGATCGACGGTCAGGATCTGGCCTAGGAAATCGATGAAATCCCATCAGCCGTCAGATCTCGGGAATTTGTGCAGAGTTTAAGCCCTAGCTCACAGAGGAGGAGTCCCGGAGGAGTCATCAGGATATCCAGGTCATCGAGGTTTTGCTGAACAAGGAAATCGGGACCTTGTGGTTCTCGAAATCCTGAGGAAGAATCTCAGCCATTGATCCTGGCAGGGACGCATGGCGAGAGATCTCGGATAGTTCAGAGTTCGGGATATCGAGGTTTCCGTAGTCGTGAAACTCTCGCATAATGAAATCGTGATTCGCGATTTCCCGAAACAGTCAGAGCCGTTCGATGTAAGGGATGCGTATTTCGGGTTTTCCGCATACAACGAAATCGCTACATTAGAAACCATGATTTCGTGATACCCGATAGAGCGACAGGGAAGCAGTGATGTGGAGGAGAGAGCTCGCACGTGCATCGGGGTTTTGCATTTTGGGATTCTCAGTGACGAGAAACTCACGACAGGAGAAGTCGCGAAATCTCAAAACGTGACAGTTCCACAGTCAGAGCATTTCAGTGGAGGACAGGTGTCATCCTGTAGCGAGTTCGGGACTCGGAGGGTCCTATGAATTTGTGCAATAGGAATCGTGATTTAGCAAAACGCGATTTCCCTATCACCTCGGAAGTGTGGGCCATAGGCGCCATAGTGGAGGACAGGTGTCGAAGGGTCAACCCTCGTTGGAGTCAATGCCAGGTGGCATCAGAAATCGAAGAATCGAAAATCCAAAGGGCGTAAGTTCTACACATTCCCATTTTCGCAAAGTCCGAAACTCCGATAGGGGAAGGACTGTGGTCTTGTGGACCAACATGTCACATGCATGAGAGTTAGTCGGAGGGGGCTAAGGGGTGCAGAGGTACCATCGTCGATCGAGAATCGGGGATCCGTGAGAGCAGTGGATCACGACAGCGCGAGTGTTGATTTCCAGATCGGGAGAAGTCTCGATAAAAGAAAGGAACACATGGGTGCATATTTCATCGGAGTTCGGGGATTGGTAAGACCCGATCCAGAGCTATAGGACTCACGATCACGCGAGGTCTGATTTCCCGATTTTGATGGGGAGATCATAAAGAAAATTTCTGTGGTTGATGAAGTCCCGAACGGGGGTTTTGAAGAGCATTCTAGCTCTTTGGGCCTAAGGAAGAGAAGATCCTGGTGGGAGCGGACATGCCCCGGGTGGTGCGTTTACGTCATATAGTGTTGACCCTGGTTCTGTTAGGAGGGGTGGAGGCATTTCCCACCGTGTATCCTCCATTGTAGGGTGTTGACCTTGGTTCTGTTAGGAGGGCTGGAGGCATTTCCCACCTTGTATCCTCCATTGTAGGGTGTTGACCCTGGTTCTGTTAGGAGGGGTGGAGGTGTTTCCCACCGTGTATCCTCCATTGTAGGGCATGGACCCTAGATATGATTAGGAGGGGTGGAGGCATTTCCCACCGTGTATCCTCCGAAACCTGAATTCATGGGATAACGGTGCTAGTTCACACTCCCCAAGACATGTGATGATGACTGTCAGTTGCCTGCTAGGGAAGCTTGGTCGAGATAGCGACACTTCCACTTACAGGTTCTATTTGGAGTTAGGTCAATATAGTTGACGCTCCAAGATAGTCTAGCAGAGGAAGGATAGGAATGGAGATGGAAGTAGGTTAGTGAGGAAGGATGAGTAGTGCTAGTTGAGACAATATGGAGATTTGTCTTATGGTGGAATTTAATGTCTTGCCTTCAAAAAAAAAAGAGAAATGTGTATACATGGATATTCATTATTACATAGCTAAACCACAGTTGTTTAAAATAAAAGTGTTAAACCGGATAATTGTAATTAAAGAATTTCTCAAACAATTGATTGATTGTTTCCTTTTATAAAAGACTAGTCTTGCTGACTGGATTGAATGCATACATAAATTACTAAAGGATGACACTTTTGATTATTAGTACATGCACGAGATTTGCATGTACTAGCTACACATGCATTTCTTGTACATATACACTAGTATGTATGATTTTTCTTGACTTACTTACTGATAATGTTAGTTACTTGTTATGAATGTGTGAACCATGCTCTTTTCCTTTGTACCATAAGATACCTTAACTTTGGGACGAAGTTTCCTGAAGGGTGGGTGTATGTAACGACCCTAGTTGGATAAATGTTTAAGAATTATAAAGTAAAACTAATTAGGGGATTAATTGTGTTAACAAGATATTAATTAAACAAAGATGATTTAATGATATCAATTAAGTAGGTTATCTATTAATTAAAGGTTATAATAGTGGTTAATTAATTATATATTTAACTACAAATTACATTTAATGACATGAGAAATAAATTTAAGAGATAACCTGTTATATGTTATAAAATGGTTACGTACCCAACAAGGGATAACCTGTTAGTCCCGAGAAGATAAAACATTAAAGGAGGGATCAGGGACGGGGACGAGAGTAGGTAAGGGAGTAAATGAGGAGTCGGTGAAGGAGGTATAAGGGAGGAAGGGAGGTTTACGTGAGGGGCAGGGGGACAGGAGATGGAGGAGGGATTGGGGAAGGACTGTGAGATTTGCAGGGAGCAGTAGAGTTCTGGTTGTGGTATTCTTGATCAGTTGAGGCACCGGTTTGCTGGAGGTTTTGGGCACGGGGGCCAGGATATCCATAGATATCCTGGAGCTAGGTAGTTTTCCTAGTTGGCAGGGAGGACAGTAGTTTTGGGCAGTTATTCTTTGTTTGTGGTTGGGTTGGTCTATGTATCAGGTAGTAGAAGTTGCTATTGTAAAGATTGTTGTTATGTTATGAAGTTATTATCTCAGTTCATGAAATAAATTGCTTATGGAAGTAAATGATGTTTAGAAATATTTGGTTGTTACAAGCTCGACAAACTCTATTTCAAAGCATAACAGATGCAATTGAAATTGTCTGCAATTCTTTACTCTACTATTTTATCTTAATAAGCCCAATTTTCATCCCGCCACACCGAGAAGTCATGATCATTAGCCTATGTTGCCCAAGAAACCTATAATTTCATAAATTGAATTCTCTTTTGTCCAGGAGGCCTTATTTTAAAGAAGGCTAATTTGAAAAAGATAATGTATACACCGAACATGACCCATCATAGTTTGATAGAACCTATTCGTGAAACCACGTCCATAAAACTGGATAATTATGCAACTGAAGGATGGTCGCTCGAAATGACCACAGAAGCACGAAAAAAAAGAGCCAAATGTAGTTTACAACAGGAAAGTAAAAGGCATAGAACAACTATATCTCCCACACAGCAAAAGACACTCTCATAACTATGAAACCATAGTAACACAGAATCCATGGAAAACGCATCGACAACTATGAAATATATTTTAAGGCCGACAAACTCTGTTTCAACACGTAACAGATACAATTTACATCATCTGCAATTCTTTAGTCTATTATTTTATCTTAATAGTATTCTGTGCAAACCGAAACCGAAACCAAGAAGCACCAAAAGGCCCAAGTGCAAGCGTAGGACCGAAACCCTACAAAGTCGAATCAAGAAACAATAAACAACATACAACAACGAAAGGAACAAGCAACAACCACCCCCCCAAGAACGAGACTCTTCCAATCACGACTGCAGAAAAACATGAACAGGCAAGCAAGAACAACGGGAACATGCAAATAAGAAATCAGTGCCATGAAAAAAGCAAGCATGGACCAGTGAACCAACAATGTCGTTGGAGCATATAATTTTAAAAATGGAAGAAAATATCTTGTAACAAGCCTGTTAAGTAACCATTCAACACTACCAAGCATGTTAGGCAAACATTTAAGTCTGTCAAAAATGCACTGTAAACATTTAAGAAAAAAAATCAATGTGGCAGGTCTCTCACGTATCCCAAATAAATTCATATATTTTTTGTAACAATAGTTCGAACACTAGAGAATGTATTGCAATGCCAAACTTTGGATATGCCACCATATCAAATATTGTCATAAATTTATCTAGCATAAAATGCTAAACCAAACATTTGAATTAATGGTAGCATTAATCCACCTTCGATGAATGCATAACAAAATTTTTGATTCAAAAAAGACCATATACTACCAAATACTTTGGAAATACAAACATATTTTACATTGGGAATAGTGAAGGTGGCAATAAGACCTCCAATCCTTTGTCAAATCAGATCTTGACAAACAAACATGATACTTTTTATTATATAAAAAGTGATATTTTCACTTCCTTTGTTCCAACAATAGACAATAGGGAAATATTTTTGGTCAACGCACAAGCTAATGTCAGGTCAACGATTTATCGATCGCTATAGTCCCTCTATACCTACGGAAGGGACTAACAAGGTAGATATAAAACCCAAAGCAACTTAGAAAAAAACCACATTCTAAACTCTGATAACAAATCTAACAAAAATTCCATATTTCTCATTATAGTGACTTTTGTCCAATCTTGAAATAAGCATTTTTTTTTGCGATGTTATTCGAATAATGTAATTATACTAAAATTCCATAGTTCTCATTATAGTGAATTTTTTTTTCAATGTTCAAATAAGTTTTTTTTTATGGAACAATTCATTATATGGTAACCTTCTTTGCCTCATGCCATCTATGCATTTTTCACTTAAAATTTTTTAATTTGTAACCCATTTGTTAGCATGTAGAAAAAATAAGAAAATTTGGCATACATATTATCTTTCCAATAAATATATAAATAATATATTAATTCATATAAATCTAACACAAACATTAAAATTGAGAAGAAAATGATAACATACTTAACCTTGAAAAATGTTCATTTTGAATCTGAAATTAACATGCAAATTTAATATTGAATATACAGACTGACATTATTCCACTAGAACGAATCTTGTCACACAAGCTGCTACCTTTTGTGCGCACAAGTTCATCGAAACCTCTTCGTTTGGACACTGTTAAGAGTTGTAATCTCGTGGCTTAATTAGTTAGCAAATCAGTTAGTTTACAGTTACTCCCGTTCAGAAACGGTATAACTGTTTTTGTCATTATTTAAACACTTCAATATGAAATCAACAGTACAGCGTTCATTCCCAATATCTGTTTCAGTTTTTCTTCTTTTCTTATTCTTTTCATGGTATCAGAGCGTGAGGTTGGGAGTAGAGAGTCTGCTGTATGCGCCCACTCCCAGATCTTGAAGAAGAATTCCTGTTGAACGCTGTCTGCGCGCTGGTGTTCGCCCTCTCCCAG
>ML780798.1:428549-469509 GCA_009831015.1 Picea engelmannii
GGAAGATGGACAATTGAAGCTGGAAAAGATACACACTAGCCAGAATCCTGCAGACATGTTAACAAAGGGAGTAACCAGGGAGAAACTGAGTTCTTTCTCAGTTTCAGTTGGTCTTCAAGATTGAATATGAAGATGAGAAATTTGCCAGGTCCACGAAGGTTCAAAGTCCAGCATATACAACAGCGGTGGAGTTGTTGAGATCAGTCTCCAAGTGGGAGATTGTTGGTTGTGGAGCCTGATTATCTTCCTGATGCATAGGTCCTTGCTTTCAGCCATGTTTATACCCCGATGGGGGTTTGAGGGCGAAGCCCCCGAAGCAAAAATTCCCTTGAAAAAGTATATTGTAATTTCATTGTAAATCTGGACTGTTCATTATAAGGTCGCAGATCTAATGGTAGAGATTATGTTAGGGTTTTTTTCCCTAGAAGGAAAACCTCTTTTATGAGGAAAATGTATTGCGGCTCTGGATGATGGTGAATATTGTATTCTGAGAGAGGATACTGTGAGAGAAAGAAGAGGAAGTTACAACGGGTTTTGTTGTAGGTTGTATCCCTTCATTTTGTTGGATAATAATAAAGGAAGGACCTGGAAATTTCTCTGGTGGACATAGCCCACACTGGGTGAACCACGTAAATCTGTGTCTCTCTTGTATTGTGTGTCTTCTGTGTTTTTTTTCTGCATTTGTTTTATTTTATTGCTCCGTGGTCCTGTTTTCTCTAACAGAAAAGAGAATTTTTTTTTATTTTAGTCTCGGTTCACCTTATATACCTAAGGAACCATTTATTTACATACAAATTTTTAAAATAGCATAAAAAATGTGAGGTGGGTCGAGCCTAGTTGGTTGAAGTATGCACCCCAGGTGGGTGTTTGCCTAGGTGGCCTCCTTGCCCTACTTTCGTTTCTATTTTGAACAAACCCTTATGTGTGTTCCATACATACTATATCTCTATTAATGACGATCTTGTGGGTAGTATGATCCCACATATTGCATCCCTTTACACCATCATAACTTGGAGAGATATAAAACAAGAAAGAATTCAGAAACAAAGATTTTAAGTCTTGAAGTGATTTACAACTTACCCGTACAATTATTTATTTCTCATATGAACTTGTTTCTTTTTCCATAATAAAGAAGATACATCTGTCACCTTAGATGCCACTTTTGTATTGTTTTCCAACTTATAAAGGTTATCAATCTGTGTTTCCTTCATCACTATTAAACTGCCTTTTGATACATTGAGTGTTCCACCTTAACCTGTATACTTATACCCACCAAAATCCAAAACCGTAATGAAATCAAATTCAACTTAAGATCAGGTACATATATATCATTTTTTAATTCACTAACAATACCATTCAACATCCTGATTCTAATACTTCCAACCCCAACAATTTTACAGGGAATACCATTTCCCATAAACACTACACCCTCATCAACAGATTGGTAAGAAATGAACTAGTTTCTATGTGAGCACATGTGGTGGGAGGCAGAAGAATATAACAACCATTCTTCTTGATACTTTAATCTACTAGAAACATATAAAACTTCATCAGTGATACCTAAATTTGTTGCAGCCAAATTTTCTTCTTTCGTAGAGTTCTTCTCAGATTATTTTATTTTCCAACCGTCTTTCTTGAGATGCCATGTTTTTCCATAGTAACAACAATTTACTCTACCCTTTATTCCCCTTGACTTAGATCATTAAGAACTTATTTGATTCTGTTTTTTTTCTTTGGGTCAAACTCTGACTAGTATCACCTCTAAAGTTGAGGTTTCTTGACTAGATTTTCTTATAATCTCCTGAACAAAAAAAATTTCCACAACAGAGTCATAATCTAAAATATTTGTTCAGCTAAAGATAATAAATGTGACTAAACTATCCCAAGACTCAGGCAACAAACGCAATAGTGTAATATCCTTATCTTCATCTTTGAAGTTAACTTTCATATTATTCAATTGAACTAGAAGGGTATTAAAGGTATTTAAATGGTGATCAAATCTAGTACCTGCTTTCATTCAAAAATTGTATAATTGCTTCTTCAAAAAAATTATGCTCATAAAGGAGTTCGTCATATACAAACTTTCCAAATTTCTCCATAATCCTATTGTTGTATACTCACCTATCATATTAATCAAAACTTCATCTACTAGACATAGACGAATGGTACTGAGTGATTTTGGTCGAGTTCTTCCCATTTCTCATTCATCATGCTTGTCTATTTCTTTGTCCTACCCTCCAACACTTTTTGCAACCCTTGTTGCACTAGCAGATACTACATCTTGAGCTTCCAAATCTCAAAATTGTTTTTTCCTTTGAACTTTTCCACTTCAATCTTCAAAATTTGCACCTTTTCCATTTGCACAAGTCTCTCACACCACACCACTGCTTATAAATTGGGTTTATTGATAAGGAAGAAAAATTATAATTCAAGATTGAACCTCAAAAAATAAAAATAATTAATTCAAAAAAGGTTCAAAGTTCAAATATATATTATATATTCTTCACACCCTTTTCCTAAACAAAAGGAGTTCACCTCTTGAATAAACATTATTATAACATCCTCACATTTATCCATAAACAACAATCCTCCATGTATAAAATCGATTCTTCATAACACCTCGTGACATGCATTTCCATAACTTTCATACCTCAACGGTATACCTTGTGCATAAAAAAAAAAAATAACCCATTGTCATCATGCATTACCACCCACGAAAAAGTCCACTCCATAAAATTTTATGCAGATTCACTCATCGTGAGGGAGGACACTCCATTATAGTTATGCCCGGTGCATCTAGGAAGCTCCTACCACTTTGTATAGGATGCATCTCTCCAATGTTATTGCACAGGGCTTACACCAGGAGCATCTAGATGTGGAAAAATTAGCTTCTTAAGGGTGGGAGTGGGGGACACTCCTCCAACACTAGCTCAATGTCATAGTTGTTAAGATGGTAGCTCAGTTTTAGTCACATCTTTCTTCACATCTAACAACTAGGTCAGAAGAAAGGTATACATCATCTTTCTTTACGTCTAACAATTGGGTCAGAAGTAAGGAATCATCTTGCTTCACGTCTAACAACTAGGTTAGAAGAAAGGAACACATCATCATCTCACTTTACATCTAACAACGAGGTCAAAACAAAGGAATCATCTTTCTTTACGTCTAACAACTAGGTCAGAAGCAAGGAACACATGATCATCTTGCTTTACGTCTAACAACGAGGTTGGAAGCAAGGAATCATATTTCTTTACGTCTAATAGCGAGGTCGAAAGCAAGGAATCACACATCATCTTTCTTTATGTCTAACAACGAGGTCAGAAGTAAGGAATCATATATACTCCCCCTTTCAAGGAGGGTCCTTTCAGACTATACCAAGCTTATCTCAAAAGTGTTTCAAACTTTACACGAGATAGAGTTTTGGTCAACACATCAACAACCTGTTCATCCGTGCTATCATACAGGAGCTTCAAGGCTCCTCTCTGCACCATGTCATGGATGTAATGACATCGAATCTCTATGTGCTTCGACATGTCATGGAATACATGATTCTCTGTCATCTTTATGCAGCTTTGGTTGTCACATAGGATCGTGGTTGCTTCCATCTCTAAGTCAAACAGGTCGGTCAACAACTTTCGAAGCCATATAGCTTCGAAGCTAGCAGAACATGTGGCAATGTACTCTACTTCCGTTGTGCTGAGAGAAATACTGGATTGCTTCCTACTCTACCATAGAATCATGGTTGATCCCAAACTGAAATAGCATCTGGAAGTGCTTTTTCTGTCAGCAACGCTTCCTACCCAATATGAATCAGTGTATCCACTCAATGTGGAATTAGGATCTCCATCATAGCTGAGACCATAATCTATTGTACCTTTAAGGTACCTCATCACATGTTTTGCAGCCACTAGGTGAACACGTCTAGGCTCTACCGGAAACTGTCAAGGTGTTCACATCAAAACAAATGTCTAGTCTAGTGTTCATCAGGTACATGAGTGATCCAATAATCTGTCTGTACAGTGTGGCATCAATCAAATCCGATGAAGTATCGACCAACAGGTTCAACATTGCTTCCATGGGTGTATTCATGGGTTTTCATTCCAGCATGTCGAATCTCTTTAAGATCTCGACTGTGTACTTCCCTTGGTTAAGGAAGATCCTCTCTGGACTCTGCCATACCTCAAGACCTAATAAATAATGCATTAGGTAGAGGTATTTCATTTCAAATTCTGAGGCAAGTCTCTTTTTACATTAAGCCATGAGCTTTTCTTCTCCAGTTAAGAATAAGTCATCCACATATAGCAGTAAGATTACTGGCTAATTATTCAAAATTTTGAAATAGAGATTTGAGTCTGCTTTACTCTTGGTAAAACCTAAGCTCATCAAGAAACTATCTATACGGCCATACCAAGCTCTAGGATCTTTCTTCAATCCATATGAGGCTTTCTTCAATTTCAGACATGAGAGTTCCTATCTTCTACCTCAAATCCTTGAGGTTGCTCTATATACACTTCCTCTTCGATGACACCATTTAGGAAAGTTGTCTTCACGTCCATCTAGTACAGCTTCCACTTCATCTTAGTTGCAAGAGCTACAATGGTCACGATCGAAGTGTATCTAGCTACATGAGCGAATGTCTCTTCATAGTCAATGCCTTTCTTCTGGGAAAAGCTATGAGTGACAAATATTGCTTTATACTTCTCAATACTTTCATTAGCAACATGTTTTATTTTGAAGAGCCATCAGTAGGATACCCCATCTTTATTCTTCAATCTAGGAACTATTTCCCATACTTCGTTCTTCATTATGGATTGGTATTCCTCTGTCATGGCATTTTCCCATTCTTTTCTCTAAATGGATTCTTCAGAGCAAGTAATCTCTTCTTTTGGAAGATCACACATCAAAGTCGTATAGCTAAAGAATGGCTTTGGCCTTTTCACCTATCTCGAGGTTCCTTATGGAACACCATACTTCTTTCCATCTTGAATAAGCTCTCTTTCCCAAGCAGGCTTTCTTTTATGGGAGAAGGTCATTTGAGGAGGTTCTTGAACTTCTGTTATATCATGGTCTTCAGGAGTCTCCTCATCAGGGGAAGTTACGACTTCCCTTACTGGTTCTGTAGCTCTAGGAACTTCCCTCACAGATTCTGTAATATTGGGATTTACAGGTTCCTCTTCATATACTTCTTCAAGCTTGCATCTTCTTGATTTCTTAAGTGTTGCTTATTCATCAAAGGTCACATCCCTACTGATCTCAATGTGGCGATGACAATGTATGTAGATTATGAAGGCCTTGGAGACCTCATAGTATCCCACAAATATTCCCTTCTTTCCAGAGGGTTCCAGTTTGTTTCTTTTCTCTTTCGGTATATGAATAAACACTGGACAACCAAATATTTTGAGATGGCTTACCTCTGGCTTATTTCTGGTGAACATCTCTTCCGGTGTCTTGAGCCCAAGTGTGCTATGGGATAATCGGTTTTGCACATAAACAATTATCATTGCTGCTTCTGCCCATAAGAACATAGGAAGATCTTGATCATGGATCATAGTCTTCACAACTTCCAATATGGTTCTGTTATTTCATTCATCTACACCGTTTTGTTGAGGATTATAGGGAGTAGTGAGTTCCCTCTTGATCCCAACATCTCTACAGAAGTTCACAAACTCTTTTGAGGTATATTATCCTCCATTATCTGACCTGAGTATCTTAATCTTCCTTACAGAAGGGTTTTCTATCAAGGCTTTGAATTCCTTGATCTTTGTTGAACACTTCAAATATATCCAGGACTTTTATGAGAATAACCATTAATGAATTATACATAGTATACATACCCATTAATGGAGGATGATGGCATTGGGCCACATACATCTAAATGAATGAGTTCTAGGACTCCTTCTTCCTTGTTGTCTCTCTTTGGAAATGGGTTCTTGATGTTCTTCCCTTGTGCACATCCATTGCATACGCCTTCATGGTCACCTTTGAGTTCTGGTAAATTTTTGACCGCTTTGCATATGTATGGTAGTGCCTTGTAGTTGATGTGAGATAATCTTCTAGAGTTCACATGGATTCTTCAATAGCGTGGGTCATGGCAGCTTCTGAGTGACCCTTTAGCTTATGCAAGTCACCTTCTTCTCTTCCAATGATGATTGTTTCATTTATGATCTCTTCTTTAGCATGTTTCCTTCTACAATATTCATTATAGCTTCCTCATGTGACCTGGAGCAAGGTCAACAAAACAGCAAGTAATAGTAATATCCTTCTGATAATATAAAGCAATAGCACGAACAATCATCATAGTAGCTCCTTTAGAGATATCACTTATGATTTATCTGAAGCAAAGATTAAAGGTAAGGAATATAATACAAAATGAGGTCAACACTCTCATAGTGTTGTGACCAAGCATTCTTCCATGGTAACCTGGAACTAACACATGAGGTTTCTCCTAGAGGAGGTGTTAGTTGTATCAGGCAAAGTATTTACCTTTATATGCTCACATGCTATCAAGTATAATACTTTACAAAGACTGTTGTCTCAACTATAATCATCAACTTGTCATGTGTACCTTTGAATCTTCTCAACTTGATTTAATCAAACCTAGAGACTTGTCCTCAAGAATGAGTGTTTTCTTTTCTTCCAGGTCTCCTTCACTCAAGTGACGAGTGATTTTTTCAACCTGTCTATTGTACTATGACAATACGCTATCTTGATAGAAGGTTAGGTTAGAGAATAATCTCTATGATCATCTTTTAATCCTTCTAATAATTTGATCATAGCTTCAACATGCAACACTGATTAAGATAATGCCATGACAAAGAGATGTATATCATAATAATCACACCTGGGTTGCATCATTCCTATGAATGTGTTGGATCTTTAGATCCTTCTGGATCTATGGCAAGAGCTCGCTTCTCCTGCAAATACTCTTTAAGGTTTAACCATTAAACATATGTAAGTACATACCTCTAATAGAATTTGTAGGTAGTGGCTCCATCTGGTAGCAGCGATAATCATTGCCAAATCTTGAGAAAATTTCAAGGGTGATTGCAACTGGTTCTACGGCTACAACTGCAACTGGTACTGCAACTGCAGTTGGTTCTGAGACTGCAACTGCAACTACAACTTAGGGTTTTATGAGGAAACCCTAATTTTTTAAACTTTGAATTTTGAAATTCTGATCCACGGGATAGATGTGTTGAGCTGAGGTGAGTTAGTTGGTGCAATTAGAATTTCGAAAATCCAACTTTTACCCCCTCAAACTTGATCTGTGGATTTCTGGACTGGTGCTTCTGGTTTTCTGGTACTTCTAGTACTCTGGTACTTCTGGTACTTCTGGTACTCTGGTTTTTTGGTTTTCTGATACTTTGTGAAACTAGGGTTTCACTTTCCAAGAGATCTAGCCACTGAAAAGGTGTGCTCAAGGTGCTAAAATGATCCTTGGGGGAGGGTGAAACTATCTAGGTGGTTTTGGAGCTGAAAAGCTTCACTTTTCAAAAGCCCTAATTTGCAGGTACTTGAACAATGACATTTTTCTCTTGTGAAATATGCTTCCTTCAGGTTGGCTCTGATACCATGTTAATGTTTTATTCCATTATTATAGTTCTTTGCATTTCAATAGATAAGAGCAACATAAGAACAAGATCACTGAGAAATACACATTCACAAGAGACACATCATTTATCCTGGGAAACACTCTAGGGGAAGAAAACCCAGCAAAAACTTCCTTATCATAAATTGCCAATACAATGTCAAGAGATAAATCAAACCAATACAGATAGTCCTCCCTAAAAGATGTGCCACTCTTCTCCCTCTCTCCAACTGGTAAGTTGCATCTTGCCTCTTAGAAATGAGCAAGTGTGTTGTGTGTCAAAGTGAGGCTCTGGCCTCTCTATATATACAAGTCTGGCATGTGTGAAGTGTCTCTTCACTGGCAGGGACGACTTCTCAATCTGGGTGGGTAAACCCACCTTTATTATATTTTTGGGTCTCAATAATAACTGTTGGGGCCAACTTCTTATTCTTCCTATTATAATTGTCTGTTGACCAATCCGCAAAAGGGGATTTGGTCCTAATACAATAACCGACATGATCAATCCACAATGGGGATTGATCCTATGAATAATATAACAATAATAATAAGAATACTCTTTGCAGTTACATTATTTCAACAATTATATCATCCCAACTAGGCCTACACACTCAGTCTTGTCAAGACAATTTACCTCTACATGCCTACATAGATATATAACTGATTACAATTTATGTGTTCCTATCCCTATCCTAATTCTAGCTGATTTCATCCAACTAAATACAGAATAATATCGGCCATAAAATCTTCCCAATATTTAATACATATGTAAATTGGTTGGAATATTTCAACGTGATCAATTTTTCATTGACTCCACCTCAAGTTTAAATGGAAAAACTCCCCCCGAGATCAATTGCTCATTGTATTCTTTGTTGAGCTCTATATATTCCTTAAATGGATTATCTAATTTCTCATTATATTTTTAATGGTAAGTAAATGAGGGATTTTAAAAGTGGATCATAATGAATTTTTTAATTGTTGATATTGATTTTATTAGAAAAACATTGAATTTTCTATAATACTTTATTTATAATTATTATGATGATGATGATGATGATTAACGTCCACTAAGACCTAATTGGTCAGTCAGACCTTAAGAGGGTAAGTGATTGCTTGTGATTCTTTATAATTTTGTTTCTGTGCTCGAAAATCATTAAGAGAAGATTTCCAAGATCACTATACTTTTGTTGAGTTAAGAGGTTAGGAAGGTTGACAGGGATGATTTTAAGGATGGAAATTTATTTTAAAATGTAGAAACCTTAGCGAATCTTACTAATCCTTCATATGCCAACTATAAATGATTGGTGATATTTTTGTAAAATTATTCAAATTTCTAAGGAATTTATATAGTTTTTATAAAATCTTGGTGATTTTTAAGATAAAATAATTTTATCCTATAGAATTTGGGCGAATAATTTTTAAAATAGCAAATCTGATTTTTGGAAAAACCATGATAAATTAGCCCATGAGCGAAATTTAGCCCCTAAAATCATCCCTGAAGGTTGCTAGTGTGATCAATATTTTGAAAATGAGATCTAATATGGGTATAGGTTGGACAATATAAGAGAAAGTGCTTTTCATCTTCAACCTTATTAGTGTCACAAAGGAGACACACTCTTTCATCCCATGGCGTTTTAGGAATTGACCAATGCCCAGTTTCACTATGGAGCTTGTGAGAATTTGTTCTTATCTTAGCAATGCTTATTTTTTTCTTTACACTTGGCAAAACAGATAGATAATTTTCTTAATTATCACACCACATTTTCTTTTAAATAGATAGATAATACCTTAATTTTCTTTTTTCCTCTAACTCTTTATCACACCACATTTTTTCCTCAAATTTTGATTTGATGTTTTTTTCCATAGTATCTTTATTCTGCAAAATGGTTTCTTCCATGATTCCCCAATAGTTTAGCCAAGACCGGGCATCTTTATGCCATCCTCACTTGAGTCGATGGTTCTTATGACTTGATTTTGAAGCAATTTTAGGTAGCCTCTTGTCTTCCATGTTGTTTAACGTGTTCTTATACATTAGGTATCTAGTCACAACCATGCTCTCAATGGGGGAGAGGCTTGTTTCTATGAGGAGGATGGGATAGGGCGTATTTCCTTTAATTTTGATATTATAGGTTATAAAATTCTTTTCTATTTTCTCTATCTTTCTCTAGGATTCAGGAGAGATACTACAGCCCCAGACTTCACATCCATAAAGAATAACATGTGTAACAAGAGTCTCAAAGAGGAGTTTCTTCTTATCCCAATTCCAAAAATCAGTTGATTTACAATTGTTTTCAAGACCATAATAAGCTTTCCATCCCCCAATAATCCTTTTCTCAATGCTATAATTCCAATTGAGCTTGTGGTGAATATCAATTCCAAGATATTTGTATGAAGTCACTTCCTCCAAGTTGTTGTTCTTGTATACAAAGGTATCAAAAGGGATCTTATTGGATTTAATAATCATGACCTTAGTCTTATCAGTATTAATAGTCATACCCATGTTGGAGAAAAAATCCTTGAGGATTCTTAGTTGGTTTCCAAGATCATGGGGACTCTTTTCCATAAGAACAATATCATCGGCATAAAGAAGAAGATTGATGACTATACCAATGAGAGTAGGGCTGACACAACCTAATTTTTCCAAGCATTCTTCTAACTTATCAATGTATATGCCTAACAAGGTAGGGGACAAGGGACAACCTTGTTTGACTCCAATATTGCAGCTAATCTCTTTTGACCAGACCTCAGTGTTTTTAAGCTTAGAAATAACGTTCTCATACATCCTTATTGAAACAACCCTCAACTCGAGAGACATTTTTATCTCTTCCAACCTATTCCAAAGGTTTTTCCTAGGAACCATGTCAAAATTTTTTCTAAAGTCAACAAAACAACAAAAATAATTGGTTTTAGTATTGCAAAACTCCTCTGCAATGATCCTAAAGGTAACAAGATGGTCCACAGTTGAATGATATCTCCTAAACCCATCCTGGCCTTTATCTCTTTTATTGTGACTTTCTAGCCAAATGCTAATCTTCTTTTCCAAAATAATTCCATAAAGCTTGGCTAAAATCAAGCTAATCATGATGGTCCTATAATTAGAGGGAATGTTTTTATCCCCGTTTTTAAAAATAGGAACAATGAGGCTTTGCATCCAGGGTTTAGGGAAGCCCTGCTTGACTGCTAAATTGAAGAGCTTGCGTATGTGAGGGATAAGGATTGGCCCTCCGATTTTAAAATTTTTAGCTTGCTAACCTTCAATGTCCTTAGCTTTCCCATTTGCAAGCTAGTTAACCCCGAATTCTATGTCATCTAAAGAAAAAACATCTTCCTTTGTAGGGACAATAGGAATGGTTTCCATGGCATTAGGGAACTTGTAAATACTTTTAAGGTAGGAATTCCAGTCCATTAAGGGAATCCTATTATTTTCTTTAGTATTGCATTTTAGAATTTGGCTCCAGAACTTCTTAGGATCCAACTTGTATAGTTGTGAAAGTTTCTCTTGCCTTTTATTGATATAGTATCTTTTTTTCCTTTTAATTAGGGTTTTGTATGTATTGATCTTATCGAGTTTTAAGGGCTCATTAGAAGCATCCCTAATGGATTTCCTAGAAATTTTACATTCTTTATCATACCAAGGGTTGGTTAGTTCTATTATTCTTTTTATGGGACACCTCGAAAGAGAACTTGTTAATAGAAGTGGAAAGGGTAGTGGTAAAATTATGATAGAGTTCTTCAATGTTGTCCTTATAAATTAGGAGGTTTAATTTACTATTTAAATTCTTTAAGAAAATGTCAACTTTACTTTTGTCAAAGCACAAATTCCTTTGATTATCATAATTCTCTTCAATGGTGCTCCTATGAATGGAAAATTTTAGAGTTAGGGTTACAGGTTTATGATTAGAGTCGGGCTCATGGTCATTTAAAAGGTCAAAAGTTTATATTTGGTTGGAAACGTGGATATCAGATATCACATAATCTACAACACTACTACCTATCCCATGAATATAGGTCATTTGGTTGGTGTTTTGCCACTTCATTACTTCATCGCAAATTATTAGGTCTTGAGAGCTGCAGAGCTTGACCAACTCAGTACCAAACAAATTCTCAATTAGGTCTTCAAACCTTCTTTTGTAGCTATTAGATAAAACAAGGTCCTCATCTAGCCATAAAGAATTATGGTTGGAGTAATCACTTAAAATAATTGCTTGTTTAGTTGCATTCCTAGCATTAAAGTCTCCTAGCAGGAGGATATTACCTTCATTTTTCAAATTATAAATATCTTGTTCTAAATTATTATAGGGACAATTTTTATCTAGATTATTTTTCTTATAAAAAAGTAGAATTAATAGGTGCAAAATAACAAATTGCTATATACATCTTCTTAGCATTGGTGTCTCAAATTTCTTTCCAAATGTATTGATTAAGAGGGTCAATCTTATGAAGTTGAATGTGAGGAGAAATGATTTTTCTAATATAACAATATCCCATAGGAATGAATACTATAATTTGCATTGCGAACATGCATAAAAACAACATCTATAGGAAAAATTCCATCCTGATAATTATTTGGACTATGTATAATATATCCACAATTTTTTTCAATTTATAATCTTATATCATAAGTAATTGATTTATAAGTCTAGCTATATGTTGTGTAGTATCAATTATTTTCACAAAAGGTGGTGATATGATATCTTGATAAGTTACATTTATGGGTCCAACGATATAGATAAAAGCTCCTCGGATTCCATACAAATCACTTCTAAGTATAATTTCTTATAGATTCATCAAAATGCCATGTATTGATTCTTCAATACCTATTATCGTGGAATATTCATATTATAAATGAGTTTTATATAGCTGAGTGGGCCTAATGGTTAAGAAAAAGTGTTTTCTTTTAACATGTCTAATATTTATAATTTTAAATGGCATACCAATTTGGTGTCGGGTCTCATACACCTATTTGATGTTTGGCTTGGTCATGACCTTAAAATTAGATTATTATTATTATTACTATAGACTATTTATAATTGTAAATGAGATGCCAATTTGGTGTTTGGCTTGATTGTGACCTTAAAATTGTATTATTATTATTATTGCGTTGATATGCGTCTATACTATTGGAATTCGATGGATTAATTCATATTTTAACTAAAAACATTGTATGTAATATCCTTGAGTATTAAACATTTGTATCAACTAATTTACAAATCTGGAAATTTATAAGACATTTAATTGTTATTACTTAAATTATTGTGCAAGAATTTGACTTGCGAATTCTCCTCTTTTAATGGACAAATGTAAGAGACAAAAATTTGGATTAAATAAATGCATGGAACAAAAGGGACAACCATGTTAAAAATAGTTTACTATGATTCCATAAGTGGGGAACAGGTTTGAATTAACTCATATTTGGATTTGACAAGTGTTAGAAGTGGAGTTATGTCACTAGCAACCCCTAAAAATCAGCGTTTTCTAAAGCTATGAATTTCCAAGGAGGGAAATGAGTTAAAGAAAAGTCCTAGTAAAAAATGAAAAATATATATACAACATATGTGGGAGGCGGGAAACTTCTTAGTATGTTGAGAAGGAATGATTAATGTGTTGTGTGAGTACCAATGGTGTTAGGAAAATAATTTTGAACTGTACAGAGGTACATTTGCTAATGAGTGAAGCTCATTTTTCCCTTATGGAGTCATGGTCAGAGTAGGGGGTAATCATGACAAGTGACTTGGTTGTTCTGCATCTATAGTTGGGTGGAATGTTGTTGTTCCATTTGTTTTTGGATTGTTTTGGTACATATATGTATATTTTTCCAGTAGTTTATCAACCATCCTGAGCATGTAGACATTCAGGTCTGATTTACAACATACAAAGTTCTTTGACAACAAGTAGGAGTCCATATTGACATACCATTCCCTTGGGTCCTGCTTGAGGCCATAAAGGGACTTCTTCAGTCGACAGACCAAAGATGAGTCTTGCATAAATCCCTGGGGTTGTTGCATGTAGATCTCCTTAGAGAGGTCACCATGAAGAAATGCATTCTTCACGTTCATTTGATGGACTTCCCATCCCTTGGCTACCTCAATGTAAAGTGTCAATCGTATGGAATCCATCTTCGCTACTAGAGAAAAGGTATCATCATAGTCAATACCATGCACCTGCTGAAAGCCTTTGGCAACAAGTCTAGATTTGTATTTTCTAATTTGTCCATCCATTATTCTCTTGGTCCTGTAGACCCATCTGCATTTGACAAGTTTCCTCCCAGAAGGAAGGGGAACCATATCCTATGTCTGGTTCTCGAGGAGGTCGTTGTACTCCTCCTTCATGGAGGATTTACAAAAGGGATTTCAAGCAGCCTTTCCATAAGACTGTGGATATGAATATTGAACCAAGAAAAGATGCCTAGAGGGAAATGGTTTAGTGGAAGTGAGTGCAATAGGAGGCTCCTCGAAATCAGATCGAGTCCTCCTAGTATCAAATGGATCACAACCGAGATCCCCTGCATCCTGAAGAGTAGTATGTGCCCACATGGGCCTCTGCTCTAGCACTGCAACTGCATCTGGATGCTCTCACTCTTCATATGACTGTACTGACTTTGAATATGAATCATCTGAGTCCTATGAATAAGAAATCTTGTCTGAAGAAGATTCGGCATGTGCATGCTCATCATCTTAGAAAAGCATAAGAATGAAGGTTTATGCATGCGGTTGTTGAGGTACATGTGAGACAATTTATTCGAATTGGACACGACGATCAATGATGAGCCAATCTGAGGAAATATCAATAAGACTATATCCCTTTACACCATCAGGGTATCCAAAAAAAATAGACTCAGTGCTTTGTGGATCAAGTGCCTTCCTCTTTTTAGAGGGAATCTAGGCCCATGCACGTGAAATGAAAATGAGAAAGTGGGTCACTTTCGGTTTTAGGCCAATCCAAGCCTCGTAGGGGGTATTATCCTTGACAAATCTATGGGCAGATCTATTTTGGAGGTATGTTTCACAATTAAGTTCTTTGACCCATAGTCTCTGTAGTATTGACTTTGCATGCATCATGCAAGATGCCAGCTCCTTTAGAGATCTATTTTTCCGCTCAACAAGTCTATTTTGCTGCGGAGTATAGGGAACTGTGTGCTACAACTGAATCCATTCCTCATTACAAAGATTACAGATCTCATGATTTACATACTCTCCCCCGTTATCAATTTAGAGGAATTTGATCTTCTTTCTGGACTGTGTCTCAACTAGGGATTTGAAATATTTGAGGTGTTGAAAGACCTCAGATTTTTCCTTGAGAAAGTAAATCCATGTAAAACATGAGAAATCATAAAAACAAATTAGAAAAAACCTTGCTATGTTGATAGATGGATGCGGAACAAGACCCATAAGCTCATTGTGGATCAGATCTAAAGGTGTAGAAGCTCTCTGAGTCCTTCCTTTATCGAATTTCTCTTTAGGGTGTTTTCCGAGAACACATCCCTCACATACTCCCTTGGAGAAATGGATGTCTGGTAGAACATCAACCAATCTTTCTTGTTAAGCTTTTGCATGTATTTGAACTTCAAATTTCCAAACCTTTCATGCCATAGCCTACTACTTTCATCATCATGAGTAAGTAGTAAAGAAAAATCAAGTTTAATGAATTCAGAAAAAGTATAGAATCTAGAATAATGATTTACCTCACTGGTTGCAACCCTAGAATTCGTTTTGATGTCATAGATGTCCATGAAATCTGGTGTGAATATGACTTTCTTTCCAGTTCCAAAATTCGTCATCTGATACACGAAGAAAAGTTTGACAAAAAGTTTGGGAATGTGCATCACATTCTTGAAGCTTCCATTGGTGAGTTCAATCCTTCCTTCGTCGATGACTTTGATAGAAGAGTTGTCCCCCATCAGAATAGGAGGACCTTTGCATGCATACAATGAAGAATATAATGCTTTTTAGGCAGCCATGTGAGGTGATTCTCCTGAATCTACAATCCAATCATCGAGAGAGGAGTTGGTGGAAATCAAGGCATGGAAAGAATTTCCTTTGATTTTTCCCATGTTGATGAACTTGGTTTGCTCTTATGTTAGGTATTCAAAAAATTCCTCAAGAGAAGGAATCTTCTAGGTGGATCCAGAGGTGAATATGATAGAATGGAATATGGATACGAATACATAGAACTGAGGACCAAGTTTGGAGAGAATGGTGAGAACCATTTGTTTCTCCTCCTTAGATTTATCAACCTTGCAATCTTTGAGTTGCGACAATAAATACTTGAATTTTGTAAATAAATCTTGGATATTGTCGAAGATTTTTGGATCCAATGTGAGCAGTTATACCTCTAGCATGTGTCCCCTTATATCAACCTTTTTACCAAAGATCCCTTCCAAGGTGGTCCAAATTTCATTGGGAGTTTTACAGGAATATTTGTGAAAAAGGAGATCGGGATAAATAAGACTACAAATAGTTCTGATTGATTCATCCATCTGATTCAAGTACTTGGATTTTTCTATGGTTGATGTCAGTTTTGTATCTGTATTCAATTTTAGCCTATACAATCCCCTAGTTTGGATATGTATGGCTATTTTATTCTTCCATGAAATGTAGTTGTAATGTGTAGGAATGAATTCTTTTTGGAAATCCATCTTTCCGCTATATCCAATCTTTTGTACCTGCAAAAACATTTGGTGTAGATTTTTCTTAGAAGTCTATTGGTTTTGATACCATGTAAATGTGTTGAACTTGCATAGAATAGATCTATCTAGAAAACACTACACACATTTGCAGAGAGAAATTGAGAAAGAAGAAGGAGAGAAAGAATAAAACAATTATCATTAACTGTAATGAATAATGAATTATTTACACATGATATGCTCTGTATAAATCAATGAATGCACACTAGAGGAGAACCAACGCACAATAGTGGAAGTCTATAGTGATATGGACACACACCAGTAGTTACGAGAGTGAACTGCCAGCTAGTCTAGTCTCTCAGGTAATTACGGGAGTGAACTGCCACCTAGCTGAGTTAACTAGTCAACTAGTCTTCAGTTAACTGATTGAATAGAGTGTAGTGAGGAGTATATAAAGGAATCGAGGGTAATACTCCAGTATGGTGATGATCCCAAGGAAATTTCACATTATCATGGTGATGATCCCAATGTTGCATGGTGACAAAACCAATGCAGTATCTAGACTCAACTCAACTAGTCAAAATGAAGTGAAAATTGAAAGAGAATTTTCTCCACGTAGAATATTCTCTCTTAAAATATAGGAGATTGGATACTGACTAATTATGACTAATAAACAAGGAAAAAACTTAGGAAAAATAAATCCTAGGTGTGTGTGAAGTAACTCCAACATTTGGGTATTGTCACCAGGTACCACTCTCCCCCACATGAGTTGTGTCATTCATAGTTCCCCTTGGCAAGTTGACACTCATGCTAATTTCACTCCCTAGGGATGGGAGGCTCGATAGTCTTATGCACTCCCAAGAATGAATCCCATACTTCTTCTCATCATATTGTGAGCTTTCCCAATGGACTCCCAGGTCATATCATCTTAGTTTTATTGACTCCACCTTCGTAGTATCATTATCCTTCCATATCTTCCACCATCAATTTTCCCATCTGTAGATTGTCCTCCATTCATTTACCTAATACAGAAACCCACCCATGGGGCCCCCACCCTCCACCAGTTCTCTTTCACAAATTTCTCCCTCACAAGCCAAGACATCTTTCACTAGGGAGCCCATTTCTGTATCGATATACTCCACCCAAAATATTCTTTATTTCTTTGGTAATTGTAAAAATCCTTTTGTTTCCAACATTTACTTATCTTTTTCGTTGTCACCATTGATGTCCTTCTTTTTATAGAAAATCAACCCATGTTTCCCTTGGTTGGGGAATCCACTCTCTTTGCATACCAACATCATCCACAAAGCCCAAGTATCCCAAGTCCATATACCCACGATCTCTGAGTTTGCCCACTTTGTTAAGCCTATGGCATATTTTAACCCCATATCTAGTCGTCCCCCTCACACTAGATCTAGCTTTATGGTTGTTTCCAATCATCATTCAAAATTCCCCAACCAAGGGAAGTCTTGAGTCTCCCAGAATCTTGACTTCGTTCATGTTACCTGTCAGTACCTGATATCATCTCCGTGGATTCCATGAAGCCCTTTGATTCTTGTATTCGTGTCTCCCTTTCTGTCGACATAAACACAGTTTCCATAAGGGTGAAAGTATCTTGAGTCTCATTACCTTTACACTGAGGAGTCTCAGATGTCACTGAGAGAATAATCATTTCTCTCTAATTCCATTGATCCCCATAACATTTGAATTCAATAAACTCTCATGTTACAGTGGGTCTTACTATGAAACTATTACAGTTGTTTCATACCAGCTAAAGACCTCTGAATTCATTAGGCCATTGATGCCTACGAGTCATCAATAATTCTTACAGTCATCCTTGCCTCACTTCAGAGTCCGTTCACCATTGAGAACTGTCATATGTCGTTATCAACCACCCCCAAGGGCATTGTAGTTATCTACATCAACATACATCTTCAGTTCCATTCTCACAGTTCAGTTACATGACACAAGCATGGGGCATGTGCACCTTGTTTGTACACAAATTTTATTTTTTCTCCCTAGAGAAAGGTTTGGGTCCCACAGTTTTCCCTCTCCCTCTGGCAGATCGCTCTTGTAGTTACTCTCTTCACTCTTCATTACAATGGCACTCTCAGTAAAATAAACATTGATGTATTTTGACTATACATATACTCCTAACCTCACAAATCAGGGGGCATTTGTTATCACTGAAAAATTGTACACAACAATGCACACAAATGGTTAAGGAAACACATCAATCCCAACAAAAATCAGTCCACCTACAACACTAAAATGCATTCAAAAGGAAAAAAAAAACCATACAATTGGGTCAAAAATTTAAATGCACAACTTCACCAAAGGAAGCACGCGCACAGTGCGCAGTATGCGCGGGCCAACACAACCCTCAGTGCGCACAATCTGCCAAGTGCGTGAATGTGTATGAGAAAAGTCATGCATTTCTATGAACAACGCATTTATGGATATTGTTATCCCCTTAACCACTTATGGACCAACCCCCAACATGATATGACCCTCATATCTGAGCAAAATTCGAATGGGAGGTTGGTCAAGGACTAGAGGGTGCCCTAAAAGGCCCCTTGTTTACACTATGAACCAATTATATTTTTCCATGTATGAATGTTATAAATAGGAGCCATGGGTGCACTAAGAAACCAAGATCTTCATAGTATTGTTATGCTGCAAGAATTCTCCGCTAAGAAACCTCTTTTCTCTTTGGAGCCTTCAAGCACCATTACAATAGGCCATTCCACTCACCTCTTGATGTAATATGCATTGTTGTTCTTCACCATTTTCCATTTCTTCCATTGTATAAAGATCTATCCATTAGGGAAATGAAGAGCCCTCCCAAGGAGGAAGAGGGGACTCATAAGTCCCTATTTTTATCTACGGTGTTTTTCGTACTAATCTATTGATCCATTAGTAGCATTATGTTGGTCATTGTTTGATTTTCATGGTTCTAAGTTTATCATGCTTTCTAACATTTATTTCTTAGTTTTTTAAGTTTATATATTTGTTTATGCAATTGTTTGGCTTACTTAACCCACTCACAAACTTTTGTCTTGTCTAGCAGGATCATCTAACCATGCAAGTGTTGTTGTTTTTCTCACCCAAGTGACAAAACCAACACAACAGGGAGAAAAAGATGATAAATGAAGCATTCTTGGTTTGACTTGGACATGGTAGAAATATCTTATATTTGCTTGATTCTTTGCTTATCCTCTGTATTTTTTGAATGAAGGGAAAAACACAAAGAACGACGTGTGAAAATGGGTGCACATGTTCTTAAGAACACACACATGTTCCTACCAATGTGCTTATGTGGAACGTTGAGTGGAGGTTTGGGATTGTCCAAATATATAGCAACATGAATGCGTGTGTGTTCTTGGGAGTGTGTGTTCCTATTGACCCAATTACCACTTTTTTGTCCACCAACTTCTTGAACTCACCCATAATATAGAAAGGGAAGATCTTCCTTTTTTTAATGGGAAGAGATTTCCACAGTGGAATAATCACTAGATGAGGGAATAGACTTCTCAGTGGTCAGAAAATTATCTATGGTGTGAGAGATATGAGTTTGTTAAGGTGATATTATAGCCCTGAAGTAGCTTTCTTTACCCAAGTGGTTTCATGGATTTTCTTAGGGGTGGAACCCATAGTTGACTCCTATTGTTGGTAGTCATGAATTACTCCTCAACAATGGTTTTGGTCAATTTACACTTCAGTATAGATAAGTATTAATACTTTGCTTTGTATTGAATGACCTAACTCTATAATATGTTGATTGATGTCATGGATTCAATGGGTAATGCATGAATTCAAGATGTGGAATGTTATTTCTAATATTATTTGAATCTACATAAGAATTCAAAATTATATTGTTATTAGAGTTCAAATTAAGCATAAAAGTTGTTTCTTAAAAGAAGGAATTTTCCATGGAGTTCATTGATAGCAAAGGGGGAAATATAGGTATGTGACATTACCCACATGGTGGTAGTTGGGTATGCACTAGGCACATGGTTGTTTTGGGATCTTGGAGATCGATGTAACACCATCAAGTTTAAATCAATATATTAGTGATAGATATATACTTTAAGGGAGTTTTTCCAAAAAAACATCAATTAACTAATTATAAATAAAAAAAGGTGAAACATATCAATGTACTTAAACTGTTCAAAAATATACCATGATAAAAAACCATTCAAGGACCATGGAAAGTCTTGTTAAAAAATGTGCATGCATCATAATACCAAGTGCAGTCGCAATGAAATGATGTCCCACCCTCATTTCTATATAGTGGTCCACCACCATTGTGATATGATGGTCATTTCCTACCATGAAATGATATCCTTTCCCCACTAGAAGATTATGTTCTTCATGAGTTAATACCCTCAACAAAGGTTCGATGGTGGACCATCATCTACGTAAACTAGAGAAATGCTTTTTGTGTTTGAGGAAGCAACTAAGTTGCAAATTAAAATTATGCCCCAGATAAATAACTATAAGGTGGAGGTATTTGGTGGTTTTCACCTAAGTGCCTCATATATGGTCTATTTTTCGATATCGTGAAACCAAAACTTTGGAATGCTAACCAATGAAAATGGTTGGCATGTTCTATAAAAGAAAGCTCTGCATACATTTTTCTCAAAAGGTCACAATGGTATTTTTGTATTATTATACATCAATTAATATCAAATTGTGTGAAACATATCCAATAATAAATCGATGATAAAAACTCAACTTAAAATATGACATTTTCTATTGTATCCAATTTCCCTTATATAAAGGTTTGTGAAAATGAAAATATATCCTCTTTATTAATCTTTAGTGTTTAATTGATTCACAATCCAAATCATTTGAATATTCAAGATCCTTTGATTTCTCTCTTCAAAAATTATATTGTACAATACAAACTAATTACATCTTTAATTTTAAAATATAAATACCAAAGTCATCGTGGAACCAAAAAAAAAAAAAATCTATAAAATGTTTTAAGTTTGTCATCTCCATTAAAATTTTGACATTTTTAAATAAAATGTTTTAGGTTTGTCATCTCCATTAAAATTTTGACATTTTTAATCCATCGATGTTAAGGAATCACTTTGAAATTTTATACTGAAATATTTTGTCTTTTCATTATATTTTATCTTTCATTTATCGAATTTGTCTTTTCATTATATTTTATATTTGATTTATCGAATTTGACACACAAGAGATTTGGTTTTTAGTCTTTTGAAAACCCTATAATTAAAAACAATGTAAATAGATGTATACGACGTATGTTATAAAAATGACATGCAATAAATTAGTAGAATACCTCCTACTTGGAATCCTTTGCCTACTAAATCAACTAAGAAAAATGAATCTACGACCCATGCAATGAACTTATTGCCAATTTTGCAAATGAATCGAGCCCAAGAACGTCTCCTCTTCAACGACTAATCATGTTTTTGGCTAAATAGTGAGGGAATGAGGTGAATGAATTGTGGCTAGTAGGGGAGGGAATTTTCTTTTAAGATAAAAGAAATGTGCATCAAATCATTTGAAGTAAAATTATATTTTTCAAAAACAAACACGTTATTTTGTTCAATTAATAAAACTTTATTTTTGTGCTGAATTATTAAATGATATTTTATTATTTTATTTAATTTTTATTTAGATTTTAGATTGTTTTATTTAGATTAAGTTATTTTACTAAAGGGTTTTTTAATATTTTAATTACTTTTTATTTAGATTAATTTATTTTTGGTATCTTTTAATTATTTATGATATCAATATAAATTATAAATTATGATTTTTTTTATTTGGAGATTTTAACCGTTCTTCTTCTTTAAGTTGATGATATTGTTTTTATGGTGAGTAGTCCGAGACTCTTTAGAAACAAAACAAAAGTCATGATAATTAAATAATATAAGATTACCTTATGGTACTTTTGTACATGAAAAAAATAACTTGGAGGAAGTGCCTTCACAGAAATATCTCAAAATCAATAATCCCTAGAAGCTCAACTAGAATTATAGCATTGAGAAAAGGGTAAATGGAGGTTGGAAAGCTTATTATGTTTGGATATAGGATAAGATAAAACTCATCTTTGAGACTCTGATTAGTCTTATTATTCTATATGGATGCAAAGTTTGAGGATGCACTAACTCTAAAGAGTCACGGAGAAAGAATTCTATAACTAATAATCTCAAAATTAAAAAAAATACACCATATTCTATCCTCCTCATAGAAGCAAGCATCTCTCCCATTAAGAGAAAGACCATATATCTATTGGATAAGAACAAGTTAATGAGAAACTTCCTAAAATTGCTTCAAACTCAAGTCAAAATCAAGTAAAGAGGGTTGAAGATGAAAACAATTTCTCTTAAAATATCCATCATTAAATTTCAATTTCAAAAATGTTTTACACTACCAATCTTTATGACCTTTTAACTTAACAAAACTATGATCATTTTCAAAAACGATTTTAAAAATAAAAAATAAAATTCTAAAACTTTCTAAATAATTCCTTTCCTTCTAAAATAAACCGATCAGATTTTAATAATCATCGTTTGACATTTTGGAAAGTATGTCGCTGGAAAACCTTCGTAAACTAATTAATTTGATGAGACTTGAAGCTCCGAAACGTAAGAGATGATAGGGTCACTTTAATATATATGTCATATTAAATATATATTAGGAAAACCTTTGATAAACTTTCCCATATCGGTTCCTTCCCTTGTTTCCACTTTGGCTTGATAAGTGTGGCCACATAACGCTGCTCGGCCATGCTTATCACCTTAGCTTAACTTATCTTTTTGACGCTATTGACGAAGAGGTTTGTCGTTAAAATTTGTCCCCACATATGTCACGTCTTTGAAGTAACTATCAAACTCATGAGTCATGGTTACCATGTAATTAATTGAAAACATTAAACCCTATTTATATTTAAACTAGCCCAGCCACTTACCGGGCGGCTGATGAAGGCCTAGAGCGGTCGACATCTTGACGCGACATATTTAGCCGCCTGCCATTTTGCAACTCTAACAGGTTAATAATCTGTGTTAATCATGTGTCTTAATGATTAAATTTTGACGGCAGATATCTGTTGGGTAGCCGAAGCAAAACTGAACATGCATAAAACTAAGAATAGCAGTCATATAATTGATAAAGTTATTTATGTGGAAATTTAGATATCTATTTGGCAATGTTTATTGGTGTTTTTTTTATTCAAAGGAAAATTACAATAACTAATTTAGTCATAAAATCATCTTTTCCTCTTATACACACAACATTTTAGTATTGAGTCTTGTTTTCACATATTCACTATACATTGTATTTATGCTAATATATATATCATCTATGAGTCAGTTACACAAACTGATCATAAATAGATCACATAGTTACACGAATAGTTCATAAATAGATTTCTTAACATAGCCGCATGCATGTGCATGTGACAACATGAAAAATTCATTGACATGTTTCCAACAATATCTAACAACCTACCATTTTACAACTCAAACAAATTAATAATCTATATTACTGTGTTAATCAGATCCTAATGATTAACTTATGCAAAATAACATAAACTAATCTAATCTATGTTAATCTTGATCTTTAATCTTTCCACAAAACCAAACATTTCTTGTATAATTAAATATCATAAGTTCATTACATATTTTTAGTTAAAAGAGTGATTAATCTAAAAGTTTTCAATAGGGGTCTAAAAGTTTTCAATAGGTATAAGCATTATAGGCTAAATTCTGTTATCCGTCTCAAACCTTTATGCCTGCTAAGTGAACGTGGATGTATTGTTGTTCGAATCTACAAAAAGAATTCCTCCCTTACATACACAACCCACATTGCTCAAAATAGTTAACATTGATTTCACAATGATGAAGATCAGTCTTTCATTGATCCCCAAAATTTCACGGTCCAGAAAATATTCTATATTGCGGCATCGTCAAACTGACATCTCTGTCACGCGGTTTGCATGTTGTATGGAGTGCCTGTAATATTATTCAAAATCTCGGATTTCACGATGGCAGCAGAAATTACAGTTTTGTTTGTGCGTCCATGTCGATCATGATTTCACCCTTACAAGCAGCATACAAATTAACCCAAAACTTTAAAACCTGAAATGCATCATATCGATGAGAGGCATCAATTTGTTTTCTTTTACCGATTTCAATGAAGCTATTCTGAACAGTTGCATTTTTCATACACTTTATACAACACGCCTTCATACAACGCGGTATCGTACTGTTTTCTTTAAATATATTGATAGGGAACGTAACTGCCGTAGACGTTACATCACAAATTGAAATACCATAGTGAAGTCCATCATTCGGCGAATATCGACGGTAGAATTTGCTGGAGTGACCAGCACGAAAATACAGGCCTTCAGGGGCATAAATTTATAGGGATCAGTAAGGTTTGCATCATATATGAATTCGACTCGGCGGTGGGCAACGACTTTATCTAGCCTATCCTTGCAGATTGAGCGGTTGATTTCAGGCTGACTAGATAAAGAACATATCACGATAATAATCACCACTGAGTTGGAATCCACTAACGAGCGCTGCCCCACATCAAGATTTAAAGATTTACATTTTCTATTGAAATAGATGTATCAATTTTTTTGTTTCCATGTCGATGATATGAACTTTGGAAAATCCAACCATGTAATGATAAAATCATCGCATAATATCGAGACGGGTCTTCTGACTCTTTCCCATACCTTCCCTTTTTCTACAATTTCCCTTTCACAACCTTTTTCTTTTCCACCGCCTGCACTTTTTCTCCATCACAGCAGATTATGTTTTGATATATAGTACCTATCCTCCTTAGTCCTCTGTTATTTTTCTTAACCAGAACCTGTAATCTTCCCCATAACTCAAATGTCACTGCTGTTGCTTCCCCATACAGTTGTATTCATCTATGTTTTATGTTTTATTTATGTGAACGGTAATAATACCATGAACACCATGGCGTACTTTTTAGATTTTACATTGTAACTTTACGGTGGTGCCCACTGCGAGATATTTTTCTTGTATAACCCCACAAAAAGCATGATATTCTTGTGATGGCGTACTCGTGAGATTTGTTTATAGATTTTACTTTGCAACGTAACGGTGGTGCCCACAGCCAGATATTTTTCGTCTGTAACCACACAGAAAGCATGATATTCTTGTGACCACTTCTTGCAAAATATGCAGACAAGGTTATGTATTATATTTTCGTGCATTACATCCGATAAACGTTGTTCGATTTCTTTCTCTGCCTTATATGGGTGATAGAATCTTAATAGCAGAGGGTGGGGAAATACGTTCTAAAACTTAAAATTCAATGGGGATCCGGCGTGGTGGCTTTCTTCGTATTGGAGGAAGTACCAAACGAACAAATATAGATGAGAAGAGTTCAGATCAGCAAGACAATACATTGAAGTCACAGAAGAACAGAGTTGAATCCGAGGAATATGAATGTTCGCAAAGTAGTCCGGATGATCAGCTCATGGATTCTATGCCAAGCTTTTCACAGCGAAGTTACGAATCACATTTGATCTCGCAAATTGGTTTCGGATCGGCGGCGTCAGTGACTGGGAGCTCTAAACACAGCAGCCTCTACCGATGTATATGTAACGAGAAAGGTTACACAGGGTATGCCATTTCTGTAACGATTGGTGGAGATTTTCTTTATAATGAATCTGTTGGAAATAATATACTTCAACTGTTGCCTGGGCATCCGGGGCTTCTTGAGTACTTCAAATTTAGTCATGGAGAGTGCGTAATTAAATCTCTTCTTGTAACCAGAAACAAGATTTTCAGTGCACACCAGGATCACAAAATCAGAGTTTGGCAGCGTTCTCCCACGAATCCTACAGTACACAAGCTCGTGTCAGCAATGCCCACATTGAAGGACCGCCTGATAAACATGATGTCTTCTACGAATTATGTTGAAGTTCGCAGGCACAAGAGGAGCCTTTGGATTCAACATGTGGATACCATATCCAATCTCGCAGTGGACACGAAGAATGGCTATCTGTACTCCGCTTCATGGGACARAACAGTGAAGGTGTGGAGAATCTCAGATTTTCGTTGCATCGAATCCTTCAGAGCTCACGATGATGCCATAAACGCWCTTTTGCTTTCACCGGGGGAAGCTCTATACACGGCCTCTGCTGATTCCATGATAAAGGTTTGGGCAAAATCGTCATGCGGGAGAAAACATTGTCTTGTAACGACTTTACATAGCCATAAATCGGCTGTCAATGCTCTTGCTCTAAGCGCAGATGGATTGATTCTCTACTCGGGGGCTTGCGACCGGTCTGTTATAGCTTGGAAAAGGGATATTACTCAGGGTGCAGAGCATATTGAGGTTGCGGGCATACTCAGGGGCCACAAGCGAGCCATTCTATGCTTGGCCTCCATATCAGATTTACTCTGCAGTGGCTCTGCGGACACGACAATCAGAGTTTGGAAGAAAGGACTAGGTCTAGAGAGTAACACCATTGCCCATTCATGTTTGCTAGTTTTAGAGGGCCACTGCCGGCCGGTGAAGTCTATAACAGCTTCAAATGTAGGGTTGGAGTATCTTGTTTATAGTGGCAGCCTCGATCACGATGTTAGGGTTTGGCGGTTCTGCGACACTCCTAACCCAAAACCTATTTAAGTTGAGCGGAGGTTTTGCTGTATTTATAACTGTATAGAGCATTTCTTTCCGCGTTCTAGATGATCAAATTAAACCTGGTTTTTACAAGATGTCAATCCCATCTAAGATTTTCAGTAGCATGAAATAACGGCAAACATGAGCCATATTGACACCGAATCTACATGATTCAAAGAAAACATGGGAGCAAATTTATGCTCGATTGAAATATCTAGGCTTATCTGCGATATGGTATTATCTGATTACACAAGATTATGAATAGAGAGAGTTTAAATCATCATAATATACTGTTACAATTGTCTCAGTAACTTAAGAAAACATTATTTATAGCATAGCACAATTGTTTCGGGGAGAAATCAAGTCTTAGCTTCTTAAACCAGTTTTTTATAAAGCACATGAAGCATCCGTAACTAAGCCAATTATTTACAGGTTCATAACCAATATAAATTGGATAATTGAAGTCAAAGTAATTAATCTCCCCGCACTAATATAAAGAAGAGAAAGAATCCTTTAGGATTTTGAAATTTTTTGCTTGTATCAGTTAAGACTTGCTATGAGATTAGCTCAAGAGCTCAATGTTTAGTAATTGTAAGTAAAGATTTTCATTGCAATTTGCTCAACAGTGGGATGCTTCAATGATTTGTTCACTCAACCCATGTTATACTTATGCAACCAGTTTCAGCCCTGATTTAATCAGAAGAGTGTGATTGAAATTTGGCAAATTGCATACGAATGAAAAATATTTAGTTTGACCATGCTAAGCAGATATAAAGACTTTAAAACACAGTAATTCATTTGTATAACATTAAAAAGACAAGTGTCAAAAATCCATTTTGTGGAAAACAGAATTTTAATTTTACAATCTGTTGTTTCTGTAAATTCCATGCCAGACAAGCTGGAAAAACAATAAGTGCCAACATTGTTTTTATTCTTTCCTAAAATTCCTTTACATGTGTCTGGTCGAACCAAAATTTTTGAATGAATTATTTCACTTGTGTAATGTTTAAGGCAAATTTCCTAGGATTTTCTTGGGATCTTTATTTTTTTTTAAATTAATTTTTAAAATATATTCTTATGATTTCATTGTCCTATTCCCTATAAATTCTGGATGGCTTCCAGTTTTCCTTAAAACCCATACTTGTGTCTTAAAAATGTGTATAGGTAACCTAGCTTATACTTCAGGATAGACAGCCACTTGCAAGTACAAGCTTGTTTCGTTTCACAAAATGCATAGGTTGATATATTGTTTATTGCTTTACAATATTTTACAATATTTATCTATAATGTGTAAAAATTTGTAACACAATTTTGGTTAAATTAGATTAATTTTATTTATTTATTTTTTGGGAGTGTTAGAATATGTAATAATTACTTGTATTATGTGTTTATATATTTGGTTATAATTATTATTGTTCATCTATATAAAGAGTTTGGTTAGGTTTAGTTGGTTGTGAGAGATTCTTTCCAACTAAAAGTGTTCTAATAATGAGAAATTGATATATTCACTTGATTATATAATCAAGATAATTTGTCTATTTTGAAACAACATCTAATGTATTTATAATATGATTATATTAATTCAACCTGTTTAATTAATTTTTAAGTTGGTATTAGAGTGTTAGATCTGGGTGTGACTCCCTCACGGGAGACACGGATAGGGTTACTTCTGTTAAGAGAGGTGTCTGGACAATGATAACTGTTTTTCTTGGTTATTGCTTGCTGCTTCAAGTTCACTGATATGTTGAGGTAAAATCGTTGTTACATAATTTTATTGGAGTTCGTTGATATCCAAGGTCACAACCGCCTATTGTTGTTCCATTTGCAATTTGGTTTCAAATAACCTGTTGTGAAGACGTGGATCCGTTTGTCAGAAGAGTAATCGCTGTGTTTTATTTGCTGTGTTTTATTTCCTAAGGAGCGTTACCCACGTGAAGTAAGTGAGTACAAGAGCCACCAGTGGTGTGCAAGCCGCCGGTTTTCTGTCGGCCGAGAGGAATTGTTGTTTCCTTTTACTTGCTGTGAGTGGTTGTTAGTGCGTGTAAAGCATGTGGATCTGTTGTCATTTAGAAAGCTTCCCAACGAAGATGAAAGAAGAAAAAAACAACCAAAGAAAAGGGTGCATGATGAGGCACACCAGATTCGGTGACAAGAGATTTACTGGAGGGTTGTCTCTGATGTCTGTGCAGATGTTGATCATGAACCATGTAGGTGAAATGTTTTCCTAGAGCACTAGTTTGTATAGTGGACGCTCATGTATCTCTATAGATTGGATTGATTTTTATATGGACATTAATGATTTGCACTGATCAATTTTATCCAAGTACAAAAGAGAAGAAGAAGAAAGTTGGTAGAAGAATCTCATAGTAAAGAAATCCTAGTTGATGAAAAGCAATGAATGTCAAATGATGGTGGAACATGTGAATAATAGAAGTAGTTGCTAAGGGGGTGTGTTAGAATATGTAATAACTAGCTGTATTATGTGTGCTCATATATTTGGTTGTAATAATTTTTGTTCATCTATGTAGAGAGTTTGGTTAGGTCTAGCTGGTTGTGAGAGAGATTCTCTCCAACTAAAAGTGCTAGAATAGTGCGAGATTGAGATATTCATGTGATTATGTGATCAATATAGTTTGTCTATCTTGAGACAACATCTATTGTATTTATGAGTATGATTACATTAATGCAACTAATGCTTGTGCTTAATGAATTTTTATGTGAGAGGAGTTCAAGAATTTTTAATTCACCTTTAAACATATCTCTAAAAGAATATGAAATTGACAAATAGATTCACATTTTTTCCTTATCCATTTTACTTGAGAGGAATTTAAGAGTTTTTTGTTCACCTATAAATATATTTCTAAATGAATATTAAATATTAAACTTTAAGTTGCAAATATTTTTATGATCTTATTTGATGCCTAAAGTTATCATTTTTTTTATCATTATTATTTTTTCCCATTAGTTATAAATGTTATAAAAAAACTAAAAAAATATTAATTATAATTTTTTTTTCATCCACAAAATTTTAAACTTCAAGCATTAATTATAATATGTATCTCAAATATTTTACAATCTATTAAATTTTAAAAATTACTACCCAAATAATTATAAAAAACAAAAAGAATTTCCATTAGTGTTTTTATTATTTAACAATGTTTTTATTATTTCACATAGATACTTTGATTAAATTATTTTAACACTTTACAATATATTGTAAACAAAGGATATAATAATATTATAAATCCATCACTTTACAATATATTGTAAACAAAGGATATAATAATATTATAGATCCATCATAGCACCGAAAGGTCTATTTCAATTTCAATGTTAAGGGATTAGCTCATATTTAGCCATGGAATTAGTACCTTTAGTAATTATTGTTGGTGTATTCAATTTAAGTCATAGAATGAAAAGCATTAGGAATGTTAACAACTTGTTGGTGTATTCAATTTAAGTCATAGAATGAAAAGCATTAGGAATGTTAACAACTATTAAGACATATAGAATGAAAAGCATAAGGAATGTTAATAACTATTAGACATATCTTTGGTAAAGTGGAGTTTGTGATTATAAACCACTTCTTTTAAAATACAACAAAAACAAGGAATGTAAACTATATCATTTACATGTTATTTAAGCTTATTCACTTATTTTTTGCTAAGAGAAAACACACATAAACACAGATTGGTGCCAGGATTATAGGATCGTGACTTGAAAAGAAAGATTCTATCATTACTCACCAAAACCACTTCAACCTCTTTATTTGATTCCTCTTTTATTAGTTAGATTAGGAACACATCTCGGAAAAAGCATATGAAGTGGCATCCTATAAACATGTCCATTTTCAAATAGAGCCTTCTTTCTATCTTATTTGATAAATCTTCCTTTCAAATCCATATTGGTTAATTTTTTTTTCATATGTGTATTTTGAATCTCCCAAGAAAAATAGTAATAATGTTTTAAAAATATTCCCTATTTTCTTTAATCCTTTTTGTTATGATGTAACAGTATTCATAATCATATAGATAAGGAAACATATGAGATATGATCAACAATGGCTTTTGATAACTCGTAATATTGGCGAATTTTTTATTTGCTATTGTTGAATGTTTTAAGAATTTTTAACAAAACCATATTTCTTTCACGTCAAAATGAAAATACAATATTTTCCATCCATAAAATAAAAGAATGAACTATTTAATATTATACTTCTATTAGAACTCCTTTTCCCGAAATGCAACTCTTTTCCCCAAATGTAACTCCTTTAGTGTATCTCCAACTCCAAAAACCAAAAAATGGATTCTAACGAGGAGAAACCATAAAATGGATTCTAACGAGGAAAAAACTATGAGGTTTTTTAATGGTATCATAACGTCAGCAAGAAAGAATGATGTAAAGGAATGATGGTTCATAACATTTACAAAAACCTATATCAAAGAATCTTTTATTGTATATAGGATCTTGACTCGCAAAGCAAGATCTTGTTGGGGAAAGGTAAATGGACCCTTCCATAAGCTTAGTTTTCATGTCAACGGAAAGCCCATGGAACGGTTAATTGGCCTTTTCTTAAACATAGTTTCATAGAGGGGAATAGGTAATGCTTGAGAAATATTTTGTCATGTATAATATTGTTGTTGAGGTGGAGCATAAGGAAGCGTTAGTCAACATTTTCTCAAGCATATTATTACTATCACACTTTTTCAAGCATATTATTATTATCACAAGGGAGATTGGGGAAAGGTTAACTATATCTTCCTCAAGCATAGCATTTTCTTTAAGGCCGAGCTTGAGGAACAGTCAAAAGACTCTTCCTCAATCATAGTATTCTCCTCAAGGAGAATCCCAGGGAAGTGTTGGCTAACCATTCCTCAATATTAATATTTTTGTCAAGACAAAGCCAAAGGAACTTCCTCAAACCCTTCCTAAACCATGGTATTTATATTGAGGGGGATATGAAGGAAGGGTTAGTTGACCCTTACTAAGAAATATTATGCATGTATAAGGGGAGCACCTTGAATAGTTAACCAATAATTTCTTAGGATTAGTATTATCATCAAAAGGGAGTTTAGGGAAGAATCAATGGACTCTTCTGTAAGTTTAGTGTTCACATTGAGGCTCATCCTAGGGAAGGGTTTGTTGAACCTCCCACAGGCTTAGTTTTCATTTCATCAGAGATCCCAAGGAATTGTTTGTTGGACAACTGAGAGGGGGGTGGGCGGGGTGAATTAGTTGTTACCATGCTTAAACAATTATGCTTATTTTAAACTCTTTACAAAGCGCTCAATGAAAATCACAATAATGCAGGGAGGTAAGCAATAAAATATTCAACATCAATCACACACATGAAATATACAGAGACATATTTCTCCAGGAAACCCATAAAGGGAAAAAACCTCTTCTTCTTGATATGATAAGTAATCTTTATTTTCTGTACATTATTATTCTTATGAGCACCAACTCATTGTGAGGCTACCACCTCTGCTCTGCAAGCTGCAACTTGTTGAGAGCACCAACTCTCAGGTTTCTCTAGCACCCACTAGAAGGAAGCACGAACTCCCTGGTATCTATAGCACCCACTAGAAGGAAGCACCAACTGCGTAAGTGTTTCAGCACCAACTAGATAGAAGCACCAACTTACAGTCACACAGGCACCGACCTGTATAACAGAGAGCAACAGTTCTCTCTTGCACCACTCTACCACCCTGATTTTTCTGGCAACAACCAGATGGAAGCTACAACTCCCTGTGTTCAAGCACCCACTTGAAACTCTGAGGACAACAGTCATCCCTAGAACCTCCCTACCACCCTAATTATAAAAACTTCGTTATTGAAACTTATTACAGTGATACAGTGTTTATCAATAGCTTAACAGTCTCATCATTGTTATGTTGCACGACTATGCTATGCCTGCATTAGTCTATTCCTGCTAGCATTCTTGTTTGAGATTTTTGTTGTTCTGCTCTGTCTCTGCATGCGCACCTCAGATTCCTCTTCCTCTCTCAGATATGCATTACTTTTCTATGCGCTACGCCTCTTCTGTGTGTTTCATTTGTTGCACACAACTTGCTTTTACCCGCATGAACAACTCTCAATAGAAGCAACCTCCTCTTCTCTGTTCTGCGTATATTTATAATGCCAAGTCCTCTATCAGATCATATAACTAACTCTTCGTCCCATCTGGTGATTAGGTTGAGTCTGTTCATCATCCATGGCCGTTATGCTGAGACTGTTCATCATTAGTGGTCGTTCCTAATATTCTTTGGCTTCTCTGGAAGATTTTGTCTTCAACGGTTTTCCATCTGTCAATTGTCTCTATGATCAGTCTTCATTCCACTAGCAGGTTCCTTGAGACTATTTAGCTCCTCTGGCGATCACCCTGAGATTCTCTGAATTCTTTGGTAGATGCAATCAGTCATTTTGTGCAGTTACAATCAGTACGTCTCTAGCAGTTACTGAGAGAACCTACACATGCACATGCCTTTTCCACCTTTTGCCATCCTGAGAAATCTACACAGTAGGCGGTATCTTTTCTAGCTAAGCCCCTTCCTTTCACATGACCATCGACGGTGACCATACCCCTAACCAACAGTGGTTTCGCGATTTCGCATTTTGGGTCATCGACTGCGAGTCACCTCGATTTTCCCAACTCGTGAAAATCTGAGGTGGAGCCTAGTAATGCTAGCTCCTTTCCCTTCTCTTCTATTAATGTGACCACTGGACGTGACCACAACCCTATTCAAAAGGGCATTTCACGATTTCGGCGATCTCAGTTGTAGACCCTAGCGACTTGCTACCTCCTCCCTTAATCTTCATCAATGTGACTACCACCTATGACCAGGGGCCAAGAAAGAGGGGTGCGTCACAATTTCGCATATCGTGAACTCCTCCTATGAATTGCCTCAAACCTCCCAACTCACGAAACTTTGAAATGCTTCATATCAGATCAATGGTTGAGATTTCTTTCTTATCTCTCGACTTCACATATTTCAATTCTCAAACTCATGCTCATCCTTCCTTTTATTTTTCCCGGAGTTGATAATCCACTAATGTGTGTCCTGTTTAATCCAACGACTATCCTCCGCTCTCGAACTTCGGCCTTCAGGACTTTGGGTCTTTGGGCGAGTACTGGGGGTAAAAATACCAAATTAAAAACTCCCATAGTGATGTAAGTCTTGTGTCACTTGATGATGTGTCATGAGCCATGCAGCTGCCACATGTCACTCAGATTTGTGATTTCCACGTACTTGAAATGCCGAATCAACTTAACACTTGTCATTGTCTGATTGCACCACGTTTCCTTGTTGATGTAGTCTGCTAACTGTCCTTGCTGACGTGGTTTGCTGACATGGTCTGCCACGATCTAACGTTCATTGTTTGATCTCTAGATCTGACGGTTAATGAAACTTCGCATTCTGTGGATTTCAAATCTCAAACTTTCATGAGTGTAAACTCCTCGCATCTCTATATCTAACGTGAATGTTGTTTGTTTGATCAATATCTTGGATCGATGGCTCGATATTTCTACAATGTAGATTTGCTAGCTTATCCTCTCCTTCAACTCGAGATTGATCTGACGACTGTAATCAAATCGCGACTTCGCATTTCGGGTGTTTAAACTTGAGCCAACAATGACTCTTCCAACTCCCGATTCCCGATTTTCCGAAACTTGCTCTATATCAATGGCCCACAACCCTCTATAATCTAGCGGTCTGGATCTTATCGAGACTTTACATTTCATGAATTTGGAGGACAACTCACCTTTGACTTCTCAAGCTTGCGATTCAACAAAATGTTGATCTCTCGCCATGTGTCCTATGGATCCAATGACCCAGATCATTTCACGACTTCGCATATCCTGAGTTCCTACAACTCTCACCTTTGACTTATCCAGTTTGTGAGTCAGAGAAATGTTGATCTCTCGCCACGTGTCCTCTGGATCCCATGACCCATATCATTTTGGGACTTCATATATCATGAGGTCCTACAACTCTCACCTTTGACTTCTCCATTTTGCGAGTCAACAAAATTCCAATCTCTCACCACGTGTCCTCTAGATCCAACGGTTCAGATCTCATCGCAATTTCGCATTTCGCTAAATTGGAGGATGACTCTTGGCCATTATCCTCTTTGCAGTTATACTGGATCCAATGGTTGCTGGTCCTTCATGCTCCTATCTGACGATTGAGGTCTAATATCCTCCTCTGCGCACTCCTCCTGTCTGGAATCTGATCTGATGACCATCGTGTATTCGGGATTGGTGATCCAACGATCATTGTCGCTCATCCTCATGAGCTTACGCATCCTCATGACTTGGAAGAATTTCTAAGTGTAAAAGGTTTTGCAACCTTTGATCCTTCTGTGAGCCTTGATGTATGGGATCTCATCTGCGCATCTCAGAATGCTATCTCTCACGAGCTTTGGCAAAAGTTTCCCTCGATTGTGGTGCACACTTGCGCTATGCGTGCAACTTTGTGCTATTCCTCGTGAGCTTCTTGAGCTTGATCTTCTATGTCTTCATTGTTGTTCTTTCCATGCACACTCTTCCTGTAAACCTTATGTGTCTTGTTTGTTTTTCTTGCTATGCACACTCTGCCTATAAACCTTCCAACATCATTGCTATCCTTTCCATCAATGATAAGAACACTCTTCCTGTAAACATGCCAACAATCTCCCACTTTGGCATTGATGGAAACCCTGAACGACTGCACTATTCTACTTAGACCTCCAACTGTAGCATTCAGACTAGACCTTTTCTCCCCCTTTGACATCAATGTCAAAGAAAAAAAAAAACATGCTCCCCCTGAGCTATTGCAGTATGTTTAAGAGGTATCATATATTCAACCAACACAAACTCCCCCTGATAGGATGGACCCTATTATTTGAGTTCTACAAAGTATTTGTATCTAACTCATAGTCTTCTCCTTCTGATTCTTAGACATGTTCATCTTCATCTTCAGTTGTTTCCTCTGTAGCAGACTCAATATTACTCACCTCTCTTATTGGGACTCATTCATCAACCTTTTCTTGTCATAACTGAATGACTCCCCTTACCATTCTTCTCTGATATTCTATTACAAAAATTTCATTTTTCTTCCATGATGCCTACAATCCAAGACTTTTATGACCATATGCATCACAAGAAAAAACCATTACAAGCACTCTCATAAATGCTTCCCGTTTTTACCAATGAAGGACCTGTGTTAGACTTATTTGGAGTATTGATTTCTTCCTTGTTGTATCCAAGACCGGATTTGTCATTTGGTGATCTCTGACTATCGAAGATCTCATTCAGGGTCATGGAGTTGTTCAGGAACTTGATTTGGGTGTTTGACTTCTCAACCTTCACAACTTCTGCTTCCAGCTTATGACATGATTATTTTTCTACTTCTTCTTTTCTTGCATGGGAGGATTCAATATCAACATCATTATCTGTCCTTATGCCTTTAGCCACCACTTGTCCTGAGTTTACATATTTCACCTTACAATATTTGGAAGTGAACACCTTTTCACAACCTCTGTCACACATTTGACTTGTAGTCAGCAAATTATGTTTCAAACCATCTACAAGTAGAACCTCCTAAGAATATCCTTTGCCATTACTCAAACTCACCATCCCTTTATTCTTGACTTTACCTGGTTCATCATTTTCAAAGATCACATTTCCTATTTTGTTTTTTCTTATAGGAAAAAGCTTATCCTTTTCTCCAATCATGTGATTGGAGCATCCACTAGCTATATTACATGAGTCCTTTTGTTTTTGATTTGAAAGTACTAGACTACATTTTTCACTATCTTTCCTTTTCCATGTGCTAGCATTTCTAGCTAAGAGATTTATATTTCGTTCTTCTTTGTAATTCTTCAGATGGCAGTTTGCATCTTTGTGGCCGAAGTTATGACAATTATAGCATTCAAGCTCATTGTTCAATAGGTAAAATTGATTTTTGCAATGTTGTCTACTCATTGACTGTTTATTTTCTCTTGACCTCCTCAGTTGCATGTCTCTAAACTTAATTTGACAATTTGCAATCTGTGGTTGTTTGTTTCTTGGTTGTCTCATTATCTGTTGTGGAAGATATTTATTCCTTGGGAATCCTGATTGCTCGTGTCTAAATATTAAGGAACAATTTACATCTTTGTGGCCAAAGTTAGAACAATAGAAACAATATCCATAGAAAAAAAAATTGTACCTGGAAAATGGATGTCTTCTTTGAGCAGGTTGATTTCTTCCATGCTAATGATTTCCTTGAGCAGAGGGTGTATTATTTCTTTGTTCTATAGATTCAGTTTTGGCACATTTTTCTTTACTCCTCCTGGGCGGTTGATCGTCTTCCTTTTTTTCTACAGGTTTGTTGTTGTCATTGGTTGTAGATTTGACAAACTTGATGGAGTCTTTGTTGCTTGGATTACCACTACTTGATGCCTCTTCATAACCCAAATCATTTTTCAACTTTGGATTCCTTTTTTGATTCAGAATGGTGGCTAATCCTTCTGAGGCTTTGATACTTGGAATATTTTGGACATACAATGCTTTAAACTTCTCCATCTCTTTTCTGGTTTTTACTACCTCTTCTTCCAAGGCTTCACATATTACCTTCTTCTTTGATAACCGTAGTGTCAGATTGTCCTCTATTTTATTTGCTTCTTCTAATTCCACTTTTAGCAGGGCAAAGTCTTCATCATGTTTTTTATTGTCTTTCTCGAACTGTATCAACAATTGTTTTTTCTTTCTCTTCTTAAGTCTGAGTCTGTAAATCTCTTCCAAAGCACTGATCATCTCTCCTTCCAAGTCAACCACAACTTACTCATCATTAACATAACTTCATGTGCTTTTGTTATCATAATCCTCTTTGGCCATAAGAATAAATAAATTAACCTTATCTTCACAGGAAGAGTCACTATATGTGTCTTCTAAAGACTCATCATTGTTTACACATAAACTTTTCTTTTTATCAAATATTTTGGATTTGTACTTCTCTTCACCTTCAGAGTTTTGGTCCTTCTTCTTATGTGTACAATTATATGCAAATTGACCTATCTTTCCATAGTTAAAAATTTTTAAGGGCAACTTACCTTGATACTTTCCTGATCCTTTCTTTAGTCTTCTTACAAATTTTTCTTCAATTTCATCAGGCTCAAAATCTTCATTCTTATCTTCTTTAAATGATGCTTCTCTAGAGGTGGGTTTATCTTTAACTATCCTCATTTCATATGCAGTCAATGTTCCTAGACGTTGATCAAAAGGCATAGTTTTTATATCATTAAGTTCTTCTATAGAAGAGACCTTTGGGTTGAACCTATCTGGAAAAGATCTTAAAATCTTCTGGATTAAAACTACGTCTTCAAACTTATCACCAAGACTCTTCATGGAATTCACTAGTTCTTCAACTCTCAAAAAGTACCCCCCAACATTTTCATCCTCTTTCATCTTTATCTCTTCAAACTATAATATGTAGGTTTGAAGCTTGGCATCCTTTACCTTCTTATTACCTTCATAATTGCTAATAAGTTTGTCCCACATTTCTTTGGCAGATTATAAGTGCACAAGTTTTACAAATTCTTCTTCTACAAGCCCAGTTAAAATGGCATTCATAGCCTTAGCGTTGAAGCTAAAATCTAGCTGATCATCCTTAGAAGCTAGTACAATTGTCTTTACATAACTAGTCTCTACCGCATCCCAAACATCTGCACCTAAAGCCATTATGTAGGTTCTCATCCTAACTTTCTAGAAGGTAAATTTTGTTCCACTAAACAGGGGGGCCTGATTGGTTGAAGTTCCTTCATGGTGTTGGAGCCACCCTTGTTTTTATTTTTACCCTTCACAATTTTCAAATTTTTATACTTGAAATCTAAAGTGGTCTTGTGATTTTCCCCTGAGATTTTGAAAACTCTGCAACCTTATTATATAAGCAGCGATGCTTTTCTACTCTCAAAACAAACCCACTTTCACAAGAATGTCACTCTTTTTGTTTTACTTCGGGATCTCGCAAGTCGAACTATTATAACTCATGAATTCACACATCCCGAGTCATGAAACAACAAAGTCGTTTTAAATTTTCACTCAAGATAGTAACCAGGGTCAAATCTTTTAACTCAGTGATTAGACGTTGTCGGGGTTTCGCGCCTCGGCGTTCGCCAAGTTCGAATTTTTATGTTTTCAGCTCCGAGAGCCGAGAACACGAGGTTTTTTCGGGCTAACCCTAATCAAGGACTAAAGGCAAAAAGGCTAACCATGGTTAAAATCTGTTCTCGGCGTTTCACCACTCAGCACTATCTTTTATAAAGTTACGACGTCTAAAATCCTGACTCACGAAGTCGCGACGTAATTATAACGTGATTAATTAATTGCCTAATCCAAGATTTTCCTCTCCTGAATTGAGTTTTAATTACCGCCATCTCGCAGTTTCGCGACTCGGCATACTAATCTCCTGGAAATTTGTCTTCGAAGTTCTGAGTCGCGATATGGAGAAATAAATTGATTACAAAATTAATAATGCCCCAAATCGCGATTACTGTTAATTAAGCCAAAATCGGTCCTCGCAGTCTCGCGAGTTGAAAACTCAAAATGTTAAAAGGAAATTCACGATGCAGCGAACAACGAGAAAGTTATTAACGTTGCTAAGTTTTGATAATTTAAAATAAAGCAAGATATGTCCCGCGCATGGAGGCTTGCACGTTTCCCGAGGTATCTATCTTCTCTCCATACTCCGACTGACTGTCAAACCGTCAAAATTTATGACATTAATGGGAAGATAAGGTAAATCTATGTGTAAGATTGGATTTTTACGGCATAAGTTTATTTCTAATTTCGAATTGACAGGCTTGTTTTGAAAGGTATCGTTTTTTCAAAATATATGCAAGAGCTACATTTCATTATGCATTTTTTCATAGCATGCGGAGCTATAACATCCCTCTCTGGAGCACTGAGAAACTTATTATTTGAGGACACTTGCTTGCAAGTGATCTGGACCTTTTGTGATGTTAAACCATTTATACTTGATTATGATGCAATTGACAGACGACATGATGTTTTACTAGTTTTGATTGACACAGGTGCTGCTGACTCTGTTTTATTGAGTGTGCAGGGTTCTTGACCTTGAGGATGCAGAGGCATCGGTAGAACCCCCTTGGACTCCGAACTGAGTCAGGGAGTGTGCTTTGGGGTTGATATATTTACTGTGATGTTTCATTGATTTGATGATTTGATGATGACATGTCTGACATGATTGTTGATGATGCAGGCTGACGATAGCTTGCCGACCAGACTCACATATGGAGTAAAGGGGCCACACACGATTCCAGAGAGGTTGAGGGAGAGGGGTGGACAACAGCCCTACGACCGCCTACTAGCACTCCCACTGTGGCTCGAACTGTAGGTTAACGATTACCTAGTTTGAGAGGATCCACAATGCCATGAGGGAAGACTGCGACAGTCGCTCACGATGATTCTAAGGGGCACACAATAAGGCGGGGGCCTTATTCCTTAGAACCCTTAGTCTCCTACAAGTTCACCTAGCGGAGTGTTGACTCCAGGGGTTATAGATGTCTACCAATCAGTCCAGTTGTTGAGTGGCACCCTTGGAGCACGTGGTGCATCCTGAAGGGCACGTCGCACAAAAGAAATTCAAGAGGCGAGCGACACCCTTGGAGCACTTGATGCGTCCTGAAGGGCACGTCGCAATAATGTGGAGGAAGGAGTCAGCCTAAATATCCCTAAGTCATCAACACCTGAATAAACCCTTAAGCAATTCCCCTAACCAATCGTCGCCTAGCTCAGAATCTAAGCCCTAAGCCTAAGACTTTTCTAGGGTAAAAAAAAATAAAATTTAGTGTGACCTTAACAAAAAAAAAAAAACAAGGCCCTAGCATAAAATAAAAATTCACACAACAACCCACTTAAGTACTGGTGGGGTCTTAATAAAACTTTTGGGGTAAATGGAGAGAGTAAGGATCTAAATAAACTCAAGGATTTAAAAAAAATTACAAGGAAGAAATTGATTCCTAATGTGTGAAAGGACACAAGACATTAAATAAATAAACAGGGGGGGATTAATAAAAATAGGAATTAATTACTCTTCTATTCTTTCTTTATGAGACAT
>ML780798.1:474043-486409 GCA_009831015.1 Picea engelmannii
GAAAAAAAAAAAAAAAATGTACCTGTATCAGAGTTGTTGTCCTAACCCGGAGGGTCGTCACATGTGGTATCAGAGCCGGTTCGACCCGCGACTTGGGGTTCGCTACGACTTTCGTTGACATGAGTTGGTTTTATTATACTGTTGTTGATCGAGTTGATTGGGTGCGTGCAGGTAATCATGGTTAGAGGATGCCACAGAGGCAGACGATGGGGTGCTAGGGGAGGAGGCGTGACGCCTCCGACAGCATCCACGCCTGAGGGGTCTAACCCCCAGGGAGGCGAGTAGGTTCTCAGACAGGAGTAGATAGGAGTTGGTGATGTTATTGGGATGATGAGATCCTTTCAGCGCATGTCCGAGGCTCTGATCAGCCACTTGGACAGAGATGAGGCCAGGGCGCTAGCACCCCCTGAGGTTCTGTTGCGCGCACCGTCCGTTACAGGTAGTATTCACTGTGAACTCTAGAAAGTAAAATTTCCCGAGTTCTTTGGTGCCCTGGACGGCGCAGCCACCAAGGCATGGTTGGAGAATATGGCGATGTGCTTCGCACTTCACGATTATACCTCCAACATGAAGGTCTACATGGTGGTCTTCCAACTGAAGGGGAGCGCTCTTCTTTGGTGGAAGACGCTCCTGCCGCAGCTAAACATGGCCATTGAAGACGTGTCATGTGAACTATTTGAGAAACGGTTCCGAGAGAGGTACCTTTCAGAGGAATTCATTGAGCGTCATCTCAATGAGTTCAATACATTATGATAGGGAGGTTGTACGGTGCCCGAGTACGAGGCACGTTTTATGAAGCTGCTCTGGTATGCTCCGCACCTTAACACTGAGAAGCTCAAAGTCAACAGGTTGGTGTTTGGCCTTAACGGTAGCCTGTGTGCAAAGGTTAGGATCTTGATGCCTCAAAACTTGCACGACACTGTCCAAAAGGCCCTCATGGCAGAGGAGGAGCTTATCAGTGGGGGTCATACCGAGACTTCAGCAAGACCTGCAGGGCAGAGGTCATCTGGTGCATCGCGGCATCAGACACCAGCGAGACCTACACCGGAACATCATGGCTTCCAGAGGGGATCCACTTTTGCTACACCCCGATGACCACCGACTCAGCAACAGACACCTTACCGAGGACCACAGCACCAGCAGCAACGTCGGCCGTAGCAGCAATAGTTTAGGCCTGATCAGCAGAACAGACCAGGGTTTCAGGCCGGTGGGCAGTCATCTTCTGCTTCGGGTACCAGGACTACTGGGCTGAAGAAGGGGTGTTGGACGTGTGGGGAACCTCACTACCAGCGCGACTATCCTGTGGAGAGGACCAGGGCGTCCGGATCAGTCGGACCCGCTACCGTGGGAGATATGGGCAAGGCCCATCGGATTCATGCGGCGGTGAATAACTGCCAGGCAGAGCACCATTCGACTGTGATCGAGACGACAGGTACTGTCACTGGCCAGACCCTTAGTATTTTGATAGACCCAGGAGCTACAGAGAGTTTCATTTCTGGTGCAGCGCTAAAAAAGATTAAGGTAAAGGCAGTCAAACCGGATGAGTTTAGCGTCGTGGAGATGGCTTCGGGAGCCAAATAGAAGGTTGGAGGAAAGGTTACGGGCTGTGCCCTTAACCTGGGAGAGTTTTTCATGAGGGTCAACTTGTACATCACGATCTTAGGATCTTATGATGTCATGATCGGTATGGATTGGTTGAAAACGCATGAGGCGATACTCAACTGTAAGAAAAAATGGTTGAGCTTGGTTGATGATGAAAAACAAGGACGTGTGATTGTAGGAAGGAACCAGAGAGTTTCCCTGCAGTTCATCTCTTCCTTACAGTTACGAAAGAGTATGCGCAAGGGGTTCAAACTTTATGCGATCCTCGCACTAAACGAGAAGGGAGTAGCGGAAGGTCTAGAACACCTTCCGGTGGTGAAGGAGTTTGCGGACATATTTCCAGAGGAGTTGCCTGGGATGCCGCCGAAAAGGGAGCTGGAGTTTAGCATAGACTTGAAACCGGGAACCGAACCGATAGCAAGAACGCCTTATCGGATGTCGACCCCGGAGTTGCAAGAGTTGAAAATGCAATTGAAGGAGTTGTTGGACCTGGGACTGATACGTCCTAGTGTGTCACCGTGGGGTGCACCGGTTATTTTCATTCGAAAGAAGGACGGATCGTGGAGGCTTTGCATTGACTTCTGTCAACTGAACAAGGCTATGATCAAGAATCAATATCCCTTACCAAGAATTGATGATCTGTTTGATCAAATGAAGGCTGCGACGATGTTCTCCAAGATCGATTTGTGATCCGGATATCACGAGTTGTGGATCAAGGAGGATGACATCCCTAAGACCGCCTTTAAGATGAGATTTGGACATTATGAGTTTATTGTTTTGTGATTTGGACTGACAAACGCCCCAGGGGTATTCATGAGTTTGATGAACGGTGTGTTCCACGAGTACTTGGACAAGTTCGTCCAAGTATTCATTAACGATTTTTTGATCTACTCTCGGACGACGGAGGAGCATGACGAGCACTTGCGCTTGGTACTACAATGTTTACGAGAACACAAATTGTATGGGAAGTTGTCCAAATGCTCTTTTTACCAATCGAGGATTTGCTACTTAGGGCATGTCATCTCCGGCGAAGGTATCGTCATGGATCCAACCAAGGTTGAGGCTATTATGGAATGGCCTGCGCCGACGAATGTCACAGAAGTGCGTAGTTTTATGGGATTAGTAGGATACTATCGACAGTTTGTCGAGGGTTTTTCAAAGATAGTAAATCCGATCACGGAATTGCAGAAGAAAAACAAGAAGTTCGTTTGGACAGAGAAATGCGCAGAAGAATTTCGGAGGCTTAAAGAGTTGTTGACAACCACGCCGATACTAAAGGTCCTTGACATGGATGCAGACTTCTTGGTATGCACTGACGCATCCAAGGAAGGTTTAGGTGGAGTCTTGGTGCAGGACGGGCGAGTGATTGCTTACATTTCGAGGAAGCTGAGGAGGCATGAGGAGAACTACGTGACGCACGACTTGGAGTTACTAGCCATCGTATATGCCTTGAAGGTTTGGAGACACTACCTTGTTGGACGAAAATTTGAATTAAGGACCGATCATTGTGGGCTACAACACATTTTTACGCAAAGCGACCTGAACGCGCGACAACGGCGTTGGTCGGAATTGCTTAGCGAATACGATTTCGAGATTACTTACATAAAGGGAATAGTGAACCGAGTGGCTGATTCCTTGAGTTGGAGGCCACGCATCTTTTCGGTGTTACCTCTTCAGACAAATCTACGTGAGAAGATTCTCACCTTACAGCGTGATGATGACTGGTACACCAAATTCAAGGACTTTATCGGACAAAACACGATGATGGTACCACGATATGAGGGATATTCATTGCATAACGATGGGTTATTGAGGTTTAGAGGTCAGATTTATGTACCGCCTAACGACGAGTTGAGGATGTTGATCCTGAGTGAGGCTCATAGAGCAGTTTACATGGCTCACCCAGGAGTTACGAAGATGAGGGCAGACCTTAAACCATTATTCTTTTGGAAGGGAATGAAGGCCGACATAGTCAACTTTGTGGCTAGATGTCTAGAGTGTCAGTAGGTAAAGGTTGAACATAGACACCTGGCAGGATTACTTCAACCACATGCCATTCCGGAATCAAAATGGGAAGTTATATCGATGGATTTTATTGTTGGATTGCCACTGATGGCAAGGAGACACGACTCGATTTTTGTAGTAGTAGACACTCTGACGAAGAGTGCTCACTTTATTCCTGTGCGTACGATGTATTAGGCACCTGACATAGCGAGAGTTTTCATCAGTGATATTGTGAGGTTGCATGGCGTGCCTAAAAGGATTATATCCGATCGAAGATCGGTGTTTACTGGACGATTTTGGATGAGTTTCCAAGAGGCCTTGGGAACCCAACTTAACTTTAGTACTGCATATCACCCAGAGACAGACGGACAGACAGAACGTATGAACCAAACCATGGAAGACATGTTGCGCATGTACGTGATGGACCAACAAAAATGTTGAGAGGAATACTTGCCTCTAGTAGAGTTCGCTTACAACAACAATTATCAGAGCACCATAAAGATGGCACCTTTTGAGTTTCTTTATGGGCGACTGTGTCGGACGCCCTTGAGTTGGGATCGGCTTGAGGAAAGGGTCCTGGTAGGACCATAAGCGATCCAAGAAATGGAAGAGAAAATTAAAACCATAACACAAAGGATTAAAGAAGCATAGGTTCGACAGAAGAGTTATGCCGATGTGCACCGAGTCGACCGTAGTTACGAGGTCGGTGACCGAGTTGTAACAGGTCAGAGTGGCTGACAAAAAAGAAATAGAAATTCTCAAGACCAAGCTTGAGCAAGCACATTTGGTGGTCCGAGATGGTAGAGCGCAGGCGAGCAAATAGAGAAATCTGATTGAACAATTGCAGGCTTGGGCAGAAATCGTCGAGAGAAGAGAAATAGACATCGGCATATTTAAATCTTGAGCCAGTGAGATTCAGAGCAGAATCTTTTCGGCACAGCAGAATTTGCTTGCCAGGATAAGAGAGATATGAGAGAACTGTTTGTTGGTGAATCAGGTGTCCAAGAACCTGACTGCCAGGGAAAGGGAGGCCGAAGTGGCTCGGGTCGCTTTCCAGGACACGATAATCTCCACAAATAACAGGTTTTCGGCAGGCGTCCCTGCGCTTGCCATCCCTGAACAAACCAGAGGCAATATTTTATTGAAAGATTGGGAGCATAACATTGCCCTGGGAAAGGAACAAGTCCAAAAGGTAACCCACTCTTTAGAAGAATCTTTTAACTCCATAAATGGCGAGTTGTTGGATATTGACATCCGAGGAGATGGAGAAACATTGATGCAAATAAATGTGGAACAGATCTTACTCGATCTGAAGGAAAAGGATGAGAGAGATTCAGTCGATATCTCTCAGATAGATATCGTAGACATGGCTCAAATTGATAAGCATTTGATCCATTCCTGCGCGCAATTAAGTGCCCTCGACATCGTCGATGCACAAATGGGGGACAAGATGCACTATTTAGACCGAGAATGTTACTTCGCCGAGGCCATCTGTCAAGCAGAGCCTTCACAGCTCGTATCTCAGTTTGTAGAAAGATGTATCGCCTGTACCAAATCTGCGCAAAGATAAGCACCTGGCACCCAGTAAAGATAGAATAGGAGAAAGGAAGCGATTGCACTCCTCTCAGTTGTAACCGAATTTGTGTAACCGTTGCGATTTTAACTGATCTGTAAAATTGTATAAATATATCGGAGAAAGAAACAAACAGGGCTGGACCTTTTTGGTATTGATTGTAATATATTTTTTGCATTCGAGAAGTTAATATAAGCAAATCTGGAGATTCTCGATTCTGTCAAGACTGTGTTACAAGTTTGTTTCTTCGTATTTCATGTTTCATTTCATTCCATTATTCATAATTGATGTGCTTTGTTGTAATTTAGTATGACCACTACTATAAGAAAATGATTTCTGTTTTCTGTAAGTATTTATTGTCTTTCCTCTGCACGAGCTATCAGCGGGTGTAAGACCAATCTGTACTTTCAAAATTCTATATATATTTTTTGCTATGTCAGTGATTTCCTTACTAATTTCCTCTTTTGTTTATATGTGAGTTTTCTCTTTGACAGGAATCTTGCGTTATATGCAGCTAAATGTTTTTCTTTCACCTCACACCTTTATTTAAAATATAATACAGTTACGGAAAAGAGCCTTCAATTTGCATTCCTATTTTATTCTTAAAACATAAAATTCTCTTTATTTCGACCAAATTGAGACAACATTAAATATCTCTTGAATCCTTTCCTAACCTTGCGGTTCCCCCATGACTGTCTTTTGCAGCAACATAGCCTAATATCGAACCCAGATTATCAAACCAAACACATATTTCTTTAAACCTTTTTGATATAATCCTTAAAACTGCTAATAACCGGGACGAACTTGAACGTTCATGGGCAGCCATTGAACAAGATATAACTACTCAGGAATAGTTGGAAGCTAGACAATGCCAACGTAGAAATCTTCCCTAGTTTCCTTTACAGCAGGTTGACGTTACCCTCTTACTCATCTTTCACCTACTTTCGGATGCCTTGACACTATACTTTTAAGCCTTAAGTACAGACTCGGGAACAACATCTTTCTCGCACCGTTTCTGGGGAGCGAAGTTACAAAATCTTTTGCTTGGGAAAACGACATTTATTTCGTTGAAAGTGTTACTCCTTGATAGTGAACATAGAGTACACACACTTTTAAGGCTTTTTCAATCTTTCACTTGGTGAATCCACGAAAAAAATAAACTGGCATTCGTTAGAAGGAATACCAGACAGAACCCGAATGGTAAGATGATTACGCCTGTTAATAATCCCGATTTTTTTTTAAAAACTAAATGCCATTCAGAACCTTCTACTTCACGCAGTCCTTTGTTTGATACCCAAGATCCAACGACAAACTGCTCTAAAGTTAGGAGTGATATTCATCGGACTTTCCCATCCATACACAAGGGAAAATATCCTTTAGAAAGTTTGTCGACAGTTGACATACCAGCTTTTCTTTGACTGAATTTCCCAGTCTCTCCTGTTTCCCCCCCAGAATCGATGGCAGCCGCCGGAGGAGGTGGTGGAGTTGCTTTTGGAGGGGGAGGTGGAGGTCAAGGGCTTGTCCCTCCTCCCAGAGTATTTGATAAAGTAGCAGCGAGATACGCTCCCCTGGTTTTTCCCGTCCCCCTACATGATCTTCCTAAAAGCTACATCAAAAATCTTCCTAAGTTCACTGGGGAGGGAGATCTAATCGCAGCCGAGCATATAAATTTCTTTGACCAATTCACAGACTTCTGTGGTATCGAGCACGAATAGGTCTATTCGAGACTCCTTGTTCTGAACTTTGAAGGACAGGTCCGAACTTGGTTTCGGAGCATACCCACAGCTTCTATCCTGTCATATGACTCTTTGGAAGATGCTTTCCTCAGACAATGGGGAGAGCGAAAAGATCACTTATATTATCTTACCGAGTTTGGTTCCCTAAAGAAGAAGAACTCAGAAACAGTTATGGAATTTATTCTGAGGTTCAACAAACTGTATAATAAGATTCCAGCCGCAGTTAAACCCTCTGAACCCTCAGCCAAAGTAACCTTTGCGGGAGATTTCGAGCCATATTTCGCACTACTTTTGCGAGAAAGAAGAGGAGCCACCCTAAATAGAATGCAATACGATGCTGTCGAAATAGAATCTAATATGATGGATTCCGGAAAATTAAAGGCTAAAGTAGAAACAGTCAACCACGAGAATAGACACTATAGGGAACCAGCGGGTCCTTCAAGCTCAATTAGATACGCTAAGGATAGAGTAGATGATATGGCCCGAGTAATTAAAGAACTGTCTAACAAAATCTCTAGGATGGAGTTGGACCAGTTTAAAGCTCATTCTTCTAATAAAAAGGACTTCAGGAGAAACCCAAATCCCCAAAATCAACAGAGACAAATAAAAAACGAAGATAAAAAAATACAAGCTCCACTAAAGAACAAAAATTTTATAGGAGCAAACGACCTTCAAGATTTCGGAGATTTCGAGGATGAAGTCGCGAATTTCGGTGATGACTGTTCGCAGCCATATCTGACTCGTGAAGACTATGAAAAATCCTTGAATACTCCACAACCGTCTGATAAGGATGAAGAAGGTGATCACACTGGTCCTTGTATATCTCAACCAGAAATAGAAATGATAATGGCCGAGTTTCAACCAAAGTACAACCTAATATCTAAGAGTAAGCCCACTTCAACGAATCAACCTAAGAAAATCCTTCAAAAAGGTCAAGTTGATGAACCTCTTTCGGAAGAGACCAAGGTAGAAAGCACTCAAGAGTTCGAGGTGAAAAAAGTTGAAACTCAAACAAAAGAAGCCGGACCAGTAGATAAGGTTACGTCTTCAACTAAGATCACGAGTGATAAAGCGATCCAGACAAGTCAGTCGGAAAGAAAAAACTCAGAGGTCTTAACCAAGGAAATGGACAAGGTAAACACATCGTTAAGTTTTGAAAATGAGTTAAACAAAATTAAGATACCGATTCCTTTGGTAGAATTAGAAAAAAATCCCGCTTATCGGAAACAAATTGCCAAAGCGATGGGTGTCTATGAGCTAGAAAGTCCGTCTGATGTTATCAACCTGGAAGATGACAGACCTAACATCACCTTTGGCCCTCATTTTGAAGGGTCCAAAGACAACATCGCTCCTTTTTATATCACCCTGAATATACATGATCAGTTGCTGCATAATTGTATGTTAAACTCTGGGGCTTCCCATAACGTTATGCCCAAGATTATAATGGACAGGTTGGGTCTCCAGATCACAAGACCTTATGGAAATCTGTACTCTTTCAATTCGAGAAAGGTTAAATGTATGGGAATGATAAAAGATCTGGTAGTTACCCTGGCTCAGGTCCCGGTCAAGAGTATCCTGATGGATGTGGTTATCGCAGATATTCCTCCCAAGTATGGCATGATGTTATCTAGATCATGGGGAGCCAAGCTGGGGGGTTCTCTACAGTTGGACATGACATATGCCACAATCCCTATTTTCAGTGGTCAATTCACTCGTTTGTACAAAGAAACAAGATTAGCGTATACAGTCAGTGACCCTCAAAACCCAGATAACTTTCCCATTTACGTTGCAGATCAAGATCTGGGGAATTGCATCTTGTCTTTTGATGATGGTTTGGATGGGTGTCTAGAGGAACTCGATATGAAGCAAGAATATACAAGTCATTTGACCGAAGATCTGTGTAATACATGAGTTTGGAAAATGTATTTCGATGGTGCCTTATGTTCTGAAGGGGCAGGTGCGGGAGTGCTCTTAGTGGCTCCCGAAGGTAAATTCATTGTTCCTTTCTCTTACCGACTACAGTGGGACATAGATTACACTAACAATGTATGCGAATACGAAGCATTGATTTTAGGATTAGAGGCTACGAAAAGGCTAAATATAAATAACCTGGAATTTTATGGTGACGCAGAGATAATAGTTAAACAAATAAACCGACAGTACCTAGCCAAGCATCCCAGACTAAGAACATACAAAAATTGTGCTTGGGATTGGATGGAGAACTTTTTCTCATTTGTAAAGGTCCATTTTATCCCTCGCGCAGAGAATCTACATGCTGACGCATTGGCCAAAGAATCTTCGACCTTTTCTCCTCCCACGACCGTCAAACTAAAATATCACATTGAAATCAGATACAAACCCTCTATACCAGATAATATACGACACTGGCAGGTCTTTGAAGATGACGAACAAATCAACAAATTTCTTATAGCAGTAGGTGAGTTCTTTGAAACTCATCCAGACCAAGAGAATCAAAATGACCCGATGTGGATTATGCAAGAAGGGGAAGATCCTGAAACCTTCCGAGAAAAAATAGTGGATCATCGTATGTTGGTCCTTAAAATCAACCAAATTTCGAAAGGATTAATTCCTTTAGAAAGACTGTTCGATCAGAACGACGTACCTATGAAATCAACTTTGCAACCCCAACCAGAAGAAGTGGAGGACTATGATATAGGAACTGAGAAAGAATCCATGATAGTAAAGATATCTAAGTTCCTCCCTCCCAAAGTAAAAGTCCAGTACAGAGACCTACTCAGATAGTACAAAGATGTTTTCTCCTAGTCCTATGATGAACTTAGAACGTATGACACTTCCATAATTGAGCACAAGATACCTTTGAAGCCCGAAGTCAAGCCGTTTAGGTAAAAGCTTAGGCAAATTAACCCCATTTTTTTTCCCGTGATTGAAAAGGAATTTAAGAAGATTTTAAATGAGAAAATAATTGTACCTCTGAGGTACTCAGACTGGGTGGCAAATTTGGTCGCGGACAGGAAAAAGAACGGAGAAATCAGACTGTGTGTGGATTTTCGAAACTTGAATAAGTCTTCTCTCAAGGATAACTATCTGCTCCCCAAAATGGACCACGTCCTAGAAAAGGTAGTCGGAGCAAATCAAATGACTATGATAGATGGGTTCTCTGGGTATAACCAAATCACCATGAACGAGCAAGACAGAGAAAAAACTACTTTCACCACACCATGGGGTACATTCATGTATGAAAAAATGTCGTTTGGTTTGATGAATGCAGGAGCTACATTCCAACGCACTATGGACATTGCTTTCGTAAGAGAAAGAGACAAGTTCGTAGTCATCTACCTCGATGATTTGACGGTTTTCTCTAAAACCGACGAAGAACATTTGATCCATCTAAATCAGACTTTCGAAAAATGCTGCAAGTATGGTCTGTCTTTGAACCCAAAGAAATCACATTTCTCTATGCGGGAAGGTAAGCTTCTGGGGCATATCGTATCTAAGGATGGGATCAGGATTGATCCTAAGAGGATTGAATTAATAGAAACTATAAATATTCCCAGAAACCTAAAAGAAATTCAATCTTTCTTAGGTACAACAATTTTTTTACGAAGGTTTATCCCCAATTTTGTTGAGATTGTCAAATTGATCACAGGAATGTTGAAGAAAGAAAGCAGAGTAAATTGGATGACGGAGGCTAAAGCATCGTTCACACATATTAAGAAAGTCATCAGCGAGGCACCTGTGTTAGCAAGCCCAGATTACCTGAAAGATTTTCTTATCTTCTCGTTTGCTTCCGAACATACTATTGATGCAGTGCTCCTGCAAAAAGATGACGAAGGATTTGAATGGTCGATCACATTTTTTAGCAAGAGCCTTAGAGATACCGAACTAAAGTATGACATAATAGAAAAACAAGCGTACGCAATGGTGAAAGCTCTAAAAGCATTCAAAACCTATGTACTGCATTCAAAAATTATTGCGTACGTGCCAACCAGTGTTGTGAAAGATATATTGGTACAGCCAGATAGTGAGGGAAAATGAGGGTGTTGGCTCACTAAAATACAAGAATTTGATCTGGAAGTGAAGCCGACTAAATTGATAAAGGGGCAGGGTCTGGCCAAACTCTTGGCTGAGTCGAACCTTAGAGCTCTTGATATTAATTGCCTCCAAGGGGAAGACGAAGACGCACACCTGCACGAGCCGGATGACCAGACAGATCCAAGCAAGGTCGAAGTAAAGTTCATATCATCAGGCTGGTATAAATCCATAGTGTTCTACTTGTTAAACCTGAAATGTCCAAATGGATTATCACCAGCCAAATGCAGAACTTTAAAACTCCATGCGGTAAAATATTGCATCGCCGAAAATCAGCTATACTGGAAGGATCCACTCGGGTTCCTACTAGTCTGCCTGGTTGAGGCGGAAACTCCACGGGTTAGAGAATAATTTCATGAAGGAGTCTGTGGAGGACACCATGCATGGAGAGCCACAACCTACAAGATCTTGAGGGCCAGATACTATTGGCCGAAACTATTTTCGGACGTCAATACCAAAGTGCGTGCCTACAACCCATGTCAAATATTCGTTGGTAAACAAAAACTCCTTGCACTACCACTCGTTCCAGTCAAAGTTGAAGCTCCATTTCAACAATGGGGTATAGACTTTATAGGGGAAATTAATCCCCATTCCAATGCTCAGCATAAATGGATTCTAACAGCTACGGATTATTTTACTAAGTGGGTGGAAGCCATTCCAACCAAAAGGGCAACAAACTCAGAGGTAATTCATTTCATGGAGGACAATATCTTGTCAAGATTCGGGTGTCCCTGAAAAATAGTTACCGATAATGCCCAGGCCTTCAAATCTATGGCCATGATCAACTTCTGTCAAAAGTATAATATCGTTTTCGGCCATTCCACTGCATATTACCCTCAGGGGAATAGATTGGCCGAATCATCTAACAAGAGCCTGGTGAACATAATCAAGAAAGTACTGGATGAAAATAAAAGGTCCTGGCATGTGCACTTAAAATATGCATTATGGGCAAACCGCATCAGCACTAAAATGTCTATCGGCATTTCACCTTTTCAAATGGTCTATGGCACAGATGTTGTTCTACCTATAAACCTAGCATTACCAGTCATGAAGTTATGGTAGGATCAAAACGAAGAACCAAATCATGTAACCAAGAGAATTCATCAACTGATTGAGGTTCAACAACATAGAGTGGAAGTCGATGATAAAATGTAGAAGTACCAGGACGAGATGAAATCTTTGTTCGATCTCAAGGCAAAAGATAGGGAATTCCTTCCAGCTAACTTGGTACTAAGATGGAATGCAAGAAATGAGGAAGCCGCGAAACATGGTAAATTTGACCACCTTTGGTATGGACCATTCAGGGTCTCGGCTCCAGAAGGAAAAATTCTTTTCTTCTGGAAAATATAGACGGAGAAGTCCTCAACGCCCCTGTCAACG
>ML780798.1:486431-517001 GCA_009831015.1 Picea engelmannii
TAACGATTGTAAAAAAAAAAAAAAAAATCGTAAATAAATAAATTTCATGTTTTGTACATATGTATATTTTCATTTGAATATTTACTTTTAATTTTTGGTTTTTTGTTCCTAAACTTTCGACACATTTCCAATAAGATTCGCATTTGCTTTTTACAGGATTCCAGCCGCAGACGAAATTAGCAGGAAAAGTAATTTGCAGGTCGGTGTCAGGAATAGAGCTGCTTAAAACAGGTGATACCTAAGATAATTCATAGTGCACAAAGAAAGTGAAAAGAAAATATAGAGGTGATCTTTCTCAATACACTGGTTATGAAAATCTGTTAAAGAAAACTAAGGGAACATTTTTCAAACTGCAATATAAAGGTTTAGATAACATGATTATTGCTGGCTTGATAATTTTCGAGTTAAAATGATTTGAATGAATACACTAAATCTAAAAACAGTGAGTCATAATAACTGTCCCCAAAGATTTACGAGAGCCAGTCCCGAACTGTTTTGACCTTTTGTATATTAAGTCATTGAATCGTTGCCTTGTATCCTGTCTATCTCCAGGTCTAACTTTTAGCAAGTCACCATCTTCCCGAGTCGTTGCGAAGGGATAAAAGTTTTCCGTTGTAAACCTCGGGGGTTTCGAAACAGAGCTCGATAGGAAAGTAGGTCTTCACAACTACTTGATCTCCTGCTAAGCGAAGGAATGTTTAGAGCGATCTTAACTTTCCTAGCTTTTTTAACAGCGTCAGAAGAATCAAAGCTTGCTCAAAGGGATTCCCCTTAAAAAATATAATTTCCTTTTTTCCCTAAGAAAGAAGGTGTTTTGAACGTCAAGGGAAACTTGGTACCAAGTAGTTAAAATGAGTTGACATACCTCTGATGAAAAATATTACACAGATATCAGCCCTGATACAGACTGATTGCCCCCATCTTCGTGTTCAAAAAGTAAATTCTAAGACAGGTGGTGAAAGGAAATTCAGAAATGATTTCCCCCACCTAGTCCAGGAAGACGATGAAAGGAAATTCAGAAATGATTGCCCTTGTCTCAGCATTTAAATGCATAAATATTTTTCGAAGTGGTGAAAGGAAATTCAGTGAAAGGGGCCAGACAACTTCACCGGGGTACTGAACAGGCTCACTAGCAGTGAAGCAATGTTTGAGACATTTGTAAGGCTGTTATACATGAATATCACTCTACTCCGGTAACCAATGCTTTCTAAGAACCTGATCAACACCCCAAATTCAGACGAGACTTCCCGATTTAAAAATATATAATCTCATTCTTTTGATGCAAGATGAGAATCACAAGATCTGTTAAATCTCCTAGGGTCATTTCGACTATCTTAAAACATACCTAAAGTTAGTAGTGGGAAAGGGAAAATTGTGAAAGGGACTACAACTATGTTTAGAAAGAGTATCTGATTTCAAAAAAAAATCTCTCGAGGTAAAGAGCGGAGTCTTTCCCCCCTTTTCGATCCTTTTTCCTTTAAATCTTTCTGCATGTTTGAGTTTTTGACTCCATTTACCCAATATTGGCACGTGGTCTACTGTTCTTCCTGCCTCACAAGAAGGCGGGATCCCTAGTTGGAGCCGCCCTTGTTTTTATTTTTACTCTTCACAATTTTCAAATTTTTATACTTGAAATCTAGAGTGGTCTTATGATTTTCCCCCGAGACTTTGAAAACTCTGCAACCTTATTATATAAGCAACGATGCTTTTCTACTCTTGAAACAAACCCACTTTCGCAAGAATGTCACTCTTTTTGTTTTACTTCGGGATCTCGCAAGTCGGACTACTATAACTCATGAATTCACACATCCCGAGTCACGAAACAGCGAATTCGTTTTAAATTTTCACTCAAGATAGTAACCAGGGTCAAATCTTTTAACTCAGTGATTAGACGTCATCGGGGTTTCGCACCTCGGCATTCGCCAAGTTTGAATTTTTATGTTTTCAGCTCCGAGAGCCGAGAACACGAGGTTTTTTCGGGCTAAACCTGGTCAAGGACTAAAGGCAAAAAGGCTAACCATGGTTAAAATCTGTTCTCGGCGTTTCACCACTCGACACTATCTTTTATAAAGTTACGACGTCTAAAATCCTGACTCACGAAGTCACGACGTAATTATAACGTGATTAATTAATTGCCTAATCCAAGATTTTCCTCTCCTGAATTGAGTTTTAATTACCGCCATCTCGCAGTTTCGTGACTCGGCATACTAATCTCCCAAAAATTTGTCTTCGAAGTTCCGAGTCGCGATATGGTGAAATAAATTGATTACAAAATTAATAATGCCCCAAATCGCGATTACTGTTAATTAAGCAAAAATTGGTCCTCGCCGTCTCGCGAGTTGAAAACTCAAAATGTTAAAAGGAAATTCACGATGCAGCGAACAACGAGAAAGTTATTAACGTTGCTAAGTTTTGATAATTTAAAATAAAGCAATATATGTCCCGCGCATCGAGGCTTGCACATTTCCCGAGGTATCTATCTGCTCTCCATACTCCGACTGACTGTCAAACCGTCAAAATTTATGACATTAATGGGAAGATAAGGTAAATCTATGTGTAAGATCTGATTTTTATGGCATAAGTTTATTTCTAATTTCGAATTGACAGGCTTGTTTTGAAAGGTACCGTTTTTTCAAAATATATGCAAGAGCTACGTTTCATTATGCATTTTTTCATAGCATGCGGAGCTCAGCGTTTCTGAGTTAACTACTTTCTGCATGTATACACAGTTTTATCGAAGGAGAGAAAAAATGCAAACTGCGGCCATGGCTCCGCGGAAAGCAGCAAAGGCGAATGTCGAAGGCATGGGACAGAGCTTGGATAATGTTGCCTATACTTCACCCCGAAGTGTCGACCCCTCACAGGTCATTTGTGTCAAATGTTCTACAAGCAGAATTGGAAGATTACTCAGATTACTCCGATGATATCGAAAAGGATAATCTACACACTAAGTACAAGATAATCGTCCAATCCGGGATGCACAGAGTAGAAACCAGGCCACAGTTGCTTCTGTATTACGACATGATCCAGTGGGCGTTCGACCACGTAGACTTACCTACCAGGACGAGCATGAACAACCAGTGAGTTACTGTCGGGACTTTTAGGCCCGAGCATTTACAAACCATGCACAAGCTACCTTCGACGTCTGAATATACATATGGTGCCAAGTTCCTGGAGGAATTCAAAGAGAAAGAGTGCACCCAGTTTGATTAAAGATTGGGTTTCGCGCGCAACAAAATTCAGAGAAAATGACCAGGGCATATATTCTATCGCTTCTTTGGAGCCACAGTATAAATATGTGGCCATGATGACTTGCCGTCTATTTGGGAGAGAAGACTCTGGACCCGCCAAGGGAACATAGTTCGGAGGCTGAAGTAAAATATCCAGGCCCACCAGGTGAACAAAAGATGGAGACTGAAACAGAGGCTCTAGGTACGCCAAAGGAGCAGAATCCCATCAATAATCCAAAAGATTCGACAAAATAGATAGGAGAGCCCATCACCTCGGTCACACCCTTGCAGTTGGCACAGGGAAACGTCGGCGAGGGATGGATATTTAATGAAGAACTGAGGCCCATAAGAGCAAAGGAACTCCCTCCAAATGAGTTCTTTTTTGATAAAAATAGGAAGGTGGTAGTGAAAAGAGAGTTCTATCAAGAAGGAGAGTCCACTGCGAAAAAATATAAAATCATGACCGATGGAAAAAATAAGAAAAGTGACCAACTCGCCACTGAAATCGCGGGAACGCTGGGGGCATATGCTTCGACAAATCAATTCTCAGTTGGGCTTTTGAATAACCAACTAAAAAGGAAAAATCGCCTAATCAGGACCCTCGAGGCTAGATTTGCTACAGCCGCAGAGAATGCTAATGGTCAAGCCAGCATGGAGATGGAGCAGGTCAGAGTGGCTGACAAAAAAGAAATAGAAATGCTCAAGACCAATATTGAGCAAGCACAGTTGGTGGTCCAAGATGGTAGAGCGCAGGCGAGCCAACAAAGAAATCTGATTAAACAATTGCAGGCTCGGGCAGAAATCGCCGAGAGCAGAGAAATAGACATTGGCATATTTAAATCTCGAGCCAGTGAGATTCAGAGCAGAATCTTTTCGGCACAGCAGAATTTGCTTGCCAGGATAGGAGAGATCCGAGAGAACTGTCTGTTGGTGAATCAGGTGTCCAAGAACCTGACTGCCAGGGAAAGGGAGGCCGAAGTGGCTCAGGTCACTTTCCAGGACGCGGTAATCACCACAAATAACAGGTTTTCGACAGGCGTCCCTGGGCTTGCCATCTCTGAACAAACCAGAGGAAATATTTTATTGAAATATTGGGAGCATAACATTTCCCTGGTCAAGGAACAAGTCCAAAAGGTAACCCACTCTTTAGAAGAATCTTTTAACTCCATAGATGGCGAGCTATTGGATATTGACATCTGAGGAAATGCAGAAGCATTGATGCAAATAAATGTGGAACAGATCTTACTCGATCTGAAGGAAAAGGATGAGAGAGATTCGGTCGATATCTCTCGGATAGATATGGTAGACATGGCTCAAATTGATAAGCATTTGATCCAGTCCAGTGCGCAATTAAGTGCCCTCGACATCGTCGATGCACAAATGGGGGACAAGCTACAACAGTTAGCCCGAGAATGTTACTTCGTCGAGGCCAGCTGTCAAGCAGAGCCTTCACAACTCGTATCTCAGTTTGTAGAAAGATGTATCGCCTGTACCGAATCTGCGCAAAGATAAGCACCTGGCACCAAGTAAAGATAGAATAGGAGAAAGGAAGCGATTGCGCTCCTCTCAGTTGTAACCGAATTTGTGTAACCGTTGAGATTTTAACTGATCTGTGAAATTGTATAAATATATCGGAGAAAGAAACAAACATGGCTGGACCTTTTTGGTATTGATTGTAATAGAGTTTTTGCATTCGAGAAGTTAATATAAGAAAATCTGGAGATTCTCAATTCCGTCAAGACTGTGTTACAAGTTTGTTTCTTCGTATTTCATGTTTCATTTCATTCCATTATTCATAATTGATGTGCTTTGTTGTAATTTAGTACGACCACTACTATAACAAAAGGATTTATGTTTTCTGTAAGTATTTATTGTCTTTCCTCTGCACCAACTATCAACGGGTGTAAGACCAATCTGTACTTTCAAAATTCTATATATATTTTTTGCTATGTCAGTTATTTCCTTACTAATTTCCTCTTCTGTTTATATGTGAGTTTTCTCTTTGACATGAATCTTGCGTTATATGCAGCTAAATGTTTTTCTTTCACCTCACACATTTATTTAAAATATAATATAGTTATGGAAAAGAGCCTTCAATTTGCATTCCTATTTTATTCTTAAAACACAAAATTCTCTTTATTTCGACCAAATCGAGACAACATTAAATCTCTCTTGAATCCTTTCCTACCCTTGCGGTTCCCCCATGATTGTCCCTACAGCAACACAGCCTAATATCGAACCCGGACTATCGAACCAAACACATATTGCTTTAAACCTTTTTGATATAATCCTTAAAACTGCTAATAACCGGGACGAACTTGAACGTTCATGGGCAGCCATTGAATAAGATATAACTACTTAGGAACAGTTGGAAGCTAGACAATGCCAACATAGAAATATTCCCTAGTTTCCTTTATAGAAGGTTGACGTTACCCTCTTACTCATCTTTCACCTACTTTCGGATGCCTTGACACTGTACTTTTAAGCCTTAAGTACAGACTCAGGAACAACACATGGCTAGTCATGGTTAAGCTCTAGGATTTACCCTTAGATAAAATGAACTTGCTCTGATACCAATTGTTGGAAAACTGAGAGGGGCAAGGGGTGAATCAATGGTTACCGTGCTTAAACAATTATGATTATTTTAAAGTTTTTACAAAGAACTCAATGATAATCACAATAATGTAGGGAGGTAAGTGATAGAATATTCAACATCAATCACACACATGAAATACACAGAGATAGATATTTCCCGAGGAAACCCATAAAGGGAAAAAACCTCTTCTTCTTGATATGATAAGTAATCTTTATTTTCTGTACATTATCATTGTTATTAGCACCAACTTATTGTGAGGCTACCACCTCTGTTATGAAAGTTGTAACTTCTTGAGAGCACCAACTCTCTAGTTTCTCTAGCACCCACTAGAAGGAAGCACCAACTCCATGGTTTCTCTAGCACCCACTAAAATGAATCACCAACTCCCTAAGTGTTCCAACACCAACTGGATGAAAGATTCAACTTCCCGTCACACAGGCATTGACGTGTATAACATAGAACAACAATTCTCCCTTGCACCACCCTACCACCCTGTTTTTTCTAGCTGCAACCAGATGGAAGCTACAACTCCCTGTGTCCAATCACCCACTTGAAACTCTAAGGACAACAGTCCTCCCTAACACCTCCCTACCACCCTAATTATAAAAACTTTGTTATTGAAACTTATTATAGTGATACAGTGTTTATCAATAGCTTACCAGTCTCATCATTGTTCTGATGCACTGCTATGTTATGCCTACATCAATGTATTATTGCTCGCATTCTTCTTTGATATTTTTGTTCTTCTAATCTGTCTCTGCACGCACACCTCGACTTCCTCTTCCTCTCTTAGATATGCATTATTGTTCTATGCACTACGCCTCTTCTGTTCATTTCAGCTGCTGTACACAGCCTCCTTTTACCTGCATGAATAACTCTCAACATAAGAAACCTCCTCTTCTCTGTTATGCATATATTTATAATTCCAAGTCCTCTGCCAAATAATACATCTAACTCTTCATCCCCTCTGATGATTACGCTAAGTCTATTCTTCATCCATGGTCGTTATGCTGAGACCGTTCATCATTAGTGGTCGTTCCTGAGATTCTTTGGCTTCTCTGGAAGCTACAGTCTTCGACGCTTTTCCATCTGTCAATAGTCTATATGATGATTCTTCATTCCACTGGTAGTTATCTCGAGACTCTTCATCTCCTCTGGCGATCACCTTGAGATTCTTTGAATTCTCTGGTAGATACAATCAGTCATTTTCTGCAGTTACAATCAGCATGTCTCTAGCATTTACTGAGAGAACCTTCGTGTGCTCATGCCTTTTCCATCTTTTCCCTTCTTGATAAATATAGACAGTAGGTGCTATCTTTTCTGTCTAATCCCCTTCCTTTCACATGACCATCGACGGTGACCATACGCCTAACCAACAGTCATTTTGCGATTTTGCATTTCGGGTGATCGACTGCGAGTAATGTCGATTTTCCCAAATTGTGAAACATTGAGGTGGAGCCCAACAATGCTACCTCCTTCCCTTCTCTTCCACTGATGTGACCAGTGGCTATGACCACAACCCTATTCGAAAATAAATTTCGCGATTTTGGTGATCTTCGTTGTAGAGCCTAGCGACGTGCTAGTTCGTCCCTTAATATTCATCAATGCGACCACTAGCTGTGAGCAGGGGACAAGCAAGAGGGGTCCATCTTGATTTCACATATCGCTAACTACTGCTATGAGTTGCCTCGAAACTCTGAAATCATGAAACTATGAAATGCTTCATATCAGATCAAGGGTCAAGATTGCTTTCCTGTCTCCGGACTTCGGAGATTACAATTCTCAAACTCTCATTCATCCTTCCTTTTCATTTTCTTGGATTTGACAATCCACTGACGCATGTCCTCTTTAATCCAATTACTATCCTTCGCTCCGAGACTTCGGCCTTCGGGATTTCAGGTATTTGGGAGAGTATTGGTGGTAAAACTCTCGAAGAAAAAATTCCCAGAGTGACGTAACTCTTGTGTCACTCGATGACGTTTCATGAGCTGAGTAGCTACCACATGATGCTCAGATTTGTGATTTCCACGTACCTGAAATGTCGAATCAAATTAAGAATTGCCATTGTCTGATTGCACCACATTTCCTTGTTGATGTAGTTTGCCACCTATCCTTGCTGACGTGGTTTTTTGGAGTGGTCTGCCACAATCTAATGGTCATTATCTGATCTATAGATCCGACGATGAATGAAAATTTACATTCTGGAGACTTAAAATCTCAAACTTTCCTGAGTGTAAACTCCTCGCATCTCTATATTTGAAGTGAATGTTGTTTGTTTGATCAGGATCTTGGATCGACGACTTGATATTTATGTGATGCAAATTTGCTAGCTTATCCTGTCCTTCCACTCGAAATTGATCCAATGACTATGATAAAATCATGACTTTGCATTTCGAGTGTTTGAATGTGAGCCAACCATGACTCTTCCAACTCCTGACTCCCAATTTTCTGAAACTTGTTCCAGATCAACAACCCACAACCCTCTATGATCCAACAGTCTGGATCTTATCGAGACTTCGTGTTTGGAGGGAAACTCATCTTTGACTTCTCCAACTTGTGAGTCAACGAAATTCTAATCTCTCACCACATGTCCTCTGGATCCAACGACCGATATCATTTCGCGACTTCGCATATTGCGATTTCCTACAACTCTCACCTTTGACTTCTCTATTTTGCAATTTAGCGAAATGTTGATCTCTCGCCACATGTCCTTTGGATCAAAAGACCCAGATCATTTTGTGACTTCGCATATCGCAAGTTCCTACAACTCTCACCTTTGAATTCTCCAGTTTTCAAGTCAGCGAAATGTCGATCTCTCGCCTTGTTTCCTATGGATCCAACAATTCAGATCTCATCACGATTTCGCATTTCGCTGAATTGGAGGATGGATCTTGGCCATTATCCTCTTCATATTTATACTGGATCCAATGGTTGCTAGTCCTTCGTGCTCCGATCCGATGGTTGAGGTATAATCTCATAATCTACATGCTTCTCCTATCTAGACTCTGATATGACAACCATAAGGTATTCGGGATTGGTGATCCAACAACCACTGTCGCTCCTCCTCCTGAGCTTAAGCATCCTTCCGACTTGGAAGAATTTCTAAGTGTCAACGGTTATACGACCTTTGATCCTTCTATGAGCCTTAATGTATGGGATCTCATCTGCACGTCTTAGAACACTATCTCTCTTGAGCTTTTGAAAAAGTTTCCCTCGGCCCTAGCGCACACTTGCGCTATGTGTGCAACTCTACGCTATTCCTCCTGAGCTTCTTGAGCTTGATCTTATGTGTCTTCGTTGTTGTTCTTTCCATGCACACTCTTCCTGTAAACCTTATGTGTCTTGGTTGTTGTTCTTTCTATGCACACTCTGCTTGTAAACCTGCCAACATTGTTGTTGTCCTCTCCATCAATGACAAGCACACTCTGCCTGTAAACATGCCAACATCGTTGACTAGAATTTCCCCAATAATTATTCACCTCTAGAGGGAGCTTAAAGAAGGGTTACCCGATCCTTACTTGAGAGTAACATTATCATTGTGCGGTGGTTGAAGAAGATTTCAATGATTTTTACTAAGTCAATGTATTCTAATCAAGGAGAAGTGTGAGGAAGTGTTTATTGAATCTTTTCCAGTCATATTCTTCTCATAAATGAGGAGAAAAAGGAATATTAAAGAAACACTTCCTCAATAGTTGTGAAGAAATCCTTCCATAAAAATAATATTTTCAATCAGGTGAAGGAAAAGGAAGGTTCTATCGATCCTTCCTCAATCATATTATTCACCCCTCTGAGGGGAATGCATGGAAGGGTTAGATGACCCTTCCTTGAGACTAGTTTTATTTTTATGTTGGATTTCTCATAATGATTGGCCTACCCTTCCTTAACAATAGTATTGTAATATCCCGTTCTTGAGTGAATTTGATTTTGAAGTAAGACACATCAAAGAAAAAGAAAACAAAGTTGTCGATTCCCTAAGCCGAAGGACTAATAGACTTTTTGAGATAAGTATTACCAAAGACAAAAACAATATTGAACAAGGAATTAAATTTGCAAGCTGTAATGACGAAAAATACATCAAAATTGTAGCAAATTTACAAGGAAATGCAGAAAAATTGGACAAAACACATATGAGTTTGGATAAAAATGGACTGCTAAGGTTCAAAAATAGGTTGTACATACCAAATTGGATTGATTTAAAGTTAACAATTCTAGAGGAATTGCACAAAAATCCATATTCTGGTCATCCAGGATACCAGAAAATGGTAACAACTTTGAGAAAATTGTTTTATTGGCCTAACATGAAAGGTGAGACAACTGAATACTTATCTAAATGCCTAGATTTTCAACATGTGAAGGCTGAAAATCAACATCCCGCTAGCCTACTACAACCTCTGCCTATACCAAAATGGAAGTGGGAGATTATCTCACTGGACTTCATCACAGGTTTGCCTAAAACTCAAAAGCAAAATGATTCGATTATGGTAGTGATTGATAAACCTAGAAAGTCTACACATTTTATACCTGTGAAATATAATTATAAAAAAATTAACATTGCTGAAATATTTATGAAGGAAATATTTAGATTGCATGGAATTAATAAAATGGTGATTTTGGATAGAGATATCAAATTCACGTCAACGTTTTGGAAAGAATTGTTTGCAGGGTTAGATACTAACCTGAATTTCAGCACAAGATACCATCCACAAATGGATGGGAAAACTGAACGAACGAATCAGATTGTGGAAGACATGCTACAAATGTACGTAAGAAAAAAACCAACTAAGTGGGAGGAATACCTACACTTAGTGGAATTTTCATGCAATAATGGCTATCAGACGTCAACTAAGATGAGTCCCTTCGAAGCATTGTACGGAAGAAAATGTACAACTTCGATTAGCTGGGATAATCTTGTTGATATAATTATGATGGGACCATAAATGCTCCCAGAAATGGAGAGAATGGTAAGAAAGGTACAACAAAATTTAAAAGAGGCACAAGAAAGACAGAAAAGCTACGCAGATTTAAAAATGAGACACCGAGAATTTCAAGTTGGATACCATGTATATTTGAAACTCAAAGCAAGGAGAAGCTCTCTAAACCTAGGAAAGTGTTCAAAGTTGGCGGCTAGTGTTTGTGGCCCTTAAGAGATATTAGCTTGAATTGGACCCGTGGCATATCAACCTGCACTTCCTTCAAATTTAAAAGTTCATAATGTTTTTCATGTTTCTTTATTGAAAAAGTATATTCATGATCCTACTCACATCATTAATTGGAACATGGTGCAGGTGGAACCAGAAGGCGAGTTCCAAGCGGAACCTCTACGCATTTTAGACAAGAAAGAAACAATACTATGGAATAGACCCACCACCCAGGTAAAAGTGCAATGGAAGAACTTTAGTCCTAAGGAGGACACCTGGGAATTGGACGAAGATATGAAGAAATATTATCCAACCCTATTCTGAGAGAGGAATGAACACTGAGGACAGTGTTGTACTTAAGGGGGAGAGGATATAATATCCCCCCAAATAATTAATTATTAAAGTCTAAGTGTACTTGGAAATAAATTTCCGTTTTCGGCAAATTTGAATTTGGCAATTATTTTCCATTTATGGAAAATCCGAATTTGGAATTTGAATATTGTAATTAATTATTTATGACTGTTGGGAAAGGATTTGATTTTCCCAACTAAATTATTGATTGTGACACATGTAAAAGACAAACCTTTTTATATATCAAATGCTGGAAGACAAATGGAACAACTAGGTTGAAAACAATTGACCATGACTCCATGAGTGGGGAACATATTTGAGTTGCCTCAGAGATGCTTTTAACAAGTGGAAAATCAGGGATTTAACCACTAGCAACTCCTGAAAATCAGGGATTTGTAAAGATGCGAAAATTCCCAAGGAGGGAATGAAATAACTAGGCACAAGATGCATGTAAATACAATATATGGAGGAGGCAGGACACTGCTTAGTATGTTGGAGAAAGGAAACTACTTGGTGTTATGAAAACTCTTTAATGTGGGGCAAGAGAATTTATGATCTGTGGAAGAGAACTATAGAAAAGGAGGATCATTTCAATTCACCCTTATGGACTCATGGTCAGGATAGGGGGTGAAGAGGGAAAGTAAACTAGGCTATTATGTTCTACAGTTGGGTGGAACGTGGCGATTCCATTTGTGTCCCAACATCAGATTCATATATGTACCTGGAATTGTTTTCTTGTTAACATTATATTGAGTTTTAGATTTCAGAAATGTGTGACAGGAATATGGCGAGCCATGATTGTGTGACAGGACTTACATAGTATGTTATCCATGTGAATAAACGGATACGGAGAGCCTGCATTTGACATGGATTCCCAAGCATTCAGTAAGAGACATACCTATTTTGTAACAACCTAATAATTCTAAACATCATTAAGTTTCCTAAGCCATTTACTTTAAAATCTGAAACAATAACTTCATAGCATAATACTGATTTTCACAACAGCAACTTCAGTAACTTAAATTTATCAATAAATACTGATTTCATGGTAGAAAGAAATAAATACATAACTTAACAAATACCTGGTTCTGATGCTAATTTCTATTGCCTCTGACCTTGTTGTTTCCTTCCTGCTACCTGCTACATAGATCAATCCTGCCACAAACAAGAAAATAACTGCCCAAAACTACTGTCCTCCCTGCCTACTAGGAAATCTACCTAGCTCCAGGATATCTACGGATATCCTGGCCCTCCGTGCCCAAAACCTCCAGCAACTCGGTGCCTCAACTCATCAAAATTTCACAAACAAAAAATCTCTGCTCATAGCAAACCGTAGTCCTCAGGATCCCTCCTCCATCGACTGATCATCCCCCTCACGTAAACCTCCTTTTCCCCCCCTTATTCCGTCTTCACCGACTCCTGCAGTTACTCCTTCAACCACCCTCTGTCCTCCGTCCTTCGTCATGAGTTAATGTTTTATCTTCTCGGGATCCATGGCTATCCCTCTCTGCATACACCACCATTTTTATATCATTTTTCATTGATCTTTTAATTTTATTTCACAGGTCATTAAATGTGATCTGTAGTTTGAATTATTACTCAGTTAACCATAATTAATTTCTTTTAATTAATTTTACTCTATAATCTTTAAGCATGTATCCAATTAGGGTCGTTATATACACCCACACTTCAAGAAAATTCGTCCCGAAGTTTAAGGCATCTGATGGTACAAAGGAAAGAGCATGGTTCACACATTCACAATAAGTAACTGCGTTATCAGTAAATAAGTCAAGAAAGCTCATACATACTAGTGTATATGTACAAGAAATGCATGTGTAGCTAGTACATGCAAGTCTCGTGCATGTACTAATAATCGAACTGTCATCCTTTAGTAATTTATGTATGCATTCAATCCAGTCAGCAAGACTAGTCTTTTATAAAAGACAACAATTAATCAATTGTTTAAGAAATTATTTAATCACAATTATCCGGTTTAACAATTTTATTTTACACAGTTGTAGTTTAGTTAATGAATATTCATATATACACATTTCTCCCTTCATCAAATTCCATCATAAAATAGATCTCCATATAGTCTCAACTACTACTACTCATCCTTCCTCCCTAACCTACTTCCAGCTCCATTCCTATCCTTCCTCTGCTAGACTATCTTGGAGCGTCAACTATATTGACCTAACTCCAAATATAACCCGTAAGCGGAAGTGTCACTATCTCGGCCAAGCTTCCCTAGAAGGAAACTGAAAATCATCATCACACGACCTGGGGAGCGTGAACTAGCACCGTCCTCCCATGACTTCAGGTTTCGAAGGATACATGGTGGGAAATGCCTCCACCCCTCCTAGAAGAATCAGGGTCAACACCCTACAATGGAGGATACACGATGGGAAATGCCTCCACCCCTCCTATCAGAACTAGGGTCAACACCCTACAATGGAACATACAGGGGCACCGTGTTGTTGGAGGTTTTGTCATTGTTTATTCGGTTTTGGGCAGTGTTAGTACGAAAATCATGCACTAGTCCACATATCATAGAAATGCATCCAAATCAATATAAATTTCACATACATTATTCATACCACAATGTTTCTCGGTTAGTGGTCCTGATATCCACTTTCATCATCATTATCACTTGGCTACTTCATAGCCCATAACCTGCAGATTAGTCTGCAACACAACTCATACATTTCTATGCATTATCATCATATAATTGCATAATATCATCATTTCGATTTGGTATCCCCGTACCAAGGAATTAACATCAAAGTTTTCTAATTAGAATTAGATTTCATAATATCCCATAATTCAAACTCATCACCCATTCACAAGATTATCATTTACCAAAAATAGATTTCATCGTATACATCATCATTCTAATAGTATTTAAACATTCAACAGTTTCACTTTCTCACAATATGTCACATCATATACATCATCATCAATAACATTTAAACATTCGTAAAATTTACATTCACCTAATAGATCGTATTACATGCATCATCATTAGTAACATTTAAACATTCATCGTAGTTCATAAGTTTAAAGTTTAAGTGTATCACTTAATAGTTTCATTGTGACTAGGAAATAAAATGTATAGGCCTCGGGTAATCTTGGTTGTCAAAGTCAAAAGGTAGTGTTACATACACCCCACCTTCAAGAAACATATTCTCGAGGTGGTCAAACTAGTGAGGGATAGTCTCGCCGTAGTGTCTCGGCGTCCTCCCAAGTAGCAGATCCTGGACTATACTTGTCCCACTGGACCTTAACTTGGTCTACCAGACGGTTTCTGAGCTGTCAGACTCTACGGTCCAGTATGTGTAATGGTTCTACCGTGAGGGTTCCCACGTCCGATACCTGCAATTCTTTCCAATTTATTTTATGTGATTCATTATCAACATAATGACGTAAAAATGATACATGAAATACATTATGAGTTTTATGCAAGTGGGGTTGCAGTGCAAGACGATAGGCAACGGGTCCAATTTTCTCTTGGACCTTAAATGGCCCTATAAACCGAGGTGACAACTTTGTCCCCTTCCCGAACCGTATGGTACTCTTATTAGGCCTGATATGAATGAAAACTTGGTCCCCCACTTCATAACTTTTGTCGGTCCTGTGTGCATCGGCATAACTTTTCTGTCTATCCTGTGCTTCCTTTAGCCTCTACCTGATCTGGATCACCTGTTCCTCCATTTCCTGAATCAATTCTGGCCCAACTGTTACTCGGTCTTCTAATCTGTCCCAACTCAATGGTGTTCTGCATGGCCTTCCATACAAAGCTTTGTATGGTGGCATTCCAATGGAACTATGATAACTGTTATTGTAGGCAAACTCTACCAAAGGTAGGTACTTCTCCCACTGGGTTTGATTATCCATCACACACATCCTCAACATGTCTTCCATAACTTTATTTACTCTCTCCATTTTCCCATCTGTTTCAGGATGATATGTTGTGCTTAAGTTCAACTGAGTCCCCAACACTGACTGTAAACTTATCCAGAATCTAGAAGTGAATCTGGAGTCCCTATCTGAAATAATCTTCTTTGGTATCCCGTGCAAACGGATAACCTCGCTTAAGAACACTCGTGCCACATCAGTAACATCGTAAGTGTCTCTAACCGGAATGAAATGGGCACTCTTGGTTAACTTATCCACTATCACAAGAATGGCATTGTGTCGATGAGACGTAAGTGGCAACCCTACAACAAAATCCATTGAGATGACTTCCCATTTGGACATAGGAACATCATGTGGTTGTAGGAGGCCTGCCGGGTGATGGTGATCAACCTTCACTTGTTGACACTCTAGGCATCTGGCGACGAAATGGACTACATCACGCTTCATGCCTACCCAAAAGAAGAGTTTCTTCATCTCAGCGTACATCTTCTTCACACCCGGATGTGCGCAATAAAGTGCTCTATGGGCTTCCTTTAGTATGATTCTTTGAATATCCCCACTCTCCAGGATGTACATCCTTCCTTGATATCTCAACAATCTGTATGTTTCTATATTATATCCTTCATACTTTGGGTCTATCTGCCTCCCACTCCGGATGTCTGAAGTAACCTTTAAATACCAACTGTCACATAGTAGTTGTGTCAACACTTGTTCCCTCAGATTGACCTTTAAGGGTACCAAGGAGAAGATACGTGGTCTCCTACTCAAGGCATCTGTGACCACATTTTCCTTTCCCTTTATGTATGAAATACCAAAATCATACTCACTCATAAATTCACTCCATCGCCTTTTCCTGGCATTCAGATCTCTTTGAGTGAAGAGATGTTTTAAACTTTGATGGTCCGTCTTGAGCTCAAAATTTCGCCCCACAAGATAGTGCCTCCAAAGTTTCAGAGCTAGCATTACAGATGCCAACTCTAAATCATGAGTCACGTATAAATCTTCGTGCTTCTTCAAATTTCTTGACGCATAAGCTATCACTCCTCCATCCTGCATTAGCACGGCCGCCAAACCTTGTTTCGAGGCATCCGTGCAAACCATGAAGTCCTTTTCCATATCTGGCACTCGTAGAATTGGCGCACTAGTTAGTAACCTTTTAAGCTCAATGAATGCGCTATCACATTCTTCCGTCCATTCATACCTGACCCCCTTGCGTTGCAAAGTGGTGATGGGTTTCTCTATTCTTGAGAATCCTTCCACAAATCTCCGGTAATAACCCGCTAGCCCCATGAAGCTTCTCACCTCATGTGCATTTTTCGTCAGTGGCCATTCCAGAATGGCCTTTACCTTTTCTGGGTCTACTGAGATTCCTTTGCTTGAAATGACATGACCCAAATAGTGGATCTCTTTTTGGAAAAAGGAACACTTCGAAAAATTCCCATACAATTTGTTCTCCCTAAGGAAAGACAACACTATTCGCAAGTGTTCCTCATGTTCTCTTTCATTCCTGGAATAGATGAGAATGTCATCCAGAAAAACTTGTACAAATCGATCTAAGTACTTCCGGAATACGCCGTTCATGAGGCTCATGAACACTGCTGGCACATTAGTCAATCTGAAAGGTACGACAACAAACTCGTAATGTCCAAACCGAGTTCGAAAGGCAGTCTTTGGGATATCACCTTCCTTAATCCTTAACTGATGATACCCAGATCGCAAATTGATCTTTGAGAATACCGTTGCTCCCTTCATCTGATCGAAGAGGTCATCTATTCGCGGCATTGGGTACCTATTTTTCACTGTAGCATGGTTCAAGTCCCTGTAGTCTATACACATTCGTAAGGATCCATCCTTCTTATTTACAAAAATTACTGGTGCGCCCCAAGGTGAGACACTGGGCCTTACTAGCCCTAAGTCTAGTAACTCCTTCAACTGCATTTGCAATTCACAAAGTTACAGTGCCGTCATTTGATACGGAGTCTTGGATATCGGTTCTACTCTAGGTTTTAGCTCAATAGTAAAATCAAGCTCCCTCTCCGAAGGTAACCCTGGTAACGCAGTCGGAAAAACATCCTGGAATTATGACAAAACCGGGTACTGATCCAATGAGGGTCCATTCCTTTCTTTCACTGCCTCCACTACATAAAGTCAACACCCTTGTCTCAAGCATCGTTTGACCTTCATAGTTGATATAAAGCGTAATGACACTTTTCTCTGTACACCTTGGATCTCTATTGGTCTTCCTTCATCATCAATACAAAGTACTTTCTTGGTGAAACAATCTACCAATGCTCGATGAGTTGCTAACCAATCCATTCCAATGATTAGGTCATATGCTTCAAGAGTAGTGACGTATACCTTCAACCTGGTAGTGCACACTCCTAGGTCTACTATACAATTATCGACACTAGGTCCTACAACTTGTTTTTCCCCCGAAGCCATCTCAACTTGTTTAAAGTCATCATGCTCATAGGCTGCCAACCCACTCTTTTCTAATGAAGATGGTGAAATGAAACTATCTGTCGCACTAGAATCAAACAAAATCTTAACATTGATACGATTTAGCGTACCTGATGACTCCACCATGATGGATTGATGTTCGGCCTGACGGTTTTTAACCACTACGTAAATCTGGTGGTTTCTACTTGACCTCCCCATTGGTGTCTTTCCTTCTCGATGCACAAACCCTGATTGTAACTATGGGCAGTCTCATTCGTAATGGGGTCCTTCGCATATCCAACAGGCAATACGAGATTGAACTGGTGCACTGTTAGGTGACTGATTCCTAAAGGAGTTCCTTCCCCTGGAACCCCTGCCCCTAGTAGCTGCTCCTCGAGATGGTCGTGGACCTGTCTGCACCGTTGGTGATGAATGAGATGCTGCACTAGATGCCATTGAAATCCCTGCAGCTACTGTCCTTGGCACGACTCTGTTACCGTAAGGTGGTGGCCTTGAGCCCCCTCCCCTAGTAAATGTCCTCGGGGTCTTTCCTATGAATCCAAGGCGATGTGGAAATGTTTATCTTGTACCCCCTGTTAAGTGCATGTGTTCTTCTACGTAACGCACATTTTCTACCGCCTCCGCCACTGAAGACGGTTTCCACATCCGCACCATAGCTCTTATCTTTGGGTTCAATCCATAGACGAAGTGCTCTACTTGTCGCTGGTGATTGTCCATATACGAAACATACTTGACTAGTTCCATAAACCTAATCTTGTATTCTTCTACAGTCTTGTTTCCTTTTACTAAGGCATGAAATGCCCCTACTTGTTGTCCCTCATAGTAGGCTGGTAGATATTTCCTTCGGAACATCTCCTCGAAAAGTTCCCAAGATACTGTGTCTGGGGTAAGGTGTAGTTGTCTTTCCAAGTTTCCCCACCAATTCAGGGCGCTATCTCTTAACTGGAAAATTGCTATCTTTGCCTTTGAATTGGACGCATAGTCCCTTAAGGAAAAACACCTTGTCGTGCCTTCCTACCATGCTTCCGCATGTTCACTGGCGCGACCTCCAGCAAACTCCGGAAGTTTGATCTTCTGCAACTCTCACGTGATGTCTTCAGATGGAAATTATCCCCTTGAGTTCCTTGATGCTTCTGGATTACCCGTTCCAGATGGTGGGGGTTCCACTTCAGTCCCTGCTGGTTGGCGCCCTTTTAAAGTTTCGTTAATGGCTTCCAATGAGCGTAGTATGAGGGCTAGTTCGGGCGATGGTGGTGTTGGTGCTGGTGGTGTCAGTGGTGTTGATGGTGTGGGTGGCATCGGTGGTGCCCGTGATGACGCTCCCCTGCCCCGACCTCTTCGAGTCCTGGCCATATTGTATAACTTAACCTGTATCACCCCAAAGTTGTCCGGGTGAGTTCAAGAACGTTTCAAATTGGTGCTACTTAAACTTAGAAACAGGGTTAGGCGTAAGTTTTCTTTACTTTTCTGTAAACATACATTACTCCATCAGGGGAATTGGCTAGGTTTGGGTTAGCATTAAGCGTCTAAGCTTGGTTTCTTTACCCTTGCGAAAAGGATTATTGGGTCCCTTGCCCTATAGCTACGTTAGCCTTGTGATTTACTCGTCGCTTCCTAGTGCATATGCCACCTCCTTCCCTCTTGTCTCAGCCTCCACATCCTTAGTTAACCTTAAGATAGATTAACCTTACTCTTATTAAAATGATTAATTTAAAATCATATTACGCTAATTCAACCCATTTAACCTTTCATTAATTTTAACTACTATGACCTTTATTTGTATATAAATTATCGATACTAAATTGTTCCATTTACTTTAAATTATTTTAAACACTTTATATTATATATGTAAAAATAATTGAGCGTATACCCTAGGGTTCGTGCATGCATGGGTTCCACGTGCTCGTCTGGCTTTCATAAGCTCCCTTGTATCTAGCCCCCCCCCAATTTCTACATCTGTCAGCCTTTCAACTCTCTACGCATCCTTCCTCTGTCCCACTTTCTCATCCGTTGGGACTTGCCTCGCATCAGTCTTTGTCCACCACAGATCTGCCTGTGCTCTGCTCAAAGGTTTCCAGAATATCCATTGCCATGGCTCACATCCTCACCGTCGTTCTGAGCACTTCACTAGCGCTGGTTAATGTTGTATATGCTCCAATTCGTTTTGCAGAAACAGAGTATATTGAGGTGGCCACTGACAAGATCTAGGACCTGGAGTCCAGTCTCTCTGAAATATTGGGAATCAACCCCCTGTCTATACACATTGCAGAGCTCTCCCTCAACTATGGTAAGAGGTACGATTCAGTCCGCTACTTGTGCACAGTTTCAGTACCTTCATCAAGAACGCGGGGTTATTTGAACTAAGAAATTTCACAAACCATCCTTACGCTGTGGTAATGAATGGTGATTTCCTCTTTTGAAACCAAATGATTTGTTTGTAATTCCAGCTCTATACAGATTTTGGTGTTCTTCCTTCAATTTATTTCATTTGTATTTACAAAGTCATTCGTCGGCGAATGCCTGTTATTATATGTGTATGTATGTTGTTATATGGGTATACAGGATTGTTCAATTTCATCAACCGAGACGAAGCGACTCTTTGGATTTCCCCGGGAGTCACTGGTCAATATATGACCCACAGGTCTTTCTCATTTCTTCACGGCCTCTGCCTCGGGCCGTGCCCAAATTTTTCCCACAGGAATACCGTTTATCGGGTTTCGGGGTTTCATAATCCCCAATGTCCAGAATTTCCGTTCCTTTAAACTACCGATTACCGATTCACCGATACACTTTTTTTTTTGTGCTAGCCCTCCAGGCCAGACTTTCCTCTCTTATGACCATCATTCCATGTGACCCCAGACCTATCCTACATCAGATTTTCAGGGTTTTCAACACCCTTATACCTCTATCCACGAAATCTGCGATCCCCAATATGCCGATGCACTACCTTCTAGATTTATCCCTCTCATAGCTACGCTCTGGCCCATGTGACCCTGTCCTATGTGACCGTAGTCCTTTTTCCTGTCGGGATTCGTGGTTTCACGAATTTTGTTGTCACGAACCCTTTTCCTCACAGAATCTCGATTCTCGATGAGTTCCTAGTGCATTAGCCCTTTTAAGCTATGCTCGTGATCGACACGACCTCGTCTTGTGACCACAGTCTTATCCCTTATCGCGAAACTGAAAGGTGTAGGACTTATGTCCTCAGGATCCCGGATCCTCCGATCTCTAATGCCACCTGTCGTTAACTCCCGACAGTTTTGGACCTTCCGACCCCTGTCCTATGCCGCACCCTTAACTCCGTCGGGAAATCGCATGTCGGAGGTTCGTGTTTTCGAACGCACTCGATCACATACCCTTCCAAGCTCCGAACCCCAATATGGAGTGACACCTGTCCCCCACTTAAATGCTATGGTTGTGGGACCCGTCGCGTTTCGGGATTTCGCGACTTCTCCGGTCATGATTCCTTCGTATGTGAGAAACCTGAAATGCTGAACCCCGAACTCTTCAGATCCTCGAACACGCGTCCCTCATATCAACGTCTATGATGGTGTCAAGAATTCGCATATCGCGATTTCGTAATGCAAGGGTTTCGTGTCCACGAAATTCCCGATGCGCCGATTCCCAATTTTGCGATGGGGCCAACCGTCGATGGTTCTTGATCATTTCCACCTGTCCCTCAGATGGACGACTCTGATTGTATCAGGAAATCACGAATCGCGATTCCATTGTGCAAGAGTTTCACGACTCTAGAAACTCTGATATGCCGAACCCCGATGGTACCTTTCTCCACTCCTTAGCTCCCTCCAGCTAACTCTTTCTCATGCGACCTGCTAGTCCACAAGACCACGGTCCTTTCCCTTATCGGAGTTTTGGAGTTCGTGAGTTTGCAAATCCAAAACTTATGAGTTCCGGGATTTGTCTTTTCCCGAACCCCAATCTGCGATCGTTCGGTATGGTGCGACACCTGTCCACCACTCTAACCCTGGTGGTCCCCACTCTGTCCTTGTACCCATGGGGAAATCGTGTATCGGGATATTGCGATTCTCGTTGTCATGTGCACGGGAATTCCAATTCCCCGATCTCCGACTATGCGAGATCACCTGACATGTGTCCCCGCTGTTTGGACGGCTCTAATCCTATCGGGAAATCACAGATCGCGATTCCTTGATGCAACCATTCTTCACTCCTGAAATTCCCGATGGGTGAAATCTCGACGCCTTCCTAGAATGATGACGCGTGTCCCTACCGAGATCAATGGCTGGGATTCGTTCTCGGGATTTCAAGAACCACAAGGTCTCGATTCTTTGGCTTGACAAAAATCTAATGACTCTGATATCCCGATGACTTTTTCGGGACTCCCCCTCTGCACACTAGGGTTTAAACCCTACGCAACTTCTCGAGATCTAATGGCTGACGCAATTTCGCCCGAGATTTGACGACTCAGATCCATTCTCCTGCATAATAGGCAGCTCTCCTTCGGGATAATGATTAGTTGCATGAAACTCTACGTGGTGTAAAATTTCTCTCTTTGGCACGGTTAAAATTTATATTGGCCTAATCTTCATGAGATTTTACATTATTTAAAATTCATCGAGGCTAATACAGGCAACTAGTTTCACTGTTCCTGCACCATACAAGTCTTCTAAATTTCCATTTTCGGCTTGTATTGGCAGTTCCTCATTTAGGTAAGTTCAAGATGAAGTAGGCCTTTTCAAGGTCCTGCAAATATCCTCTTGCATTTTATTTAGTATAGTTCGTGTAATTATTGAATATTACCATCTTCAAGCCTTAGACCAAAGTTTCCCTTGACATTTCCATCGATTTCAGGTGGCTGTTTATTCCACTGAAACTTCATTGACAAGTATTGCTCAAAATAAAATTAAGTTATCATCTCTGTTTTTTCATGCTTAATAGCTTTATTCCGGCTACTTTAAGGTTAGCCATTTTGTGGGAAGTGATCCTTCCAACTATTTGGTTTTTTGCCCCTATTTTAAAGGCATTCCTTTGAATGTTCAGACTAAAACTGTAGTGACCATACACGATCCAGTTAAAGGGTTTTTCCTACAGTGGTTACTTGTGATATATCTATGAGATCATTTGCTTGGATAACTTAGGGGTACTACCTGAGTATATTTTCGAATACTGTATCAGTCGTACTGGGTCAGACTGAACGTTTTTGTTTGTAGTTGAAGCGTGGCTGGAGTTAACACTCGGGTTTTGGCCCGTAGGCCCAGATTTTGAACTAAGACGCTCTGATACCATATGTAACAACCTAATAATTCTAAACATTATTAAGTTGCCTAAGCCATTTACTTTAAAAGCTGAAACAATAACTTCATAGCATAATACTGATTTTCACAACAACAACTTCAGTAGCTTAAATTTATCAATAAATATTGATTTCATGGCAGAAAGAAATAAATACATAACTTAACAAATACCTGGTTCTGATGCTAATTTATGTTGCCTCTGGCCTTGCTGCTGCCTTCCTGCTACCTACTACACAGATCAATCCTGCCACAAACAAGAAAATAATTTCCCAAAACTACTGTCCTCCCTGCCAACTAGGAAATCTACCTAGCTCCAGGATATCTACGGATATCCTGGCCCTCCGTGCCCAAACCCTCCAGCAACTCGGTGCCTCAACTCATCAAAATGTCACAAACAAAAACTCTCTGCTCATAGCAAACTGCAGTCCTCAGGAACCCTCCTCCGTCGACTGATCATCCCCCTCACATAAACCTCCTTTCCCTCCCCTTATTCCTCCTTCACTGACTCCTGCAGTTACTCCATCAACCACCCTCTGTCCTCCATCCTTCGTCATGAGTTAATGTTTTATCTTCTCGGGATCCATGGCTATCCCTCTCTGCATACGCCACCATTTTTATATCATTTTTCATTGATCTTTTAATTTTATTTCAGAGGTCATTAAATGTGATCGGTAGTTTGAATTATTACTCAGTTAACCATAATTAATTTCTTTTAATTAATTTTACTCTATAATCTTTAAGCATGTATCCAATTAGGGTCGTTACATATTTTAAATGACATACCCAGTGGTAAATGCAATTACAAACCGATATGACCCACCATTAACATAGCTTCCAAACATATTCAATGCTAGCATATGATATGAGTTGGGTAGGGTTAACACTATTAGGTATAGGTTTATATGTGGCACCATTGTAGGACTAGACACGTTATGGCATATGATACATCAATCTCTATGTGTCATAACCACCTTTAACGTCCCATTGTAATGATAACACCTGTGTTCATATCAAATATTTAATGTGTTAGGACATGAACTATATGTGGTAGAAAGCCTTGTTAGAAAATATGATTTGTGGAATAGTGCAAATACGTATTGGTTCATATAACCTATGACATTGATATTTATATATGAACATGAAATATATATAATGATTAAGGCTTTATTTTCGTATGCTAAAACAAACAATTATATATATATATATGCATAGTGATATATGCTAAAAACTCCATGTGTGGAATTATATATATAAGTATGTGTTAGGATTTCACTTAATGGTTAGAAAACTGAATAGGCTAATATTTCTATATATGTGTTGAGACTTTTGGTAAACCACTTATATATATAATAGTGGTGTCCAGATAATGATAGGGATACCATAGTCACTAAATAGATACAGTAAGAAAATACAGACATACAAAGCAGATTAAATGCTAGTCTTTTCTTCACCATTTTATATGTACTGGAATACGTTAATAGTATGACATCACATAGATAAGATAACTATCTTAATTTCATTTTTGTCAATTACATAAGGTACATTTTTAAGTCCAACAGAGACGACAATTAAATTTATGCCCGAACAAGTATTGCAGAGTCAATGATTTTTAATGCACCTAACAATTTTTTTTTTCATTTGTTAAATTTGGGGTACATTACAAGTATTCATTATGACAAGGAATGCGGTGAAAGGTTAGAAAATCCTTCCTCAAATTCAGTATTCATGTCAAGGGGGAGCTTCAAGAATTGTTAGATAAACCTTCCTAAAAGATATTATTCTTGTTAAGGTGGGCCATGGGGAATTTTTATAGCAAGATTTTCCTTAGCCCATGAAATCTTGCACATAAGGCCTTTTTCCATTTCCCTATGTAGACTTGAAGTCCCTTTTTTTAAATCCCAGAGCTAAAAATATATTTTTTCCACATGTACGCACCTTGCCTACTATACAACATGCATATATGCAGGTTTCACTACTACAACCCGTGTACATCGGGAAATATGCCCAAAATTGAAAAATGGTGTCGGGTTTCCATGTCACGTCACAAGATCAATGATCCTTGGCCTTCCATATACTAGAAATGTTCCGAATCGACCCTTAAGTTCCACTTGAATGCTATAAATGGGCCAAATCCAGGCTTTGTAAATGAGGATAAATAATTCAACTTTGAGAGCAAAGTTACTATGGAGGAATTATTCACTTCACATTGAGTCTGCATCCCTTTTTCCTTTAAGTCTGAACACATTGTTCATCCCACAAGCTCTTCCCTTATTGATTGAAAACTTCATTGTCTCTCTTTTATGAGGCTCCCTTTGGTGGATGATTTAAGTGGTGGAGGCCTAGTTGGAAGCATCTTAGTTTCTTGTTTTCGAACTATGCCGACATGGAAGTCTGTAACTTATTCACTTATGTGGATTATATCTTAATACAAATACTCTTTTCTCATCCAATTAACATCTTGCAATTATTTGAATCATTATTCCATGGGAATATTTGCTATGAATTTTGATGGATTATGGTATTGAATATCTAACATCATATATTATCACCATATTCTTGCGTTTCTTGGTTGCTGGGGACTAGTTGTAGGTATATCGCTTTGGGTCAAGTGCTCAACGATGGACTTCATCGAAAGTTTGGACGAGGTAGGCCTTTTATCTTGTCTTGTTAGCATATTTGTTTATATAACATAATTGAGAGTAGAGTTTATTTCTGCAGTCATTTCCATTTGTTGTGGTTTACCCCTAGCCGTAGAGATATTTTCCTCATAATAGAAGGTTCATACAAAACATCCTCAATATTAATATTTGAATTGAGAGGGAGGTAAGGAATTGTTTCCTAACCGTTCCTCAAGCATAGTATTTTCCTCTTGGGGAGCCAACGGAAGGTTAGGAAAAATGATTTTTTAATATTAGTATTCTTGTGATATGGAACCTGGGGAAGAGATGATTGAACCTTCCTTATAATACTATTCTTTTTGAAGGAGGGATGAGGGAAGGGTCAAATGAAAAATTTCTCAAGCATAGTATTTGTGCCTAAGAGGAGCATGGGGGAGAGTCAATTTATCCTTCCTTCAATTGAGTATTGATTTTGAGAGGGATCTTGGGGAAGGGTAAACCAAATCTTCCTCAAGAATAATATTCATCTCTAAGGGGAGTTTGAGGAAGGGTCAAATGATTATTTCACAATACTAATACTTTCACTAATGGAAAAATTCAAGAAGGTTTCATCAACCCTTCCTCAAGCATATCATTCATGTCAAGGATAATCCAAAGCATTGGTATGTTGACCCTTCACCTAAAATTCATATTAAAATTTAATAGGGAAGGATTGTCCAACCCTTCCTCAAGGATACTACTCTTGTTTATGGGTATCTTGAGGAAAGGTTTGCTAACCATTCGTCAAATCAGACACTTGTATCTCCAAAAATATGACAATTTTATGAAAAATTAAATATGTTATTGTATGTGATTCTGTCCAGAGTAAAAACCTCTCTTTTTTTTCTCAAATTCATCTCCATCTTTCCAAAACATGTGCCAAAAAAATATGACGAAAACAGGAAAAATAAAAACCTGAAAAATAGTGCTCATAGATGGCTTCGATTCTCCCAATTCCTGATACCTGTGAAAAACCTGAGGGAGTTTATTGTTCCTAAGCCCGTTTTGGAGAAAAAACTCTCTTGGTTTCTCATAATTCCTTCTGGTTTTCCTGAAAAATTCACTCGGAATACGAGTGGTCAAAAAAGCAGTTTTTAATTTGGGGGAACATGGTTTTTGGAGGGGAATGTGGTATTCCGGACCCCCCTTGGGGTGGTAAGTGGTATTAGGGGAGGGGATCTAGAAAGACCTGGTGTTGACAAGTGTCCAAGTGAAAACAACTTTTCCCGGACCCCCCCCCCCTTTGTTAAAGTTAGGATGGACGGAGGGGGGGTTCGGAAAAATTTAGGGACGTTGATTTAAGTTTTGGGGATATGTGCGTAATGTGCAAGTTTTTTGTTTTTTATTTTATTTGTTTTATGGTTTCTATTTTTTACGTTTTGTTTTGTTTTATTTGTTTTTATTTAATATTTATTTGTTTTATTATTTTTTAAGTGTTTTTTATTTTCGTTTTATTATTTTTAAGTGTTTTTTTATTTTCGTTTTTGTTTTATGTATTTTTATATATATTATAAATGTTTTAATTATTTAGTTTTGTTTTTATTTGTATTTTATTTTTGTTTTACATTTCTTTTATTTTATTGTTTATATGTTTTATGTTTTTATATTTTTTTTATGTAATTTTTATTTATTATATGTATTTTTGTATTGTTTTATTTTTTGGGTTTTGTTTTTTAGCTTAATTATTTGATTAATTATTGTTAATTAGTTACAAGCCTAGGTTTTAATTATTTAGTAATTAATTATTAATTAATTTATTATTAATAACCCTAACCTAGTTTTACTAATCTAATTAAATTAACTTTACTAAGATAATTAATATGAACAATGCCACTAACCGTTTATTATTAAACTATAGTTTTTTATCCTAAGCTTGTTTATTAATGTAGGGATGAAATTGGCAGAGGGGTGAAGAAATTGAGGGTGAGGGAATGAAGGGTGCAACAGGGTGATGAAGGATCGGGCGAAATGGATGGAAGGAGAACTGAAATTAACCGAGTCGACCAAACCAAATGTCTTCATCACAAGAAAAATGCCAAATAGATAGCTGAAGAATAAATTCATCCATGATTATAGGACCCCAACATAGGTTCCACCTAGGGATGACAACTCTTTCAAGAGGTGACAAGAACCATAGAAATATGAACATGCATACGAGTGTCTTTATCCCTTGGGTTGATCCCAAAACTTTATTCTACAACCTGTACCTGTTCTGATATTTCAACTGTAACCAAATCAAACTGAAGACTGAAATTTTAAATTGAGATTGAAAAAATTGTTGAAAGGGATGCTCAAAGAGATGAGATTATTTGCATACTCTTACCTACCCTATACTATTGAAAATCATGTTGAATCAAATAATACAAAAATGCTAATGAATCAAGTCAAGTAGTTGCTGAAACAAGTGGACTTCTTGACTGCTCACAATCAAAAGGACAACTTGACCTTTTGTCCATAGAATCAAAACTGCAAAGTGTAATGGACACTACTGAAAACATGATTGATCATTTATGCTAAAAAAAACTTCCATGTAGTTTTCTATGGGATCAGGAAAGACACGACCTATTTCTTGACATTTAAAAAATTTATGGTCAGAATTGGGTATGGCACATATGCTTTTTACGTCATTATACAGTTCCTGATATGGCTGCAAATTTATGTTGAACGTTGAAATGAGACTCCTTCTGAAACAGACCATGAAAGAGACTTCCTAATCATGTTTATATCATAACCGCTTTTAAGTCCATAACTGGCAAGTGAAACATGACTTGGACAACACAATTCATCCAACACATCAGCTATTGGATCATGTAGGAAGTGACATGATTGTTTTATTGGTTCCAATACAAATTCTTGATTTTCTGTGTATTTATCATCCATGACATGATTAAAATATTTCTTTAAAAACTGAAATCAATTGAAGGTTAATGGTATAGAGTTATAATGGATTAATTCATATTTTGTTTGAAGATCAATGTAACTCAGGGGCTATAAATTTGGATGAAGAACAACTTCTATGTCATCAATGGGATCTCCCACTGATTCATCAAAACATTCTCCATCCCTACTATTGACAATTTACTTATGATTTTCTCTCAGAATTTCAAATGAAGAGAAACATAAAGACATAGATCTTTCACTTACTCTAAGATTTGTTGCATTTTCCTTGTTGCTGTCACGATTTTTGTGCAAAGGTTGAGTTTCATATTTGATCTGTAATTGGGATTATTCCTCCCAACAACATGTTGTTGATGGTTTTGAAGAGTTCACCTTGGTGTAATTTTCATCATATTTATCATACTTGGGTAGATCATCCATGAAAGAAATGTCATCAAACACACATATCATATCAATTGATCTCTCTTCCACAAGATGAGTTGGAGTTTCATCTTTGACTATGTTGCGAATTGAATACATGAAATAATCATTTTCCAATCCATGATACCAAGGGTGAGTTGCAAAGTGTTTGGGAACAATGACCCTATATTTCTCTGTAACCAATGGAACATGATGCCCTTGAACAACAAGTTTTTCTCTTATGCTAATCTTGTGCAACATTTCTTCCATGGTGCTTTCCAGAATGTATAGATTTACCTCTGACGATGTCGGATTCTCCTTTTATTTGTTCTTTATGTCTTTTCCCTCGAACTTTGACCTTTTTATCAACAAATGGTCTTCCACACTTATTTCACTATCTTTCATTTCTTTGAGTGTTGTGGTGGTTCTTTCCCTTAACTGAAATGCCATTTCTGGATCAAAGGCATTTAGATAGTGTAAGAGATATAAATCATGCGGAGGTTTTATATCAACCGACATTGAATGGTAAACTTGATTGAATCTGGCTGAAAATTGTTGAATTGTTTCTCCTGACTGTCTTTTCAAGTAATCGTATTCTTCCAAAATGAGGAAGGGATTCCTCTTGATCACCCATTTATCCAAGAAAAATTTCACAAATTGATTGAGATCACTAATGCTTGCAATTGGCAGATATTTATACCATTTCTTAACTCTACTTCACAAAGATAAAGAAAAAATCCTAATACTAACATCACTATTTTCCACCTCAAAATGGTCAACATCATTTTCAAAACCTTGAATGTGTTTTTTAGCAGTGACATAGCCATATTCCCCATCAAATATCGAGAGATATTTGAAGTAATTTATAGGGAAATCATGGACTATGGGAGGTAAGACAAGAGGATTGTATATATCTCAGATTTTTAAAGGTGTAGGAGTATGTACATGGATTGTAACACTAGGCTTAACCTCTTGAGGCTCATTAGGTTGAACATGCTCTTCATAAATTTTGGTAGTATGATTTGTATCAGGATCATCAGAAGGGAAGAAATAATTAAAAATAAAACCTATCATATCTTAGATAAAATTACATCTTAAATACTGAAGAAATTAAACACAATAAATTAGAGACAATAACAACAACATGGCGGAAAAGGCATAATAGCCAACACATACTTATTCACTCCAATGTTACATATTTATAGTACAATGGGTGATGCCACCTCATAGAGAGATTTGCTCTAGATCCTAAAATCATGCATTATGACTAGGTTAGGCAATCTTAACTAACTCATTAGTCATCACTTGACGATATATTACTAATATCCTAAATGAATAATACAAATATAGGTGACAATTTAGACTTAGTGATTGGTAAAGGTAAGCCATAGGCTAACAATCCCCCCCTCAATCACAAGTCCGATCAATAATACCAGCAATATAGAATAAACCGGTATCAATTCCATGTCTTCATACTGAAACTCTTGAGCTGAGTCACAATGAAGAACTACCTGAAAAACCGCCAAATCTGGATGCTAAGAAATCTGGAAAACCTCACTGTGTAATCATGTGAGCCAGAATGCCAACAAATTTATTCACTGATGTGAACTCCAATATGATGAGAGAGAACAAAGAGAAGTGAATCAGCTGCAA